>OZ012737.1:648715699-649275699 GCA_963859935.3 Lathyrus sativus | reverse complement strand
AGTACCTGCTAGTGTCTTATGTTCATAAAGGTGATTACCTCTCTCTCTCTCTCTCTCTCTCTCTCTCTCTCTCTCTCTCTCTCTCTCTCTCTCTCTCTCTCTCTCTCTCTCTCTCTCTCTCTCTATTTTCCTTGTTATATGTATGAATTTGTTGTCACATATTATTGCTTATAAGGTTGATGCAGGTTATTGGAAGTCTGCATGTGTGGGAATGGGAAGACCCTATGTCTTTCATCTCCTTTTTTCAAATGACATTCTCTTTTTTGTAAAGGCCACCATATAACAATCTTATTACATTAAACACTGTCTTGATTAATTTTTTCAAGCCTCCTCCTAAAAGATTGATTCTAAGAAGACTTAAATTTATTTCCCAGCTAATGTAGATGCCTAACTTCAGTAGGAAATCATGTAACATACATGTTTTAGAGAAGCCCCAAACTTGGGAAATCATCTTGGGGCAAACATTATCCATGGTAGAAGCTCTAGAAACATATTTAAGCATATCATTGGAAAGGTGCAAAGGTGAATGAACGGTTGGAAACAAAGTGCTTGAGCTTGGTCGGTAGAATTACCTTGTGTAAATCGATGTTAAGTTTTATCCTTTAATTTCATATGTAGCATGCCAAAATCACCATAACTATTTTTAATGAGTTGAAAAAACTTAAAAGAGGGTTTATATGGGGAGTCACATAGATAACCCACAAGGTTCAACTAATAAGTTGAAAGATTTGTTGTATGCCTAAGGACCTTTGTAGCTTAAGCATCAGATAAATGTAGTTAATGAATGATGTTATTTTGGTTAAAACTCTTTGGTATTTATTGACTAAACCTAGTGATTTATGGTGTCAGGTGTTCATTAATAAGTATGACAAAAATCAAAACTTCATGGAAAATATTATTTATAAGTCGAATGATTCTCCATTATGGAAATCATTATCAAAGATATGTGATAAGTTTCAAAAGAATATTAAGTGTTAGTCTAGGATGAAATAGATATTAAGGATGATAAAAATACACATCTAATTTTGTATTCATCCTCTCCATTTTCAGTACTTGACATAAAGACTATGCTCTTTTTCTTATCAGATTTGTCACTTATCCCTACTTCAAAGGTTAAAAGAGATCTAATAATGATTCTATTTATTATTTAGAATATCTAACAATGATTCATATAATATCTAGGCACCAATAATTATCTATTCATATATAAGCGTACGCGCTAGAAACAAAAGAGGAGGATCATTCTTAAAATTTCTAAATCTCTTTTTAACAAATGGTGGTTATGTGACGATTTATTAAATTTTATACCATTATCTATTACTTCTATTTTATAAATAATAAATAATAAAATAAAAATTAAATAAAAATAATAATAAGATTTATATTTTAATCAGGTGAGTATTATAAAAAATGGACAGACGACTAAGGTAAAACATGGTGTTTTGGTGTAGCCTATTTCTCTACAAATTTTACCCTTACTTTAATGTATAACTTATTCAATAACTTTCATTAATTTTCTACTTAACTTCCTACCTAACTTTTTACAATTAAATTTCTACTTAATTTACATTTAAAATTAATATTAAATAAAAAATATTATTTAAATTTTTACGTGTGCATTGAAAAAGCGCGTGCACGTCTGGACGCTAGTGTGTGTATATATATATATATATATATATATATATATATATATATATATATATATATATATATATATATATATATATATATATATATATATATATATATATATATATATATATATATATATATATATATATAGAGAGAGAGAGAGAGAGAGAGAGAGAGAGAGAGAGAGAGAGAGAGAGAGAGAGAGAGAGAGAGAGAGAGAGAGAGAGAGTGGAGATCAACTTACTCTAAGAATAAGTTTTTTTAACTTACTCCACATCATATCCTTTAAATTGAATTTAATCTAGTGGTTAAATTAATATTTTTATTTATAATCATTCAATTAAATCTAATTTAAAGGTTATGATTGTGAAGTTATAAAAACGCTTCACTTATATATATATATATATATATATATATATATATATATATATATATATATATATATATATATATATATATATATATATATATATATATATATATATATATATATATATATATATATATATATATATATATATATATATATATATATATATATATATATATATATATATATATATATATATTAAACATGTACATAGTCTCTATAAATCATAATTTGATTTTAGTCTCTATATTTTTTTCGTATAGATATCCTATTTTACCAAATGATGTTGCACTTTAATGCATATGATTAATAATAAATAAATACGTGTATTTAATTTTTTTAAAGTTAAATTCATATAATAAATTTTGTCAAATGAATTAATGTGTCTGAATTTTGTCTTTTTCAATATTTATTTGTGGGTCTTTTCTCTTAAGATTAAGTTAAATTTTACAAATTTTTCTTAAGGGCTTAAATGAATTTATCTATTATGAAAGCGTTTTTTAGAGTTGTTTATTCTTTCCCGTCTCTCTCAAATTTTGTATTTTTATTACATTTATTTATAACGTGATTCCTTTTTCTCAGTTTTATTGTGAAACACAATCTATGAAGTGAGAAAGAATATAACTACTACCACCAAAGTATCATTAATTTGTTGTTGTATAAGTGAGGAGCCACATCACATTCCGAATAGAACTCCCTGCATAATAACAAACCCATGTAATTATAGATAGGAAGGATTATGACTTTCATAAATTAAGCATGCAATTATATAAAATTTGGAAAGGATGGAAAACAACATTGTGTCATAATGTATTAGTACAATGATATGAATGGAGAAAATGACGAGCACTAGATGATGCTCCTCACTGTGGCACTAAAGTGGGAAAGTGGGCATGACCATTACTCATGAGAGAAGTTCTATATGGTTCATATTTCTCCACTTTTTTGAGCTTGTGGCCTACAACAATTTGAACTTCTTAGTCCATTAGTCTTTGGCAGTTTACTCCTTGTCACGTCTCTTTAAACATGGTTAATGATTGCTATGATATTTCTTTAAAAAACTAAAAAAATTATCATTGCCAACAATCTAAGCACGCGATTTGTTTTTAAATCATGGTATTCAATCTTGCGATCAATTAATCAAATAGGATCAATTTTATCATTCACTAGCGAGAATTTCGTTTAAAGTTAGAACAAATTTACCAACATAAAAATTGTTAACATCTAATATGATTTGAATTTGACCAACATAAAAATTGTTAACATCTAATATGATTCGAATTTGAGATCTTGATAAAAAAACACATTCTTAAGACGCAAATTTTTATTTAAGCACAAGTTAATTTTGTATTTCTAAATCATAATTCATATCATTTTTCTTTATGTCATCAGAGTTCTTCCTACTTATTTAGGTGGTGACTCCACCATTTTCTAATTCTCGCTCAACCCAATAACAAAAGAGTAAAGTTGAATGGAAATCTATAATTTACTAATGATTAAAGTGTAAGATTATAATATATAAGGAAAAGTAGTAACGTTTTAGTTTATTTACACTTTAAGAGAATATTATTTACTACTACAAGACTCAGAAGCAAACCTTAACTATCCTCAGATCTCTCTGTTGACTCAAAATGATGGTTGAAAATAGCACAATACGAAACCAAAAAGCACAACCATGTAAAAGGTAATAACATAATTAAAAGTAAATATTTTTTACAAGCGAGGAACCAAACCCGACAAAATCTTACACGAGCAAAAAAGAAAAGAAAAGGGAACCTAAAAAGACATTAAACATCAGGACCCGACTTTGAACCACTCGGGCCACCTACGACATCCCCTATTGGAACCAATATGAAGGGATCCAGCTGATCAACAGTAACAAAAAGGTCGAGATAAAGTTCTCACATGTGCTCCATCATTTGATCCTGGACCCTATACATGACATCCACAGCCTGTTGAAGGGATTCTTGAGATTTCTGCAGTGCAGCAGCAACCTCCTCCTCGAAACCTCTTAAAGCACTAATCGTGTCATCTTTCTTTAGCTTAAGAACTTCCAAATCTGCTTCAAACACCATACAACCTTCTGTTGCATCTTTAGAAGCCTTCTTCCAATGTTTATCTCCCTCATCAAGAGAAACCTTCAACCTCGTTATCTGAGCAGCCTAAGTGGACGAAAGGTCGTACCAACCTACCTCTTTCCAAAAAGAATCAGAAGACTAAACCTTTGCTCATAGCTCGTTCAACTCTTTCTCATCTTTGGAATTGCCTTTCTCTAGGGCCTCATATCTCTCCCTCTGCTCATCCCGCTCCCTTGAAAGGTCGCCAAAGCCTAGTACATCGTCCTAGCCAGCGACTACCATAGAAACTAGGGATCTAGCTCTGAACAAGGTACGAGAGGCATCTATAAAAATACCTCGTTTGTTTGTTGCATACAAGCTCCTGACAAAACCCAAGTCCTTATTAGCCATGATAGTAGCAAATTCCTATGGGGTGCTTGGTACTCGAGACGGAAGGATGGCATGAAGTCGTAAGAAAGGAGTAAGAGAATCCTGCTCGGCACCCTTCAACAAACAAGCTTGTTTGGAAGAACCTTCTTCACCAGGAGTGGACAAGTTATCACCCTGACTCATCTTGACAAGAGATGGAGGCAAATAATGCTTATGAATAAAAAACTCAGTCACTATAATAGTCAACTATTCCACCTAAGGGATTATACCTAAGGTAGTATTTACAACTACCGCCAGGGAAGTCACTACATCCAGTATTTGGACCCCCAGAGCAGAAGTAGAAGTAACAATAGGAGCCATCGATATCTGGTCAGACAAGATGATCGTAAGGCCCTGAGCATTGGTGAATGCAAGAGCCTTCTGCAACTGATCCATATTATCTACAAGGCACGAGTTATGATGTTAATAAAAATTGCTTTAGATCCTCATCTTCAACTAAGAGTTTTTGTCTCTCGAAATGATGAGGTGCACTAACAATCATATATGTATCTAATCGTCTATTCTTTTGCTGAAAAGAAAGTACTTCTCCAGGACCAAATCCTTCTTCATAACCAAGCCCCTGATACTAGGCGCACAAATCCTCTTTCATTTTCATCTCCTCAGAAGATAGAGGAGTTAACACGAAATGGTAAGAAGGACGAGGTCGATGGAAATGCGCTATAGACCAATACTTCTGAAACTCGCTTATGCAAGAACGGGCACACCCCATCGGGGCCGAAGACAGACATAAGGAAAGATAAGTTTCATGAGTAACAAATTCCACCAGAATGAAACGTTTTAGAAAATTACCCTAGATAGTGGCAAAATAGCCAAACCAAAGCATCTAGGGGAGAAGAGAGACCAATACCTGATCCTAGGAATCATCCTAAGAGGTATGGGATATAGGAAGAAGGTTGAAAATAGCTCTTAAGAAGGTCTCTGAGACTTATTCTCGGCACAAAGTCGAAACACCTTCATATAAGCCCAGTTTTCGGGATGAAGCTATGATGGGCAACTTTGAAGCGACCCATCATGGCCACCTCGAAACTAGAGAAGGGAGAACGTATACCTAACTCAGTGAAAATAAACCTATATAAAGGAAATGAATAACCCTCAAAAGAGCTACATATTTAATGCCACTATGTCATTGCACGTTTTCGGTCAAAAAAAGGGATCAAAACAAGTTAAAGCGGAGCAAAAATGAAGAACAAAGGCCAAACAAAGTTTCAAAAATGACTAATATGGAGAAATAGGAACTTAGTGAAAATCAGGTGAAATGGGAGCAAAATCGTGCAGCTATTGGAATAATCATGTGCAGCATCGCACGTGCGATGCAAGTTATCACGTGCGCGGTGATACTTTTTCTAGGCTTTTCTGACACGTTCTGATCCATTTTGAAGGCTTTAAAAGTGGAAGTTTGGTACTTTTACAAGGGTTCTAAAATTCTACATGTGAAGGAAGGGTTTACAATACCGAATGGCATATTTGGAAAGCATTTGAAGCCAATTCTTCAAAGAATTCTTATGCAACAATCTGATTTGTATTTGATATTGCAATTTGAATTACAAGTAGCTAAATATCTCTATGTTAGGTTGTGTTTGATGAACCTATTTTACTATTGTTGGGACATATGTTTGATTTGATATTGCATTAATTATTTGAGTTATAGTTCAATTCAATTGCACCTTATTTTTAATGTTTTTTATATGAGATACTCTTTTAATCTAAATTTGGGCACATAGGGAATACTGACCATTAGTCTATATGTTGGACCTAGGATAATTGTTGTGGTTATGTTGGTGGTCAATGGATAGGAAACTCCAACTAGTGGCTTAAGAAATAACGTTTTATTGCATTGCTTAATCTTGCTTACGTTGGTGGACTAAGGATAGAAAACTCCGAGTATAAATTAATAATCATGCATGTATTATATCGAACATCAACAGTAGAAAAATAGGGGTTTGTATACACAACCTGAACGTTTTGGTATTATTGACATAACACTTTATTTTCTTTTTGCAATCAAACTCGAACCCCCCCCCCCCCCCCCCCAATTTAGTATTTTCTATCCATTGTAAAATATTATCTTCTTAAATAGAAGTCACTATGGATTCGATCTTTTTTATTACAGCGACATTATCGGTACACTTTCCGAGAAGTCATCAATATCCTCTTTGTCATACCTACTGGGAGAATAAA
This sequence comes from Lathyrus sativus, assembly GCA_963859935.3. Lineage (NCBI taxonomy): Eukaryota > Viridiplantae > Streptophyta > Magnoliopsida > Fabales > Fabaceae > Lathyrus > Lathyrus sativus. Next base: position 649,269,012 of record OZ012737.1, on the reverse strand, counting down.
CCAATCAGGGGGATCGCCTACCTTGATGTCAAATTTTGTGATAGCCTAGGTTGTATTCAATATGGAGGGAGTCTCAACCACTTCAGCGACCACCCAGTGGTACCTATTAGCATTAATCAGCTCTACTAGATGGAGTCCCTTGCGGGTCAATACATCAGCTTTGTAATGATCATCGAAGCTGATCCAAGACACAACATTAGACTGTCCCTGGAACTCCAAATGATAAGTGATTTCGGTATCACTAGGTTCATAACCAATCACTCCCCAGTATGTGTTGAAAAAGCTACTGGCACATTTCCTCATCTAATGGGAAACTTCCATTTCTGCCTTGGTATAGTCTCTGAAGAATCTCTAGATCGAGCCCTGTTTGAAAGAGACTATCCAAACGTTCCTTCCATTTTTGAATAATCAATTAAAAGGATAATTTCTAGTTTAAAATTCCTGCTGACGGAAGGAAAGGAATGCAACTCAAACAGTGTTCCCCTTCTCAAAGAGGAAAGAACATTACTCTTTGAACCACTCTTTATGATAATATGGTTATGTTGATCTTAATAAAAATACAATGAATACTTGAATGAAAAATCCAAAGTAAAGAGAAAGTACCTTGAAATATGAAGTCAAAGGCAGTAAAAGCAAAGAAGATGGCTGAAAGTCGAAGCTATAAAGCATTTAGGCTTTAAATGTGCAAAGACGGTTACTCTTGGAAAAAACGCTTTGAAAGAAGAGGGAGAGACACAAAGGGAACTCATCCTACAAGATGGAGAAAAATTTTCTCCACGCTTTTCCTTCATCCTTATATAGACAAAGGCAATTAAGAGGATTTAATTGAAATTATGAAGCAAGTGTGGATCAATGGTCAGATTTCACCTTGGGAACACAATCAAACTCAAGTGCACTCGAGTGTATAGTAAGCTATGTCACACCACTACATACCTTTTTAAGTCACACGTCAAAGAAAAAGGAAAAAAGTTTCAAGGACGGTACTACATTTAATGCTCACATTCCCCATTATACTTTGGCAAAACCAAAGAAGCGCTTGCCAAAGGCTGACTACAACTACAATAAGACTCCCCCGACATCCAAAATTTGTGACGAGTCTTGGGGAAATTGTTTTGTGATGGCCAAAGCCCCAAGGTATATTGCTCTGTGCCGACCAAATGCCTAATAATACGAGACCCATTGTCATATCCTAATTTTTAATCCTAAGATCCCACCTCTTTGCGCATCATCTTGCATACCTGCGTGCTTTATTACTAACCATCTTGTGCAGGTGCAATGATTTCAAGTACGGATTCTCACAATCAAGTATTTTAGGGTATGCCCAATTGAGCCAGATTCAAAGTGGTTTTAGGTTTTCTATCTAAGCCTCTTTGTTAGAACTTTTTCTTGTTCTTGATCCATCATGGGATCATTTGCCTTGAAGACATCTTGGATAAATTCTTGTGACTATATTTCCTTAAAGTCAAGGTCAGGATTTTCTAATAGGTCAAGGGTACCTTAAAATTAAGATGTTAGAGCATGTGATTAATGCTTCATCATTACTTCAACTGAGAATACTTGGAGTTAGGATTCTGATTCTTCTCAAGTTATTTCTCATCAAGGCAGGGGGTTTGTTTAAGGTACAAAAGATGAAGTTATGCATTCATTGAGATTAAGGTGACAAAGTGGTGTGATTTGGTGTATGGATTCCCTTGGTATCAAAGTTTGGTTCATAGCATTTTAAATTCAAATGATTCAATTTGGTTGGATTAAAGTTGCTAAGATTAGAAGGTCCGTTTGTAAGGATTCCTCGAAATTTAAATTCATGTGGAATATAAGTCATGAGTGACGGGATTTAAGAATTTTCAAGTTATCATGAGAAATTAAACTTTGGAAAAGTTAAGATTGATACCAAAATTCAAAACTCACGTTACATAAGAGTGAGATTTATAAAGATAATTCATCATGGATAATAAGTTGAAGCCACATTCAAAGTTCAAACTGGAAATTCACATTTTTAAGGAAGTCCAAACCCAAATCTATTCATACCAAAATCTACACAAAAACATAACCTTAATAATGTTAGAATAGTGATACATAAGTGATTCAAGAAATATTTCCTGATGAGAAGTTGTTGATGATCACTGAAGGCGTGACACCATGATACGCTGATATTCTCAATTATTCAATAAGTGGATACATCCCATCGGAGTTCAGCTACCAACAAAGGAGGAGATTCTTACACATACCCATAAAATATTGTTTGGATGAACCACTTATGTACAAGAGATGTGGTGACCAATTACTTAGAATATGTGTGGATCAGTTTGAGTCACGGTAGATCTTGGCATCCTGTCACAACGCTCCTTATAGAGGACACTTTGGAGGGGTAAGAACTGCTGCCAAGGTTTCACAATTAGGTTATTTTTAGCTCTCTCTTTTAAGGATGCTCATGAATTTGTTAAAAACTGTGATAGATGTTAGAGGATTGGAAATGTGTCTATGAGGCAAGAAATGCCTCTCACAAACATCTTAGAAAATGAATTATTTGATGTGTGGGGCATAGACTTTATGAGACCATTTCCTCAATCCTTTGGGGAATCTGTATATTCTTTTGGTTGTGGATCATATATCCAAGTGCATAAAAGTTGTGGCAACACCAACTACTTATGCTAGAGTTGTGACCAAATTTTTGCTTAAAATCATTATGTCAAGGCATGGCACGCCTCGAGCTATCATCACTAACGGTGGATTCCATTTTTGCAACAAGATTTTTTAAAATTTAATGGAAAAATATGGTATCAAGCATAAATTTATTGTTTTTTATTGAATTCACTATAATCATAATAAATCCCTCTTTCTTAAGTACTAGCAGTAGGATCTTCAAAAGACATATTTTTATCTTTGGATCTTTATATGTACCATTGTTAAGTGTTACACACAGACCTTACTCTGACACCAACTGAAGGTGAGCAAAATACACAAGAAGGGGGGTTGAATTGTGTTTTCCAAATCTTTTTTACTTTTGAACCAGAGTTCAGAATCTAAATAGAAGTTCATAAAGTGATTAACAAGTTGCAGCAGATAAAATAACAAAAGAAAATAAATATGCAAAGAACACACAAAAGTTATCATGGTTCCTCTCCAACTAAGAGTAGTCCAGTTCCTTTGCAGCACAAGAGATTTTCCACTATATCCAAACTGATTACAACTGCTTATATCCTCAAGTATAAGACTTTCTCATACTCAGACCTACAACCTAAGTCTTCCTTACTCAATCAGCACCTGACCGAGACTTCTTATTTAGATCCTCGGATCCTAAGACTTCCTAATTAAACCCCTTGGATTAAGACTTCCTGCTTATACCCTCGAGTACAATACTTCCTTGCTTAGACCTACAATCCAAAACTTCCTTGCTCAGATTCCATGAACCCAAGACTTTAATGCTCAAGCACACAACAAGAGACTTTATCTAAAGTGACTGTTTAAAGAAGAAATAACTTACAACAATACTTGATTAACAATTAGAGGTGTTCAAACATAATACAATACACTTTTACACTTGAGATTCTTAAGATATACAAGAATAAGAACTCTTAAAGGATTAGCTTCTCTTGAGATGATACAAACGGTGTGAAGTGCGTGTATATTTCATTTATAGTTGCAGTGTTATTCTCTTAGTTGATCTTCAATTCTTCTGCTCCTTCTATAGCTGAAAAAATGGAGCCGTTGAAGCAGCCTAACGACTATATTCAAACCAAATCTTTTTTCACATCTTCTTTTCTGATAAAGTAGGTGTTGGAACTCGTAGTCAAGGAGTTACCCACTGAATAAGACTTTTTTCATAAAGGTCTTCTATGAAACAAGTACAACACAATCTTTTGAAGATAATGTCAATTACTCTTGAGTCCTGCAATTACTGAGCTTGAGTTGACATCCATCAGTTTTAGAGGCAGAGTTATCACGCTTATGATTTTGAAATGTGCATAAGACATGTTTAAGGTCAGGCTCTCTCACAAGAGCTTAATCTGTTCTAAACCATAGATTCTTCCGTGCCATAACATGTTTCATCAAACAAACTGAATTCTGTACATATGAGCTAGCAAGTTAGAAATCCTAATTGTTCTTGAAATACTTTGTTATCATAAAAACCTAAAGGATATATGTCAGGAAGAAATCTTGTTCTAACAAATACATGAAGTTTTTATATTGGTTTGATAAAAGTAATATGTGAATAAAATTGGTAAAAGATATGATAATTAGAAAGTGATTAGATTTTATTCGAATCCCTTAATTTTTCCTGCTGATGATTGTGCATTAGTTGAATCGAATTGACATTAAAATTTTATAACAATACAATTGTACCCAATTCTTTTCCGTATAAATCACTAATTGACTACAATTCTCTAATTTCTTAGGCGAATTGGAAGTAAAACTAGGTGATCTATGTGCATTAATTCTCTAGCCATAGCTTATAATTACATATTCCTAGTTAATCACTAAGTAGAACAATTGCTCTATTTATAACCGATCGAGTTACAATCAATAATCCCTACTTATCTAAATTCATTATGTACGCTCGTCAACACTCAAAGAGCATTAAGAATAAAAGCAATTGAAAATACATTATATTATCGAAACATTCAAATAACATTAAACAATCATATGATCCAATTGAGTAAAATCAAGTTCATCTAATAAGACCTAATCAAGAGAAATTGAGCTACTTATAGTAATACAAGTCATTACCATGAGTTTATACGAAGAGTACATGAGAATCAATGAAGAATAATGTCTCAAATGGCTCCAAAACTCTAAATATCCTTGTTTTAGAACTCATTGTCGTCACTTTCTATTATCAAAATATGAACCCTTACAAAAGTAGATTCTTTTTCTATTTAAATAGCCTAAAACATGTCTGACACGTGTACCATTGTGACCAAGATAAGCAATATTGCGATCGCGATGCTTTTCCATCGCATCCACGATGAAGTCATCGCGATTGCGAGAAGTCCAGGGGAAAATCATGTTATTTTGCTTGCTTTTTCTTCTTATTTTCTATATGTCCCCAATTTTTCTTTATTAGGCTATTCTTCTTATTTCTTCGTAATTTTAGCTCATCTTTTACTCGAAATTTTATCGATTTTATCAAAAATACTCATAAATATTAAGAAATGACAAAATTTCATCACACTTCAACGCTTCTAGGTAAGTATATGAGGAAGAAGAGTGAATTGAAATTGCATTTGAAACATGTTACCTTGGTTTGGAAGCTTTTATATATATATATATATATATATATATATATATATATATATATATATATATATATATATATATATATATATATATATATATATATATATATATATATATATATATATATATATATATATATATATATATATATATATATATATATATATATATATATATATATATATATATATATATATATATATATATATATATAGATAGATAGATAGAGAGAGAGAGAGAGAGAGAGAGAGAGAGAGAGAGAGAGAGAGAGAGAGAGATATTACGAACTCGTTGTTTGTTAGGAGTGATTTGTGGAAAGCTGTTGGATGCACTTGCAATTGAGATCTTTGTTATCATCATAAGGAGAATTCTCTTCTACTAAGAATATTCTGGAAGGATTACTTTTCTCTCAGAGTGATCGATCGAAATTTATATAACCGACCCAGAATTATATATATATATATATATATATATATATATATATATATATATATATATATATATATATATATATATATATATATATATATATATATATATATATATATATATATATATATATATATATATATATTACATGACAAAAAGTTAAAACTGCATATACATCAGATAAAATGTGGAGAGAGATGCGAGCGAGATCTAAGAACCAGTTTAATTCTTCTAGAGCGGCCTCTATTTTGGACCGAAGCTAAAACCTCATTTTTTTATCAACTACCTCTCGGACCAAAAGCTTCACCTTTTCAACCAAAGTGATGGGGGTACTCGAGAGACTCCATGACATCCTCTATTACGGATGTCAACGGGGCAGAGAATGCGCGGAGGATGCTTCCCCGTCCCCCGTCTCATCCCTCAATGTTTTCCCCATCCCGATCCCTTCCACAGGAGAATATTATTCTCCATCCCCATCCCCATGGAGAATCGGAGATCCACGGAGATCGAATCTTAATTTTTTTATTCTTTTTTATCAAAATTATGACATTAGTATTTCGTTAATATTATTATTATTATTATTATTATTATTATTATTATTATTATTATTATTATTATTATTATTATTATTATTTTAAAACATATACTTTTCATCTTTCTTTTATTTTTTAAATAAAAACACATCTTGTATCAATAGAAAAAAAAATACAAAACTAATTTACTAATCAATAAAAAAGAAATTACTAATTAAAGTATAATGAAATTGAAGAGTAATTACCATAAGCACATTGAACAAAAGAAAGCGGTTGTTGTGATGATGATGAGACTAGAGGAGATGAATAATATTGGAGGAGAAAAAGAGAATTGAGAAAAGAAGAAAATGATACAATATGTAATGAATCCCCTTTTTAGGGTTAGGTATTTGAGAAATTAAAGAATATGTTATATGATGAAATGACTCTTTATTTTTTAATATATTAATTAATTTTATTTAAAAAATTGCAAAAGTATATAATTATATATAAAAAATGTGGTCGGAATTGGGCAATCTGCGGAACGGAGGCTATTTTCCCGATCCCCGCCCTGAAGTGTAATCAGGGGAACTTTTCCCCCCATCCCCGTTCCCACGGTGAAAAAATCCCTGATTTCGAAGCTCCAAACAAATAATTCTCACGGGAATCCCCGCTAACGGATGCAAATTGACATCCCTACCTCCATAGCCACAAATGAGTGAGAAACAGCCTTGGATCTCCTCCAGGTACTAGTTTTGCTCAACTCTAAGGTCATCAACAAGTTCCTTGAGCTTTTCCTTCTCTTGTCAGAGACAGACTAACAAGAAGGCCTCTTCCCGGCCAGAAACCCCTAACCCCATAATGGCAATGGCCGAGGCCGAGCGAGCATGGTAAGCCAATACAACCGATTCCCCTTTTTGAATTTCCTTATAGAGACTCGAGAAGTAAGTATAATATTATTAGAAATCTAATACAAAAACTCATTGTTTGTCCCCGGGCTAAAACGAGCTAGGAACCCAAGATTTAACTTCACCTGAAAGAAAGTCTGTCATCCTGTAGAATTAGGCTGATGACACTTCTAGGGAGGTCTCTCAACTTAAATATTTTATAATTTTTGGATGGGAGTCAACCCTTCGTTGTTTCCTTAAGGAGGATATGGTAAGGCTTAATCAACCACAACATATTCAAGAGAAACCAAAAATTGCATTCGAGTTAGAAGAGGGGTAGTCTAAACAACCTGTTCGGCCAACACACTAGAAGGCGTCCCAACGGGTGTACCAGAGACACAAACTCCCCCAATAGAAGACGTAGTCAAAACTCTAACCAAAGCGGAAGCAACCTGAATATCCTTTCTCAATCTCTGCATAACAACCTTGCTCTTTATTGCATATATACAATCAAGAAAGAAGACATCAGAGAAGATTAAGGAAATGAAACAAGGAAAATAAGGCTCTGGTGCCACATTTTGAAGATTATCTTCCTTTCCTCCTTTGATTTGGCTTCCACTAGCAAACAAGTCTAAATGCACCATTTCAATTTGTTTTTCGATGCCTCATCAGATGGGAAAACTCTGCCTATACAACCAAGCTCCTTACAGAAGGCCACAAACTATTTCGTTAAGTATAGCTCCTCCAAGGACACATCTCCCTCCTTTTAAGCACATGATCCCACCCCAGTCAAGTAGTAACATTGGATCCAATACTTATGAAAAACGTTCGAGCATGCGGAGGAAGTATCGAGTTCAAAGTTCTAAATATTTGCATGCATTTCTTCGTCAGGTAGAAGCGATCCTTAAAATGCTTCACACTATCGAAATAAGTATTGAAGTACTGGATGTGTTACCTCAAGGAGAGAAAACCATAATCATTCACATAGTCGGAGCTGTTTTGAATTTTGAAAAGATGAAACAACGTGATGTTCAACTTACCCCCTTGTACTCGCATTAGTGCTGAAAAACTTTAACAAAGCCTCATCTCACTAAATGCAAAACTATGAAGGGGCAATAAGAAAATGGTTCAATATGATGGCTTCAAATTCATTGAATGGGAGTGTCATACCCCAAATTTGTCCTACCCTATATGTAACTTGCATCTGTATATCCATCCATCAACTGTTACCCAGAAAATCAAAAATTATGTTGCTTTTGTTTACTGTTCAAGATTGGATCCAAATTGATCCAAGAAAATTTGGCATGCTCCAGAGGTGTCAGGTTCTCGTGTGGTACTAAGGTCTTTATTCCATCCAAATTCAGGGCGAGCGTGGGTCAAGGTGAAGATTTCAATTTTAAAGAATAAATCAGATCAAGGTGTTGTGCAAAGTTCGAGTTTATTTAATGAAGTCAAGTTGAAAGAATCTCCAAAAGTTAAGGAACTCGGTTTCAATGCATTTTTTGGATTCAATCAAAAGTTATCTATTTTATAAATCAAATTTCGAAAGAGGTTTTCAAGATTTGTTCAACTTCTTCGCATGGTTAATGCAAATTGTATGAAGGATTGATCATACGTGATTACTTGATGGAAGCTAGCTTGGTCAATTCAAGGGTTATTTATCCAAAGGGGAGGAATAATTACGTCGCAAGACATGTTGGATTTTCTTTAGGAGCGTTTCGACGTTGACCCAAATCAAGTGTTATGGCGGTTTGTGTTCAAGATGGTTGCTCAACCCTGTAATTAAACTAGTGGACTCATGGGATTAGCTCTGCTACGTGTTAGAAAACATCAATTCCAATATTTGCAATGCTGACATTGAAAAGTGCACAAGTTTATTCATAGGTTGGTGGGATATGTGTGTAAGATTAAGCCCAGATATTGAAAGGAATTCTTTGGGATCACATAAGCTGCAATTTCTTTATTTTTGTTGTGCTAGCCTGCCTACGGCTATCAATGACTCTATAGTTTGTAAAATAAGGTGAATACATGCTCCTTAATTTGTTGCTACACGTTTAAACCAAAACAAAGCGTAGAGAAACTAAGGTGCTGTTTAACTTCAAGTTACAGTCATGACCATGAACCAAGTTTCTACATGTACGATGAGTATAAGCCTTGTTTAGTCCAGCACAAAAATAAAGCAAACATTTGACAGGAGAAGGATATCAAGGCGCAGGACATTTTCCTCATCATGTCACTTTGGATTCTCGCAAAACACGCCATCCGCGAGTAATGTGAAGCTGTACTACAAACCACCTTTCATAATGTTATTTGTTTTCTCACAGCTGCATTATATAGCCCTCATGATACAACAGAATGCACTCCCAAGATGGGCCCACCAAGTTATATCCTGCGCACAGATAAGACAAGAAAAGAGTGGTCAATAATGTTTTCCTTTAAACCACACCAGCACCCAAACGAATTCTCAGATGGACCCACACAACGGACAATAAAAATAAATGAGCCCATTATTGTACCTGCAGCAGTTTGTACAAAGCAGAAATGAGGACCCACTCCACAATTTCTACCTCCATATTCACCTCGCGTTGCATCCTGCTACTCAAAGTAGCAACAACAAAACCTGCGCCACATCAATGTTATGACCCCACATCAGTACCTCCTGCACAGACAATTCCATCAGCTGCCATACCCCCACAAGGCTACGCGTTATGCACCTTTGTGAAACCATAAATTCATCATGACCAAGCACAAAACATGTGAGACAATACCATGCATATAGGAAAAGAAAAAAACGAATACAAAAGATAAGGATGAAGGCAAAAGAGGTTTTCGTACCATAACTAATATATCACCCTCCCAGGACAGTCTGCAACAGCCAGTACATCCACCACAAATTAATTCACAAAAGCACTCCTGTCTCACTCCTCAGAAAACCGTTATGATAATACAGGATCATTCACCACTACTCAAAAAAAGGAATCAATAACCACTACCAGGATTGGTACCTGCACCAAAACAAAATGACAATTGTTATCAAACCAAAACCACTAGCCTCTTCCATTTCCCAAAGCCCACAATAATAAACAACACCAATTGCAAAAGGACCTGCATAACTGGTACGGAAGGCTGGTCCAAAATGCAGAAGTTGCAAAACCACTATGCGGAGACGTTTTTCCCAGGGTACCAGGACATATATATAACAGAACACCGTATGAGAGAGAGGGGGGGGGTCTGCTGCGAAAGAAAAAACTCTTAGTTGCTCAAAACACCTTTGCTTGCTTTTTCCTTCAAAAAAGGAATGCCATCCATTAATTTTTCAATGGATTTTCCTTTCTCCCCAAACAATGTTCATAACTCATAGCTCAAAACTCCAAAAGAAAAAACCAAATCCATACTCAGAAAACTTTGAAATCAATCCTCACCTCTAAGCTCTTCCATTTCTTCACTTGCTACAAACTTAACACTTCAGAAATATCTTTCTTCAACCTACAACCAAAATTTTCAAAACGAAAATCACAAAAGCCATAAACCCCTAAAACTCATCACGAGTCAATCCAAATAAGAGGAAATCGACCAAATCGAACCAGAAAAAGAAGGAGAAATAGATAGATCAAATCACTAACCTTCAACAAGCTGAAATTCGAACACAAACCCTTTCAAACTTTCCCTTCCACTGTCAACACCTTCACCAACAGGAACTTCAAACTCTTCAAATCATAACTCAGAGAGCATTCCTCCATAGCCTTCAAGCTGCGTCAAAATCCCAACCAACGACAAGCTCAAACCTATCCCTTTCACTACCGCAAAACAGTTCTACAGGTCAATCCATTTCAAAACGTAAACACACTTCAAATCACCAACAAAATCTTCAACTTTCAATCAATAAACCGCACCAATCAAAATTGAATCCCCAAAATAAACCCTGAATAAAGGAACATGAGTCAGCTATGAGGACTTTGAACCAGTTCATGTAGAGAATAAGGAAAATCTTACCGAAACGCTGTCAAATTACAAATCAGAGAAAGCCCTAACGAAATCTTGTTGGGAAAATCCAGATCCATCACTTAAAAGCTCAAATCATCCATCACGATTGCTGAGTTTGCGTGCTGAAACAAAAATCTCGAGCTAAGCCTTCGCTCACGAACCTGAAACAAATAGACGCAACTTTCACGGTGGTAGCGGAAGAGGAAGAAGGAGCGAAAGGAAATGAAGTGAAGGACCTGACGCATAAGACGAATCACCCACCATCGTCGCTTGAACTTTCCTCGGTTGAAGGTTTTGATTTGTTTTATTGCTTTTTTTTTCCTCTTCCTCGCTAATTTCTGTTTAAGTCATGCCATCATGCGATTGTTGTTTGTATTCAAGATATTAGGGTTTTGAATCTGGAATGATAGGTTGAGCCTTCGAGTGTATTGTTGTTTTTCGCCGTGGATTCGGTTTTGGGGGAGGGTATTGCATTCTGGTTGTGTGTAAGGTATGTCGGAGTTATACACCAACGAACACCCTTGGTGTCTGTCATCTTTCTTTCACCGTGAGGTTTCCGAGTTCGTGCGTGTTGCAGTGTTTATGATGGTTTTGCAGCCAAACATTAGAAGCAAAAAGAGACTGAGTTGAGGAAAGGAGGGCTGACATTTGATTTACACGTTTATTTGGTTTCCATTTGATATTGATATTGTTAGTTAAGGTGGTATATGAATCAAACGGTTGGGTCATATAGGAAAACGCTTCTTATCCTTTTAATCAATGCCGGACAGCAATCAAGATGTTTATGGCTTTGATGGTGCATTTTCCCTATGCGTGACTCTCCTATCTCTGTTTTTATTATTGCTTTTTTTTTTTATATAATTAATTTACTAATTAAGATTGCTTTTTTTTTCAGGCTAATAGTAATTAAGGGAAATTTATCTAGTGATTTATCTTATTATGCTTTAGTTTAAACTTTTATCCCTATCAAGTTTTAAATCATTCATGCTATTAATTAATTAGTTTAGTAACATAGAATCATTCATTATATTTAACTAAATTACTTTCAAGTGTTATTAATTATTTTTTTTCCGATCCTAAATCAATCTATTTTTCATATTCAAACTAATTTCGAACTTTATTTCCAAAATTTGATATGATTTTTTTTTCTAGTCCTATTTCAATATCTTTTTTTTAATACTAAAGTTATTTTCCGATCAAAGTCATGAAAAATTAAATCCTTGAAGTCTAGCACTTCTTGAATTTTTTGGACGAACATTATGGAGGTGTACACCTCAAATAATATGTCGTTCGACTTTTCATTTTAGTACGCCATTTTGAACAAAGGAATATTATAGGAATCAAGCATTCTGTGTGATATATCTATCGTTCATTCGATTTTTTTCAAATGAAAAAGGTGTTGTCGAGATCTGGCATTTCGATGATACCCCAATTAATTGGTTGTGAGGCCTACGTCTCATTTATCAAATAATTGTCATTTCTCTCTTTTTTTTTTTTTTTAAATCCAATCTCACGTCCTCGCATCTCGTACCTTAAACTATCTTCATACCCTCCTATTCACTTCAAATCATTTTCTAAAATATTTTCTTTCCGATTCAAACTTCGAAAGGAGGAGATTCTTGGAGTCTAGCATTCCCTGAATTTTTAAGTGAATAGCTCTCGAAGCACGCCCTTTGGGTTGTTATTCACTCAACCTTTCGACTTTTTCAAACTCAAACATTCTCAAACGTTCTCTTAAGTCGAGTACTCGTACGCATTCGCAACCCACATTTCGCACACATTCACAATTCCTCGTGGTCTCGATATTAGGAGCACCCTCAGGGACTAATATCGTTTCTCACAACCTTAACCCTTGACACGTCGTCAAGCCGGTTCCACCTTCAATCAAATCTTCGACACGTCGTCGAACCAATTCAAAACAATTCCCTTTTGGCCTCGCATGCCATTCTTCGATTCAATCATTTCAAAACTTACGAAAGAGGGATATTCTTAGAATCTAGCATTCTTTGAATGTTCGAACGAGTAGCTCTTGGGCACGCCCCCGAGTTGTTATTAGTTCATTCTTTCGATTTCAAAATGTCCAACTCTCAACTTCAACCCATTTCAAACCTCATATTTTCGTGGTTGTTACCACGAACTACGGACGCTCTGATTCTTTATTCATTCTTGAATATAATATACGTAGGCACAAGATTGCGATGATCTTGGCGAGCACACTTCTATCCATCTTCCGTTTCCCCCCATCCTTTCCTGTAGTCGAACTACGACGCTCTGATTTCTCATTCTCGTCCGAATGAGCATACGTAGGCACAAGGGCCCCAATCCTTGGCGAGCACTTTATCTTCTAACCACCCATCTCTCCTTAGCGTCTTTAACCTTTGAACCTTACCAATTCTACCTTTAGTAGCGAGAAGAAAACAAGTAAACCTAAAACAACACTCCCCACAATTACCTTAAGAGGTTCCCGTCGAGTACGACGGACGTGAGGGGTGCTAATACCTTCCCCTCACGTAACCGACTCCCGAACCCGGAACTTGGTTGCGACAGCCCTGTTCCTATCCTTTCGTTTTAAGAGGTTTTCTCGATATTTTCCTCTCCCGTTTATTCGGGAAAAATAAAGTTCGATGGCGACTCTGTCGAACCGCATTTTCCGCGCCTTTCGCGCGAGGGTCGTATTTCCGAAATGTCTCCGTGATTTTTCGAGGTGCGACAGGTGGCGACTCTGCTGGGGACGCATTGCTCCATGCAAAGAGAGAGTCGAGCCTATCTTTTGGTTTGTGAGGAGTGTTTGTTTTCTATTTGTTTTCTTTTTGTATTTGTTCTCTTGTAGAGTTTATTTGTGCTTGTTATCTGGGCTTGTTGGTTACTGGGATGACATCATGAGTAAAGCTCTACGCCCGAGCTTTGGTAAAAGCAGAGGGAACACATAGTTTAGAATTGGTAGTCGAGTAGTGTTAGTCTCCGAGGACTCGCTCCTTGTGGGCCTAGCATGAAAGCTCCTCCAGAGGAGACCTATTCGTGGATCTTGTTGTAACACAGCTAGCCTGTCGCACGACTTGATTAATGAAGGGTCCGTGATTCTGGGAACCTTTTGTTAGCACCAGTTCCGATATTGGTGGTCGTGTAGTGTTAGTCTCCAGGGACTCGCTCCTTGTGTGCCTAGCACGAGGACTCCGCTCAGGAGAGACCTTATCGTCATTACCGTTGCAATACAGCCAGCCTGTTGCGTGATGCTAATACGACTAGTGTCCGTGATCCTGGGAACCAAACATAGAAACCATCCCGTGAGTGGGATTATGGGTAGAATGTTTAGACCTTCCCGTATAGGTTGTACCTGTCAGTTTTCTTCGAGCAGGAATTATGGTTACTTATCTGTTACAGTTACCAGCTTCAGGAGTTGTTTGATTGTGATCTTGGGATCCTGGATCTTGTATCTTGCATTGCATCTTGCATATCATTTGCATTGCATTTCATATGTTGTGCATTTTGCATTTCCAGTCCTCCAACAGAATCTTATGTCTCCGTTCCTTCTTCTCCAGTAAATCAAGCTGATTCCTCGACACCGGTACGCAACTAGAGCCAATACCAGACGAGTGATGGAGCAGATTCAACAGGAGCAAGTCGCCTTCAGGGAAGAGTTGGATTCCATGAAAGGAAAGATCGACCAGATCCTCGAAGCCATCCTCACAGCCAGGAGAGAGGAAGAACAGCGTGAAGCCGCCGCTGTCGTCAACCACAATGGACAAGGGTCTACTGCCATCCCTTTGGTTCAAATTCCAAGTTCTCATGGGATGCCGCTGAACTTCAACAACACAATCGAAGGAAACACTTCTCAGCCAATCCCAGCGCCTGGAGTTACCGTTGGAGTTATCCCGCACGCCTAGCCTGCTGCTGTGCAAATCCCAGCTCCTCATATCGAAGATACTCTGATGGATCAGTATGACGATGTTCAGAACTATCATGCTGCCATTCCCATCGCCAGTCCTGTTGCTGCTCAGGATTCAGAAGCCATGAAGATGTGCCGAGATCTAGCCGAGAAACTCCGAGCCATGGAGGGGCATAATTCAAATTCCTTCAGTGCTTTGGAATTATGCTTGGTGCCTGATGTTGTCATTCCTCCAAAGTTCAAGGTGCCCGAATTTTCAAAGTACAAAGGTCTCAGTTGCCCAAACATTCATCTGAAGATGTATTGTCGCAAGATGGCTGCTTATGCCAGAGACGAGAAGCTCATGATCCATTGCTTCCAGGACAGCTTGTCTGGGGCATCACTCGAATGGTATATGCAGCTGGAGCGTAACAGTGTACGCACTTGGGCCGAGCTAGCTGATGCATTTGTCAAGCAGTACAAGTACAACACTGACCTTGCTCCTAACCGTACTCAACTTCAGAGTATGACTCAGAAGGACAGCGAATCCTTCAAGGAGTACGCGCAACGATGGAGAGAGCTAGCCGCAAGGGTACATCCACCTCTTGTTGACCGTGAATTGATTGACATCTTCATGGGCACCTTGCAGGGCCAGTACTACGAAAAGCTGATCGGTAGTGTCTCCGCTGGATTCTCTGACTTGGTGATCGTCGGTGAGAGAATTGAAGAAGGGCTGAAGAGTGGAAAAATCCCAGGAGGTTCTAACAACCAGGCTAATGCCAAGAGGCCTTTCAATGGATACAAGAAGAAGGAGGGCGAAACAAATGCCATCTTTGTGCAGAAAGGGCAAGCTTCTCAACAAGCTCCTCCTATGCCTTATCCAGTTCCCTACTATCAGTATCCATATGTTGCTGCTGCGCAATATGCTCCAATGCCTTATCAGCCAGCTGTTCATGCAGCGCAAGCTCAGATGCCACGGCAACAGGCTCCTCAGCAACAAGCCTACAACCAGCAAGGATATCAGTATCCTCCTCAGCAACAGCAGATGCAAGCTACTCAGCAACGACAAGGTGCTCGTCCACAGCGTCCGCAGAGAACATGGAGGCCAGATAGGGTCTTTGATCGTCTACCAATGCCATATGCCAAAATCTTTGCTCAGTTGATGGAGAAGAAGGCTGTTGTTCCAAGAGATTTAGCTCCCCCAACTATCATTCCTGCCGACTACGATGCAAATGCTCATTGTGAGTTTCATAAGGGCGCTCCAGGTCACACCATTGAGGACTGCAGGGCTTTCAAGCACATAATTCAAGACATGATCGACCGGGATGCTATCAACTTCAATGGGAAGTCTCCAAACATCATCAACAATCCGATGCCACCAGTCAACTAGTGCCAACAATCACTTCCAGTCAAGATTGTTCCCCGAAGAAGGCAGTCATGTTGCCATTTCATTATTCGCAGTTCTTATGTTTTGTCTTTGTTTATTTAAGTATTGTATGCTTTGAACAATTGCCATTCGTATTTGGTTTTCGTTAATGTATCGTTTATGCATGTTTTGAATTAGTTATGTCGTATTCACTCATTTTTCACTTATCACCGACATGTTTATTTACTCCACTCTATTCACTGTTATTTAGCTTGATTTGAGGGAGGATGATGAAAACGAGATACCCATAATTGCAAACTGTATGCTTTCAGATCGAATCTCGTCAATGATGTACAGGCATTGCTTCAATTCCCCATACACCGGAGATATAAGGAGTTAATCCCTAATGAACCACTTCGAGCCAAGAAGTAGCAGTTTCCTTCGGATCTATAAACCTTTTACACTCAACCTGGGGCAGGGTAGTGTTCAGTTAATCCGATCCCGTATTCGGATCAATATATAAAAGGCGGTTGCCCATCAAAGACCCATGCTATGGCAGTCACAACAAAGTCAAAAATTCAAAAGCCAGCTAAGTCAGACACCTTAGAGGGGACTTAGGCAAAATCAAGGCAATCCCGATGGATCTGACAAACGAAGTCAATCCATGCAAAAGTTAGGGATCAAAACAAAAGCAAAAGAGGACCCCGAAATCCTCAACAAAAACAAAAGGTTCAGTGGCCACCCAAGTCAAGGGGACACTGGCATCCATCAAAGCCAAAATAAGGTGACTGCCACGTCGGGCAAACCTTGAACCTTCAAGCTTACACCGTCCAGACAAGTGTAGGATTAACTGAGCGTAGGACTGGAGATCATTAAGAAGAGGGGTGGGTACAAGTCATACTTTGAGCCTAATAACCTTGTTTCATAACCGTGAACCAGACCACGTTACAACCCTTGAAAGACCTAATTGAGACGAGGTTCATTCTGAAAGCATATCATCGCAAGGTTGCGTAACCTGACTCCTCACATGATTTCTAATCATCAGCATTGGTGTCATTTCGCTTGCTATATCTTTTCGCACCAATCAATTTAGCACAACGTATGGGCTAGCAGTCCATTCGTCTCACTTTCACGACACCTCAATAAAAGACACTTTTTCAAACTTGCATCGAACTTTGCATTAATTATTACCATTTGTGAATGTACAATTATATCTGCAAATCAGTGTTAGGTATTCAAAGACACTCCAGCAAGGGGCAATCAAGGAGAAACTTGACTTTCAGTGGCGTACACGAAGCAATATTATCTCAAGGCCTACAGGCTGGGGCAAACCATTCAACAGCTCGAGCAGGGGCATGTCGTTACCATATTCAGACTAGGGCAAGGCCAAGTTACCCTAATCATCAGGCAGAGTTGCAACCTTCTCTAAAGGAACTCACAACAAATCACCAAGTACCCAGACTTGGAGCATCGAGGACATCTTCTACTTCAATCATGGCGTCTACAACAAGCTGCGTGTCGAGGAAGTCAATCCCTCCCACCACCCGAAGTCCAATCCGCATTGGCAACTACTAGAGTCCACTGCGCGGGCGTCGCCCTGCATTTCCATTTGCTCATCTGCAATCATATGCGTCATGTGCATCGCATTCGATCTCATAAAGTATCTTGCACCATATGCATACTCCAATCATACCATGCTTCCCCAGCTCTTGCATCTACGCTCGTCAGCATTTGCATTTGCACGTCCACTCATATAGAATATCATTTAGCATTCATATATGCAAGTCAAGGTCCAGGATCAATCTCGAAGATTTCCAAGACCGTCGACCGCCCAGTCAGGGGCAACCTTCTGCAATTGTGGGTTTCTCCCATAAAATGTGAAGTTATTCAAAGCAAGATTTAGCCCAGTCAGGGGCATCTTTTTCAAGACCATGGCCGTCTCCCGTGACGAATTTCAACCTCGTGGTTGATCAAGTATGCAAATCAACATTCAGCCCAGCCGGGGGCATACCATTCAAGACCGTGGGCGTTCCCCACGAAGTTGTTCAACCTGTTGTTGGGCAAATCCAAGAAGTTCAATGCAAGAACCAGCCCGAGCAGGGGCATCTTCAGCAAAACCGTGAGCATCCCTCACGAAGTGGCTCAACCTTTTGTTGACCAAATTAAGGCATCAAGACAAATTCAGCCCAGTCAGGGGCATCCCCTTCAGAACTCATGGGCGTAACCATGAAATCATTTCAGCAAATTATGGCTTCCAAGCAAAGACGGCAGGCGTACCCCGTCGACTCATTTCAAATTCAATCTTCCTCTCAGGAGTTCCCCAATGATTTGTACCCAGCAAGCGTGACCGTTGTCAATTGCTTTACTATCATCCTTTTGGTGATAGTCGAACTTCGTCAGTTCAACCTAGCCTGCAACCTTTTGATGTTGGTAAACTTCGAATCTGTGTTGTCCTATCATCCTTTTGGTGATAGCGACCTGTTCGTGTGAGTCTCGCTCCGTCATCCTTTTGATGGAGGGGTCTATCATGGTCATTAATGATAGATTGTGCGATTTGTTTTGTGTTTTCGCTCTACCATCCTTTTGGTGGTAGGTCTGATACTTCGTCGGTATCAGATTGTGCGATATTTTATTCGTGTTTTCGCTCTATCATCCTTTTGGTGGTAGGTCTGGTACTCCGTCAGTATCAGATTATGCGATATTTTGGTGTGAGTTTCGCTCCGTCATCCTTTTGGCGGGGGTCTATCATGGTCATTAATGATAGGTTATGCGATTGTGTTTTGCTCTATCATCCTTTTGGTGGTAGTAGCCTTGTGTGTTTTGTCTCATCATCCTTTTGGTGATGGTGACCTTTTTCCAGTTATTTACAATCTATTTATAGGTCTCTCGTCCGTCATTTTCAATTCCCTAGATTTCCCTTCTTTTTCGGACAAATTCAGGGTCTTCTTTATATCTAATTGTCTTCTACCTCGAAGGAATGAGAGTTGTAGCATTTCATCTTACTCGGCCTAAGTCAATTAGATAGGGGCATCTGTCATACCCCAAATTTGTCCTACCCTATATGTAACTTGCATCTGTATATCCATCCATCAACTGTTACCCAGAAAATCAAAAATTATGTTGCTTTTGTTTACTGTTCAAGATTGGATCCAAATTGATCCAAGAAAATTTGGCATGCTCCAGAGGTGTCAGGTTCTCGTGTGGTACTAAGGTCTTTATTCCATCCAAATTCAGGGCGAGCGTGGGTCAAGGTGAAGATTTCAATTTTAAAGAATAAATCAGATCAAGGTGTTGTGCAAAGTTCGAGTTTATTTAATGAAGTCAAGTTGAAAGAATCTCCAAAAGTTAAGGAACTCGGTTTCAATGCATTTTTTGGATTCAATCAAAAGTTATCTATTTTATAAATCAAATTTCGAAAGAGGTTTTCAAGATTTGTTCAACTTCTTCGCATGGTTAATGCAAATTGTATGAAGGATTGATCATACGTGATTACTTGATGGAAGCTAGCTTGGTCAATTCAAGGGTTATTTATCCAAAGGGGAGGAATAATTACGTCGCAAGACATGTTGGATTTTCTTTAGGAGCGTTTCGACGTTGACCCAAATCAAGTGTTATGGCGGTTTGTGTTCAAGATGGTTGCTCAACCCTGTAATTAAACTAGTGGACTCATGGGATTAGCTCTGCTACGTGTTAGAAAACATCAATTCCAATATTTGCAATGCTGACATTGAAAAGTGCACAAGTTTATTCATAGGTTGGTGGGATATGTGTGTAAGATTAAGCCCAGATATTGAAAGGAATTCTTTGGGATCACATAAGCTGCAATTTCTTTATTTTTGTTGTGCTAGCCTGCCTACGGCTATCAATGACTCTATAGTTTGTAAAATAAGGTGAATACATGCTCCTTAATTTGTTGCTACACGTTTAAACCAAAACAAAGCGTAGAGAAACTAAGGTGCTGTTTAACTTCAAGTTACAGTCATGACCATGAACCAAGTTTCTACATGTACGATGAGTATAAGCCTTGTTTAGTCCAGCACAAAAATAAAGCAAACATTTGACAGGAGAAGGATATCAAGGCGCAGGACATTTTCCTCATCATGTCACTTTGGATTCTCGCAAAACACGCCATCCGCGAGTAATGTGAAGCTGTACTACAAACCACCTTTCATAATGTTATTTGTTTTCTCACAGCTGCATTATATAGCCCTCATGATACAACAGAATGCACTCCCAAGATGGGCCCACCAAGTTATATCCTGCGCACAGATAAGACAAGAAAAGAGTGGTCAATAATGTTTTCCTTTAAACCACACCAGCACCCAAACGAATTCTCAGATGGACCCACACAACGGACAATAAAAATAAATGAGCCCATTATTGTACCTGCAGCAGTTTGTACAAAGCAGAAATGAGGACCCACTCCACAATTTCTACCTCCATATTCACCTCGCGTTGCATCCTGCTACTCAAAGTAGCAACAACAAAACCTGCGCCACATCAATGTTATGACCCCACATCAGTACCTCCTGCACAGACAATTCCATCAGCTGCCATACCCCCACAAGGCTACGCGTTATGCACCTTTGTGAAACCATAAATTCATCATGACCAAGCACAAAACATGTGAGACAATACCATGCATATAGGAAAAGAAAAAAACGAATACAAAAGATAAGGATGAAGGCAAAAGAGGTTTTCGTACCATAACTAATATATCACCCTCCCAGGACAGTCTGCAACAGCCAGTACATCCACCACAAATTAATTCACAAAAGCACTCCTGTCTCACTCCTCAGAAAACCGTTATGATAATACAGGATCATTCACCACTACTCAAAAAAAGGAATCAATAACCACTACCAGGATTGGTACCTGCACCAAAACAAAATGACAATTGTTATCAAACCAAAACCACTAGCCTCTTCCATTTCCCAAAGCCCACAATAATAAACAACACCAATTGCAAAAGGACCTGCATAACTGGTACGGAAGGCTGGTCCAAAATGCAGAAGTTGCAAAACCACTATGCGGAGACGTTTTTCCCAGGGTACCAGGACATATATATAACAGAACACCGTATGAGAGAGAGGGGGGGGGGGGGGGGGTCTGCTGCGAAAGAAAAAACTCTTAGTTGCTCAAAACACCTTTGCTTGCTTTTTCCTTCAAAAAAGGAATGCCATCCATTAATTTTTCAATGGATTTTCCTTTCTCCCCAAACAATGTTCATAACTCATAGCTCAAAACTCCAAAAGAAAAAACCAAATCCATACTCAGAAAACTTTGAAATCAATCCTCACCTCTAAGCTCTTCCATTTCTTCACTTGCTACAAACTTAACACTTCAGAAATATCTTTCTTCAACCTACAACCAAATTTTTCAAAACGAAAATCACAAAAGCCATAAACCCCTAAAACTCATCACGAGTCAATCCAAATAAGAGGAAATCGACCAAATCGAACCAGAAAAAGAAGGAGAAATAGATAGATCAAATCACTAACCTTCAACAAGCTGAAATTCGAACACAAACCCTTTCAAACTTTCCCTTCCACTGTCAACACCTTCACCAACAGGAACTTCAAACTCTTCAAATCATAACTCAGAGAGCATTCCTCCATAGCCTTCAAGCTGCGTCAAAATCCCAACCAACGACAAGCTCAAACCTATCCCTTTCACTACCGCAAAACAGTTCTACAGGTCAATCCATTTCAAAACGTAAACACACTTCAAATCACCAACAAAATCTTCAACTTTCAATCAATAAACCGCACCAATCAAAATTGAATCCCCAAAATAAACCCTGAATAAAGGAACATGAGTCAGCTATGAGGACTTTGAACCAGTTCATGTAGAGAATAAGGAAAATCTTACCGAAACGCTGTCAAATTACAAATCAGAGAAAGCCCTAACGAAATCTTGTTGGGAAAATCCAGATCCATCACTTAAAAGCTCAAATCATCCATCACGATTGCTGAGTTTGCGTGCTGAAACAAAAATCTCGAGCTAAGCCTTCGCTCACGAACCTGAAACAAATAGACGCAACTTTCACGGTGGTAGCGGAAGAGGAAGAAGGAGCGAAAGGAAATGAAGTGAAGGACCTGACGCATAAGACGAATCACCCACCATCGTCGCTTGAACTTTCCTCGGTTGAAGGTTTTGATTTGTTTTATTGCTTTTTTTTTCCTCTTCCTCGCTAATTTCTGTTTAAGTCATGCCATCATGCGATTGTTGTTTGTATTCAAGATATTAGGGTTTTGAATCTGGAATGATAGGTTGAGCCTTCGAGTGTATTGTTGTTTTTCGCCGTGGATTCGGTTTTGGGGGAGGGTATTGCATTCTGGTTGTGTGTAAGGTATGTCGGAGTTATACACCAACGAACACCCTTGGTGTCTGTCATCTTTCTTTCACCGTGAGGTTTCCGAGTTCGTGCGTGTTGCAGTGTTTATGATGGTTTTGCAGCCAAACATTAGAAGCAAAAAGAGACTGAGTTGAGGAAAGGAGGGCTGACATTTGATTTACACGTTTATTTGGTTTCCATTTGATATTGATATTGTTAGTTAAGGTGGTATATGAATCAAACGGTTGGGTCATATAGGAAAACGCTTCTTATCCTTTTAATCAATGCCGGACAGCAATCAAGATGTTTATGGCTTTGATGGTGCATTTTCCCTATGCGTGACTCTCCTATCTCTGTTTTTATTATTGCTTTTTTTTTTTATATAATTAATTTACTAATTAAGATTGCTTTTTTTTTCAGGCTAATAGTAATTAAGGGAAATTTATCTAGTGATTTATCTTATTATGCTTTAGTTTAAACTTTTATCCCTATCAAGTTTTAAATCATTCATGCTATTAATTAATTAGTTTAGTAACATAGAATCATTCATTATATTTAACTAAATTACTTTCAAGTGTTATTAATTATTTTTTTTCCGATCCTAAATCAATCTATTTTTCATATTCAAACTAATTTCGAACTTTATTTCCAAAATTTGATATGATTTTTTTTTCTAGTCCTATTTCAATATCTTTTTTTTAATACTAAAGTTATTTTCCGATCAAAGTCATGAAAAATTAAATCCTTGAAGTCTAGCACTTCTTGAATTTTTTGGACGAACATTATGGAGGTGTACACCTCAAATAATATGTCGTTCGACTTTTCATTTTAGTACGCCATTTTGAACAAAGGAATATTATAGGAATCAAGCATTCTGTGTGATATATCTATCGTTCATTCGATTTTTTTCAAATGAAAAAGGTGTTGTCGAGATCTGGCATTTCGATGATACCCCAATTAATTGGTTGTGAGGCCTACGTCTCATTTATCAAATAATTGTCATTTCTCTCTTTTTTTTTTTTTTTAAATCCAATCTCACGTCCTCGCATCTCGTACCTTAAACTATCTTCATACCCTCCTATTCACTTCAAATCATTTTCTAAAATATTTTCTTTCCGATTCAAACTTCGAAAGGAGGAGATTCTTGGAGTCTAGCATTCCCTGAATTTTTAAGTGAATAGCTCTCGAAGCACGCCCTTTGGGTTGTTATTCACTCAACCTTTCGACTTTTTCAAACTCAAACATTCTCAAACGTTCTCTTAAGTCGAGTACTCGTACGCATTCGCAACCCACATTTCGCACACATTCACAATTCCTCGTGGTCTCGATATTAGGAGCACCCTCAGGGACTAATATCGTTTCTCACAACCTTAACCCTTGACACGTCGTCAAGCCGGTTCCACCTTCAATCAAATCTTCGACACGTCGTCGAACCAATTCAAAACAATTCCCTTTTGGCCTCGCATGCCATTCTTCGATTCAATCATTTCAAAACTTACGAAAGAGGGATATTCTTAGAATCTAGCATTCTTTGAATGTTCGAACGAGTAGCTCTTGGGCACGCCCC
Source organism: Lathyrus sativus (assembly GCA_963859935.3). NCBI lineage: Eukaryota > Viridiplantae > Streptophyta > Magnoliopsida > Fabales > Fabaceae > Lathyrus > Lathyrus sativus. Next base: position 649,244,827 of record OZ012737.1, on the reverse strand, counting down.
CGAGTTGTTATTAGTTCATTCTTTCGATTTCAAAATGTCCAACTCTCAACTTCAACCCATTTCAAACCTCATATTTTCGTGGTTGTTACCACGAACTACGGACGCTCTGATTCTTTATTCATTCTTGAATATAAGATACGTAGGCACAAGATTGCGATGATCTTGGCGAGCACACTTCTATCCATCTTCCGTTTCCCCCCATCCTTTCCTGTAGTCGAACTACGACGCTCTGATTTCTCATTCTCGTCCGAATGAGCATACGTAGGCACAAGGGCCCCAATCCTTGGCGAGCACTTTATCTTCTAACCACCCATCTCTCCTTAGCGTCTTTAACCTTTGAACCTTACCAATTCTACCTTTAGTAGCGAGAAGAAAACAAGTAAACCTAAAACAACACTCCCCACAATTACCTTAAGAGGTTCCCGTCGAGTACGACGGACGTGAGGGGTGCTAATACCTTCCCCTCACGTAACCGACTCCCGAACCCGGAACTTGGTTGCGACAGCCCTGTTCCTATCCTTTCGTTTTAAGAGGTTTTCTCGATATTTTCCTCTCCCGTTTATTCGGGAAAAATAAAGTTCGATGGCGACTCTGTCGAACCGCATTTTCCGCGCCTTTCGCGCGAGGGTCGTATTTCCGAAATGTCTCCGTGATTTTTCGAGGTGCGACAGGTGGCGACTCTGCTGGGGACGCATTGCTCCATGCAAAGAGAGAGTCGAGCCTATCTTTTGGTTTGTGAGGAGTGTTTGTTTTCTATTTGTTTTCTTTTTGTATTTGTTCTCTTGTAGAGTTTATTTGTGCTTGTTATCTGGGCTTGTTGGTTACTGGGATGACATCATGAGTAAAGCTCTACGCCCGAGCTTTGGTAAAAGCAGAGGGAACACATAGTTTAGAATTGGTAGTCGAGTAGTGTTAGTCTCCGAGGACTCGCTCCTTGTGGGCCTAGCATGAAAGCTCCTCCAGAGGAGACCTATTCGTGGATCTTGTTGTAACACAGCTAGCCTGTCGCACGACTTGATTAATGAAGGGTCCGTGATTCTGGGAACCTTTTGTTAGCACCAGTTCCGATATTGGTGGTCGTGTAGTGTTAGTCTCCAGGGACTCGCTCCTTGTGTGCCTAGCACGAGGACTCCGCTCAGGAGAGACCTTATCGTCATTACCGTTGCAATACAGCCAGCCTGTTGCGTGATGCTAATACGACTAGTGTCCGTGATCCTGGGAACCAAACATAGAAACCATCCCGTGAGTGGGATTATGGGTAGAATGTTTAGACCTTCCCGTATAGGTTGTACCTGTCAGTTTTCTTCGAGCAGGAATTATGGTTACTTATCTGTTACAGTTACCAGCTTCAGGAGTTGTTTGATTGTGATCTTGGGATCCTGGATCTTGTATCTTGCATTGCATCTTGCATATCATTTGCATTGCATTTCATATGTTGTGCATTTTGCATTTCCAGTCCTCCAACAGAATCTTATGTCTCCGTTCCTTCTTCTCCAGTAAATCAAGCTGATTCCTCGACACCGGTACGCAACTAGAGCCAATACCAGACGAGTGATGGAGCAGATTCAACAGGAGCAAGTCGCCTTCAGGGAAGAGTTGGATTCCATGAAAGGAAAGATCGACCAGATTCTCGAAGCCATCCTCACAGCCAGGAGAGAGGAAGAACAGTGTGAAGCCGCCGCTGTCGTCAACCACAATGGACAAGGGTCTACTGCCATCCCTTTGGTTCAAATTCCAAGTTCTCATGGGATGCCGCTGAACTTCAACAACACAATCGAAGGAAACACTTCTCAGCCAATCCCAGCGCCTGGAGTTACCGTTGGAGTTATCCCGCACGCCTAGCCTGCTGCTGTGCAAATCCCAGCTCCTCATATCGAAGATACTCTGATGGATCAGTATGACGATGTTCAGAACTATCATGCTGCCATTCCCATCGCCAGTCCTGTTGCTGCTCAGGATTCAGAAGCCATGAAGATGTGCCGAGATCTAGCCGAGAAACTCCGAGCCATGGAGGGGCATAATTCAAATTCCTTCAGTGCTTTGGAATTATGCTTGGTGCCTGATGTTGTCATTCCTCCAAAGTTCAAGGTGCCCGAATTTTCAAAGTACAAAGGTCTCAGTTGCCCAAACATTCATCTGAAGATGTATTGTCGCAAGATGGCTGCTTATGCCAGAGACGAGAAGCTCATGATCCATTGCTTCCAGGACAGCTTGTCTGGGGCATCACTCGAATGGTATATGCAGCTGGAGCGTAACAGTGTACGCACTTGGGCCGAGCTAGCTGATGCATTTGTCAAGCAGTACAAGTACAACACTGACCTTGCTCCTAACCGTACTCAACTTCAGAGTATGACTCAGAAGGACAGCGAATCCTTCAAGGAGTACGCGCAACGATGGAGAGAGCTAGCCGCAAGGGTACATCCACCTCTTGTTGACCGTGAATTGATTGACATCTTCATGGGCACCTTGCAGGGCCAGTACTACGAAAAGCTGATCGGTAGTGTCTCCGCTGGATTCTCTGACTTGGTGATCGTCGGTGAGAGAATTGAAGAAGGGCTGAAGAGTGGAAAAATCCCAGGAGGTTCTAACAACCAGGCTAATGCCAAGAGGCCTTTCAATGGATACAAGAAGAAGGAGGGCGAAACAAATGCCATCTTTGTGCAGAAAGGGCAAGCTTCTCAACAAGCTCCTCCTATGCCTTATCCAGTTCCCTACTATCAGTATCCATATGTTGCTGCTGCGCAATATGCTCCAATGCCTTATCAGCCAGCTGTTCATGCAGCGCAAGCTCAGATGCCACGGCAACAGGCTCCTCAGCAACAAGCCTACAACCAGCAAGGATATCAGTATCCTCCTCAGCAACAGCAGATGCAAGCTACTCAGCAACGACAAGGTGCTCGTCCACAGCGTCCGCAGAGAACATGGAGGCCAGATAGGGTCTTTGATCGTCTACCAATGCCATATGCCAAAATCTTTGCTCAGTTGATGGAGAAGAAGGCTGTTGTTCCAAGAGATTTAGCTCCCCCAACTATCATTCCTGCCGACTACGATGCAAATGCTCATTGTGAGTTTCATAAGGGCGCTCCAGGTCACACCATTGAGGACTGCAGGGCTTTCAAGCACATAATTCAAGACATGATCGACCGGGATGCTATCAACTTCAATGGGAAGTCTCCAAACATCATCAACAATCCGATGCCACCAGTCAACTAGTGCCAACAATCACTTCCAGTCAAGATTGTTCCCCGAAGAAGGCAGTCATGTTGCCATTTCATTATTCGCAGTTCTTATGTTTTGTCTTTGTTTATTTAAGTATTGTATGCTTTGAACAATTGCCATTCGTATTTGGTTTTCGTTAATGTATCGTTTATGCATGTTTTGAATTAGTTATGTCGTATTCACTCATTTTTCACTTATCACCGACATGTTTATTTACTCCACTCTATTCACTGTTATTTAGCTTGATTTGAGGGAGGATGATGAAAACGAGATACCCATAATTGCAAACTGTATGCTTTCAGATCGAATCTCGTCAATGATGTACAGGCATTGCTTCAATTCCCCATACACCGGAGATATAAGGAGTTAATCCCTAATGAACCACTTCGAGCCAAGAAGTAGCAGTTTCCTTCGGATCTATAAACCTTTTACACTCAACCTGGGGCAGGGTAGTGTTCAGTTAATCCGATCCCGTATTCGGATCAATATATAAAAGGCGGTTGCCCATCAAAGACCCATGCTATGGCAGTCACAACAAAGTCAAAAATTCAAAAGCCAGCTAAGTCAGACACCTTAGAGGGGACTTAGGCAAAATCAAGGCAATCCCGATGGATCTGACAAACGAAGTCAATCCATGCAAAAGTTAGGGATCAAAACAAAAGCAAAAGAGGACCCCGAAATCCTCAACAAAAACAAAAGGTTCAGTGGCCACCCAAGTCAAGGGGACACTGGCATCCATCAAAGCCAAAATAAGGTGACTGCCACGTCGGGCAAACCTTGAACCTTCAAGCTTACACCGTCCAGACAAGTGTAGGATTAACTGAGCGTAGGACTGGAGATCATTAAGAAGAGGGGTGGGTACAAGTCATACTTTGAGCCTAATAACCTTGTTTCATAACCGTGAACCAGACCACGTTACAACCCTTGAAAGACCTAATTGAGACGAGGTTCATTCTGAAAGCATATCATCGCAAGGTTGCGTAACCTGACTCCTCACATGATTTCTAATCATCAGCATTGGTGTCATTTCGCTTGCTATATCTTTTCGCACCAATCAATTTAGCACAACGTATGGGCTAGCAGTCCATTCGTCTCACTTTCACGACACCTCAATAAAAGACACTTTTTCAAACTTGCATCGAACTTTGCATTAATTATTACCATTTGTGAATGTACAATTATATCTGCAAATCAGTGTTAGGTATTCAAAGACACTCCAGCAAGGGGCAATCAAGGAGAAACTTGACTTTCAGTGGCGTACACGAAGCAATATTATCTCAAGGCCTACAGGCTGGGGCAAACCATTCAACAGCTCGAGCAGGGGCATGTCGTTACCATATTCAGACTAGGGCAAGGCCAAGTTACCCTAATCATCAGGCAGAGTTGCAACCTTCTCTAAAGGAACTCACAACAAATCACCAAGTACCCAGACTTGGAGCATCGAGGACATCTTCTACTTCAATCATGGCGTCTACAACAAGCTGCGTGTCGAGGAAGTCAATCCCTCCCACCACCCGAAGTCCAATCCGCATTGGCAACTACTAGAGTCCACTGCGCGGGCGTCGCCCTGCATTTCCATTTGCTCATCTGCAATCATATGCGTCATGTGCATCGCATTCGATCTCATAAAGTATCTTGCACCATATGCATACTCCAATCATACCATGCTTCCCCAGCTCTTGCATCTACGCTCGTCAGCATTTGCATTTGCACGTCCACTCATATAGAATATCATTTAGCATTCATATATGCAAGTCAAGGTCCAGGATCAATCTCGAAGATTTCCAAGACCGTCGACCGCCCAGTCAGGGGCAACCTTCTGCAATTGTGGGTTTCTCCCATAAAATGTGAAGTTATTCAAAGCAAGATTTAGCCCAGTCAGGGGCATCTTTTTCAAGACCATGGCCGTCTCCCGTGACGAATTTCAACCTCGTGGTTGATCAAGTATGCAAATCAACATTCAGCCCAGCCGGGGGCATACCATTCAAGACCGTGGGCGTTCCCCACGAAGTTGTTCAACCTGTTGTTGGGCAAATCCAAGAAGTTCAATGCAAGAACCAGCCCGAGCAGGGGCATCTTCAGCAAAACCGTGAGCATCCCTCACGAAGTGGCTCAACCTTTTGTTGACCAAATTAAGGCATCAAGACAAATTCAGCCCAGTCAGGGGCATCCCCTTCAGAACTCATGGGCGTAACCATGAAATCATTTCAGCAAATTATGGCTTCCAAGCAAAGACGGCAGGCGTACCCCGTCGACTCATTTCAAATTCAATCTTCCTCTCAGGAGTTCCCCAATGATTTGTACCCAGCAAGCGTGACCGTTGTCAATTGCTTTACTATCATCCTTTTGGTGATAGTCGAACTTCGTCAGTTCAACCTAGCCTGCAACCTTTTGATGTTGGTAAACTTCGAATCTGTGTTGTCCTATCATCCTTTTGGTGATAGCGACCTGTTCGTGTGAGTCTCGCTCCGTCATCCTTTTGATGGAGGGGTCTATCATGGTCATTAATGATAGATTGTGCGATTTGTTTTGTGTTTTCGCTCTACCATCCTTTTGGTGGTAGGTCTGATACTTCGTCGGTATCAGATTGTGCGATATTTTATTCGTGTTTTCGCTCTATCATCCTTTTGGTGGTAGGTCTGGTACTCCGTCAGTATCAGATTATGCGATATTTTGGTGTGAGTTTCGCTCCGTCATCCTTTTGGCGGGGGTCTATCATGGTCATTAATGATAGGTTATGCGATTGTGTTTTGCTCTATCATCCTTTTGGTGGTAGTAGCCTTGTGTGTTTTGTCTCATCATCCTTTTGGTGATGGTGACCTTTTTCCAGTTATTTACAATCTATTTATAGGTCTCTCGTCCGTCATTTTCAATTCCCTAGATTTCCCTTCTTTTTCGGACAAATTCAGGGTCTTCTTTATATCTAATTGTCTTCTACCTCGAAGGAATGAGAGTTGTAGCATTTCATCTTACTCGGCCTAAGTCAATTAGATAGGGGCATCTGTCATACCCCAAATTTGTCCTACCCTATATGTAACTTGCATCTGTATATCCATCCATCAACTGTTACCCAGAAAATCAAAAATTATGTTGCTTTTGTTTACTGTTCAAGATTGGATCCAAATTGATCCAAGAAAATTTGGCATGCTCCAGAGGTGTCAGGTTCTCGTGTGGTACTAAGGTCTTTATTCCATCCAAATTCAGGGCGAGCGTGGGTCAAGGTGAAGATTTCAATTTTAAAGAATAAATCAGATCAAGGTGTTGTGCAAAGTTCGAGTTTATTTAATGAAGTCAAGTTGAAAGAATCTCCAAAAGTTAAGGAACTCGGTTTCAATGCATTTTTTGGATTCAATCAAAAGTTATCTATTTTATAAATCAAATTTCGAAAGAGGTTTTCAAGATTTGTTCAACTTCTTCGCATGGTTAATGCAAATTGTATGAAGGATTGATCATACGTGATTACTTGATGGAAGCTAGCTTGGTCAATTCAAGGGTTATTTATCCAAAGGGGAGGAATAATTACGTCGCAAGACATGTTGGATTTTCTTTAGGAGCGTTTCGACGTTGACCCAAATCAAGTGTTATGGCGGTTTGTGTTCAAGATGGTTGCTCAACCCTGTAATTAAACTAGTGGACTCATGGGATTAGCTCTGCTACGTGTTAGAAAACATCAATTCCAATATTTGCAATGCTGACATTGAAAAGTGCACAAGTTTATTCATAGGTTGGTGGGATATGTGTGTAAGATTAAGCCCAGATATTGAAAGGAATTCTTTGGGATCACATAAGCTGCAATTTCTTTATTTTTGTTGTGCTAGCCTGCCTACGGCTATCAATGACTCTATAGTTTGTAAAATAAGGTGAATACATGCTCCTTAATTTGTTGCTACACGTTTAAACCAAAACAAAGCGTAGAGAAACTAAGGTGCTGTTTAACTTCAAGTTACAGTCATGACCATGAACCAAGTTTCTACATGTACGATGAGTATAAGCCTTGTTTAGTCCAGCACAAAAATAAAGCAAACATTTGACAGGAGAAGGATATCAAGGCGCAGGACATTTTCCTCATCATGTCACTTTGGATTCTCGCAAAACACGCCATCCGCGAGTAATGTGAAGCTGTACTACAAACCACCTTTCATAATGTTATTTGTTTTCTCACAGCTGCATTATATAGCCCTCATGATACAACAGAATGCACTCCCAAGATGGGCCCACCAAGTTATATCCTGCGCACAGATAAGACAAGAAAAGAGTGGTCAATAATGTTTTCCTTTAAACCACACCAGCACCCAAACGAATTCTCAGATGGACCCACACAACGGACAATAAAAATAAATGAGCCCATTATTGTACCTGCAGCAGTTTGTACAAAGCAGAAATGAGGACCCACTCCACAATTTCTACCTCCATATTCACCTCGCGTTGCATCCTGCTACTCAAAGTAGCAACAACAAAACCTGCGCCACATCAATGTTATGACCCCACATCAGTACCTCCTGCACAGACAATTCCATCAGCTGCCATACCCCCACAAGGCTACGCGTTATGCACCTTTGTGAAACCATAAATTCATCATGACCAAGCACAAAACATGTGAGACAATACCATGCATATAGGAAAAGAAAAAAACGAATACAAAAGATAAGGATGAAGGCAAAAGAGGTTTTCGTACCATAACTAATATATCACCCTCCCAGGACAGTCTGCAACAGCCAGTACATCCACCACAAATTAATTCACAAAAGCACTCCTGTCTCACTCCTCAGAAAACCGTTATGATAATACAGGATCATTCACCACTACTCAAAAAAAGGAATCAATAACCACTACCAGGATTGGTACCTGCACCAAAACAAAATGACAATTGTTATCAAACCAAAACCACTAGCCTCTTCCATTTCCCAAAGCCCACAATAATAAACAACACCAATTGCAAAAGGACCTGCATAACTGGTACGGAAGGCTGGTCCAAAATGCAGAAGTTGCAAAACCACTATGCGGAGACGTTTTTCCCAGGGTACCAGGACATATATATAACAGAACACCGTATGAGAGAGAGGGGGGGGGGGGTCTGCTGCGAAAGAAAAAACTCTTAGTTGCTCAAAACACCTTTGCTTGCTTTTTCCTTCAAAAAAGGAATGCCATCCATTAATTTTTCAATGGATTTTCCTTTCTCCCCAAACAATGTTCATAACTCATAGCTCAAAACTCCAAAAGAAAAAACCAAATCCATACTCAGAAAACTTTGAAATCAATCCTCACCTCTAAGCTCTTCCATTTCTTCACTTGCTACAAACTTAACACTTCAGAAATATCTTTCTTCAACCTACAACCAAATTTTTCAAAACGAAAATCACAAAAGCCATAAACCCCTAAAACTCATCACGAGTCAATCCAAATAAGAGGAAATCGACCAAATCGAACCAGAAAAAGAAGGAGAAATAGATAGATCAAATCACTAACCTTCAACAAGCTGAAATTCGAACACAAACCCTTTCAAACTTTCCCTTCCACTGTCAACACCTTCACCAACAGGAACTTCAAACTCTTCAAATCATAACTCAGAGAGCATTCCTCCATAGCCTTCAAGCTGCGTCAAAATCCCAACCAACGACAAGCTCAAACCTATCCCTTTCACTACCGCAAAACAGTTCTACAGGTCAATCCATTTCAAAACGTAAACACACTTCAAATCACCAACAAAATCTTCAACTTTCAATCAATAAACCGCACCAATCAAAATTGAATCCCCAAAATAAACCCTGAATAAAGGAACATGAGTCAGCTATGAGGACTTTGAACCAGTTCATGTAGAGAATAAGGAAAATCTTACCGAAACGCTGTCAAATTACAAATCAGAGAAAGCCCTAACGAAATCTTGTTGGGAAAATCCAGATCCATCACTTAAAAGCTCAAATCATCCATCACGATTGCTGAGTTTGCGTGCTGAAACAAAAATCTCGAGCTAAGCCTTCGCTCACGAACCTGAAACAAATAGACGCAACTTTCACGGTGGTAGCGGAAGAGGAAGAAGGAGCGAAAGGAAATGAAGTGAAGGACCTGACGCATAAGACGAATCACCCACCATCGTCGCTTGAACTTTCCTCGGTTGAAGGTTTTGATTTGTTTTATTGCTTTTTTTTTCCTCTTCCTCGCTAATTTCTGTTTAAGTCATGCCATCATGCGATTGTTGTTTGTATTCAAGATATTAGGGTTTTGAATCTGGAATGATAGGTTGAGCCTTCGAGTGTATTGTTGTTTTTCGCCGTGGATTCGGTTTTGGGGGAGGGTATTGCATTCTGGTTGTGTGTAAGGTATGTCGGAGTTATACACCAACGAACACCCTTGGTGTCTGTCATCTTTCTTTCACCGTGAGGTTTCCGAGTTCGTGCGTGTTGCAGTGTTTATGATGGTTTTGCAGCCAAACATTAGAAGCAAAAAGAGACTGAGTTGAGGAAAGGAGGGCTGACATTTGATTTACACGTTTATTTGGTTTCCATTTGATATTGATATTGTTAGTTAAGGTGGTATATGAATCAAACGGTTGGGTCATATAGGAAAACGCTTCTTATCCTTTTAATCAATGCCGGACAGCAATCAAGATGTTTATGGCTTTGATGGTGCATTTTCCCTATGCGTGACTCTCCTATCTCTGTTTTTATTATTGCTTTTTTTTTTATATAATTAATTTACTAATTAAGATTGCTTTTTTTTTCAGGCTAATAGTAATTAAGGGAAATTTATCTAGTGATTTATCTTATTATGCTTTAGTTTAAACTTTTATCCCTATCAAGTTTTAAATCATTCATGCTATTAATTAATTAGTTTAGTAACATAGAATCATTCATTATATTTAACTAAATTACTTTCAAGTGTTATTAATTATTTTTTTTCCGATCCTAAATCAATCTATTTTTCATATTCAAACTAATTTCGAACTTTATTTCCAAAATTTGATATGATTTTTTTTTCTAGTCCTATTTCAATATCTTTTTTTTAATACTAAAGTTATTTTCCGATCAAAGTCATGAAAAATTAAATCCTTGAAGTCTAGCACTTCTTGAATTTTTTGGACGAACATTATGGAGGTGTACACCTCAAATAATATGTCGTTCGACTTTTCATTTTAGTACGCCATTTTGAACAAAGGAATATTATAGGAATCAAGCATTCTGTGTGATATATCTATCGTTCATTCGATTTTTTTCAAATGAAAAAGGTGTTGTCGAGATCTGGCATTTCGATGATACCCCAATTAATTGGTTGTGAGGCCTACGTCTCATTTATCAAATAATTGTCATTTCTCTCTTTTTTTTTTTTTTTAAATCCAATCTCACGTCCTCGCATCTCGTACCTTAAACTATCTTCATACCCTCCTATTCACTTCAAATCATTTTCTAAAATATTTTCTTTCCGATTCAAACTTCGAAAGGAGGAGATTCTTGGAGTCTAGCATTCCCTGAATTTTTAAGTGAATAGCTCTCGAAGCACGCCCTTTGGGTTGTTATTCACTCAACCTTTCGACTTTTTCAAACTCAAACATTCTCAAACGTTCTCTTAAGTCGAGTACTCGTACGCATTCGCAACCCACATTTCGCACACATTCACAATTCCTCGTGGTCTCGATATTAGGAGCACCCTCAGGGACTAATATCGTTTCTCACAACCTTAACCCTTGACACGTCGTCAAGCCGGTTCCACCTTCAATCAAATCTTCGACACGTCGTCGAACCAATTCAAAACAATTCCCTTTTGGCCTCGCATGCCATTCTTCGATTCAATCATTTCAAAACTTACGAAAGAGGGATATTCTTAGAATCTAGCATTCTTTGAATGTTCGAACGAGTAGCTCTTGGGCACGCCCCCGAGTTGTTATTAGTTCATTCTTTCGATTTCAAAATGTCCAACTCTCAACTTCAACCCATTTCAAACCTCATATTTTCGTGGTTGTTACCACGAACTACGGACGCTCTGATTCTTTATTCATTCTTGAATATAAGATACGTAGGCACAAGATTGCGATGATCTTGGCGAGCACACTTCTATCCATCTTCCGTTTCCCCCCATCCTTTCCTGTAGTCGAACTACGACGCTCTGATTTCTCATTCTCGTCCGAATGAGCATACGTAGGCACAAGGGCCCCAATCCTTGGCGAGCACTTTATCTTCTAACCACCCATCTCTCCTTAGCGTCTTTAACCTTTGAACCTTACCAATTCTACCTTTAGTAGCGAGAAGAAAACAAGTAAACCTAAAACAACACTCCCCACAATTACCTTAAGAGGTTCCCGTCGAGTACGACGGACGTGAGGGGTGCTAATACCTTCCCCTCACGTAACCGACTCCCGAACCCGGAACTTGGTTGCGACAGCCCTGTTCCTATCCTTTCGTTTTAAGAGGTTTTCTCGATATTTTCCTCTCCCGTTTATTCGGGAAAAATAAAGTTCGATGGCGACTCTGTCGAACCGCATTTTCCGCGCCTTTCGCGCGAGGGTCGTATTTCCGAAATGTCTCCGTGATTTTTCGAGGTGCGACAGGGAGGTGATAACCTATAAGAGAGAATATGCATTCATGAAAAGGGATAGCACAATCCGTATCAACTGTATATCCTCTTATCTCTGCCCGAAGGAAAGATTCCCCAGTCGGTTATGGGACCCACATCATCTAAATATTGGTCAAAAACATTTTCACGAACAAAAGCGAAAACAGTCCTCGATATATCTGGATCCACCAAGTCGTTGTAGGGGACTGTTATGGGTCGTCCGCAAGGCCTAGAAGAAAAAGGCTTAATGGTGAAGCGGCGAGATATCAAATGTGGAATAAGTAGATCATTTCTCTTCACACGAATGTCATGCTAACCATCCAGATTAATCCAACGTTTGATTGCATCCTATACTATTCCACGCGCCTGCAATTACCGCCACTTTATTGGGATTCAAACCCTTTTTCATTCAAATACCACATTTTCAACTTCATACTAACTTGAGCGCTAGAGTGCTAACCGTACAGGTCAACTCCTCTCTGCCGCATTGGAATCTCTAAACTACCACAACAAAGTTTGAATTCATATTTTCGATCAACTTTAGTTCTAGCATGGAAAATTTAGCTAAAAATGACAACAATCTGTCGCACCTCGAAAAATCACTGAGATATTTCAGAGAAACGACCCTCGCGCGAAAGGCGCGGAAATGCGGTTCAACAGAGTCTCCACTGAACTTTATTTTTCCCGAATAAACGGGAGAGGAAAATATCGGGAAAACCTCTTAAAACGAAAAGGATAGGAACAGGGCTGTCACAACCAAGTTCCGGGTTCGGGAGTCGGTTACGTGAGGGGAAGGTACTAGCACCCCTCACGTCCGTCGTACTCGACGGGAACCTCTTAAGGTAAATGTGGGGAGTGTTGTTAGGGTTTACTTGTTTTCTTCTCATTGTTAAAGGTTGAATTGGTAGGTTAAAAGGTTAAAGACGCTAAGGAGAGAGGGGTGGTTAGAGGATAGGGTGCTCGCCAAGGATTTGGGCCCTTGTGCCTACGTATGCTCATTCGGACGAGAATGAGAAATCAGAGCGTCGTAGTTCGACTATGGGAAAGGATGGGGGGAAACGGAAGATGGATGGAAGTGTGCTCGCCAAGATCATCGCAATCTTGTGCCTACGTATCTCACATTCAGACGAGAATGAAGAATCAGAGCAGTCGTAGTTCGTGGTAACAACCACGAAAAAAGAAGAGGAATTGAAATGGATTGAAGTTTGAGTTGAGACGAAAGTGTGATTGACAAGCAACCCAAGGGCGTGCCTTAAGAGCTTGTCGCTCAAGAATCCAAGGAATGCGAGATTCCAATAACTCAATTCTTTCGAAAATGAGGTTGAAAAGAGTTGGAGGTTTTGAAATCAAAAGAATGAACTAATAACAACTCAAGAGCGCGCCTCGAGAGTTACTCATTCGAATATTCAAAGAATGCTAGATTCTAAGAATATCCCTCTTTTGTAAATTTAAAAAAAAATGTTTGTGAAAAGATTGAATCGGAAATGGAATGCGGGGCAAAGAAAAATTTGTTTTGAAGTAGCTCGACGACGTGTCGAGGATTTGACCGAAGATGGAACCGACTTGACGACGTGTCAAGGGTTAGATTGTGAGAAATGATATTGGTCCCTAAGGGTGCTTCCAATATCAAAACCACGAGGAGTTGTGAATGCGTACACGAAATGTGGGTTGCGAATGCGTACGAGCATTCGACTTAGGAGAACGTTGGAAAATGTTTGAGTTTGAAAAAGTCGAAAGGTTGAGCGAATAACAACTCAAGAGCGTGCCTCGAGAACTATTCACTCGAAAATTCAAGGAATGCTAGATTCCAAGAATCTCCTTCTTTCGGGGTTTTAATCGAGAAAGATATTTTTGAAGAATTGAATTGAATTGATGGTATGGAAAGAGTTTGCGGTACAAGAGGTGAGAATACGAGATTGAATTTGAAAAGTATAGGAGAAATGACAATTATTTAGTAAATGAGACGTCGGCCTCACAACTAATGAATCGGGGTATTATCGAGATGCTAGATCTCGACAACACCTTTTTCATTCATAAAATGTTTGAATGAACAAAGGAAATATCACACAGAATGCTAGATTCCTATGATATTTCTTTGTCCAAAATAGCGCACTAAGAGATGAAATATCGAACAATATATTACTTAAGGCGTATGCCTCAATAACAATCGTCCAAAAACCCGAGAAGTGCTAGAATTTAAAGATTTAACCTTTCGTGGTTTGATTAGAAGATAATTTGGTAATGAAAAATAAGTTGAAATAGGATTAAGAAAACAAAATCATATTTTGAAAGTGATTTTTTTTTAAAATTGTTTATGTTAAAAATAAATTGATTTGTGAGTAGAAAACTTAATCATATTGAAAATACAATTTAAAATAGTATAAGAATTTATTTAGAAAATATTTTGAATTGTTTTTATATTAAAACGTTTAATATATAAAAAGGTTTTAACTTGAAAAAAATGATTTATTGAAAATATTTGAGATAATATCACCAATGTTGTCTTAAGCCCTAAAGACAAAAAAACCAAATATAAATCTAAACAAATTAAACAAAAAAAATGCTATGTCTCAAGCATATGCATAACCTGTTGTCCGCCCATCTAAGCAACCTGCATAGTAACATTAAAACACAGTCTGTAAAGCTAACAGCCATTCGTAAAGCCACGACTACGGCACCTAAACCGCAGCACCTCAAAGAGATTCCTCAACAGGATAGAGTCATAATCTATACTAAAAAAACAGAGATTCGAGCCGAATTTAAGACAAGAAAGCAAAAACATTCGAATTAAACCTTGCATATCATGTTAATAATACTTCACCAAGTGCAAAGTGAAATAGAACGTACTCTATCCGAGAACTTACGATTTGGACGGCCGAAATCAATGCGAAAAAGGCAAAAACAACTAGCAAAGCAAAGTAGATGCACAACTATCGGCAACATACCAATCTTTGACAAACCTCATGGGTTCACAAGATTATAATTAAACATAAATGAATAACCAACAATCGAAACTGAACTAAATCGCATTTACAATATTATGACACAAAACCAGAGTTATAATCTAAGCATTTGAAACACTATTAAAATAGAATACAATGGATATAATGTTCACCCTGTAGAAGCATACAATTATTTCTCCATAATTATCTACAACTCAATAACAACATATTAATTTAGAGTGTTACCGACGTCGAACTCATTGTCGGGACAAGGTTATGTCATTACCACTTGCTTGCTTTCGACATCATGAACGCCGTTTCTCGGATGTGGGGAAACGGTGGCCACCTCTTCAATATGCAAAAGCCGTGACGTAAGCCAATATTGAGTTTGAATCCTAGATTAAACATCGCCGTTGGAATCTGTTTGATGCTATGATGTTGTTCTTCTGCATAATCGATGATTCGGGCCGCAACCTGCACAATATCAACAGCCAACCAAATAGAAAAGAAAGAAAACCCGTTCTACTTGAACCGTCGAGAGTCGTTGTGATTCAACATTGAGGAATTTTGCTGCGGTAAACCCTGCATCAAAACCAAGAGAGAACACAAAACAGAACCGCAATACGGTAATGCAATAGCTGGAACACAAAACAAGTTATAATAGCTCAACTCAACTCTTAAAGAAAATTAACTTAACAAACTTCCAATGTTACACAAACAGTATTGAATACTATTAGTTTCTAACTCTAATTTAACAACAAATACCAAATTAACGATCAAATGGAAGCATAAGCCAACCAAAACAAGATACGGTCACGCATCAATTTACATATTATTTATTGCGTCCTGATGTGTTATTGTTGCTACTTCTGAAAGTTGTTGTTACTCCACTAACGGAAACCGCGCGAGCTGAGGATGTCACATCCTAGCTGAGAGCAGATATGGGAGTGTACGATGTTGGTGCAGTTGAACTTGAATCTCATAATTGTAGCGAGGAATTGAGACAGAGCCAAGTCCTCCCCGTTTCGCGTTGTTGCATTGCAGAGAACTCGCGGTATGCCATTGTCATCGTAAGTATGAGAGGAACATGGCCGATATTGTTGTTGATGAACTGCTGTTGTACACTTTGAATCCATGTTTCTGCTGTCGAAATTTGAAATCGCAACCTCTCCGATACGAAACTGCAACAATCACCAAACTTGAGTCTGAACCTCAGATTCAACCTCAAACCTGCAAATTGAACCAGTCATAAACAAATACACGAGCTCTTAGGGAAATAATAACAGATAAAAACAGAGTTGAATCGAAAACACGGAACGATATCACCATCTTGCTGCAGTTACTTGCTTATGAACTTTCTGTTAACTTTCTGTTGCATTTTTTAGTTATGATTTTTGAGTTACGGAGAGCCATCATGAGTTTATTCTTGATGTCGTTGCCTGACTCCAGCCAAACAAAACTCCGACCTGAAACACACAAAACACAGAACAAATGGCAAATAACAATGTCGAATCCTTTGAGCCGAATACACAGCTGATGTTTGAGAGCTACTTCTGAGTTGCCATTCACACGAGGGTCGTCGCAAGGTCGTCAACGTCATTATTCACCACGTCCTTGGTCAATTTACGGTGTCAGACTCGAAATAGCTTATACGGCGTTATTGTTGAGTTGAAGTATGGTTTCCGCTGGAGTGCTCAGAAGATGAAGCTGGAGAGAACTCGTGGCGCCATTGTTACGTGTTGTGTCAAGTTGTTATCTAGCTAGAGCTGTCGATGATGAGGCGTGTAGCGCAGAACGACGAAAGTTGAGGATAGAGAGAGGACGATGATGATGGGTTTTCGAAGGAGAAAGGAGAAAGAATGGGGTTTGGTCAATGAAGGTTTCGATTGAGGGTGATGATCGTGGTGAGGGTGCGTTGAAATAGAAGGAGGAGGTTGAGGGATTTCGTGAGGTTAGCGGCGCCGTTTTTCTGAGATAGACGATGAATGGTGAGGATTATGGTGAGGGGGAAGATAATGGTGAGGTGAGAGTTGAAGAAAATGAAGCTGAAGAGAGGGATTTCGTGGGGGATGAAGATGAGGGATGAGCGGCGGACTAGGGTTTGGTGGGAGATTTGTGGGCGGCGGCCATTTTAGTCTAGAAGGGAGATGAGCATTCAAAATTGGCATTAGGGTTTGAGAGGGGTCGCGACGCCGTTTAGGGTTTGAATTGGGGTCATGAACAGTACCCCCTTCCCCTTAGGGTTTCTACTCTCCCCTCTTTATAAATCTGAGTACCCTAACATTTCTTCTTGCAATCTCCATGGGCCAAAACGTGGGCCAATTCAAATCCAACTCTTCTACTTTTTTTTTCAACAATTAATCAATTAATCAATAATAAACCAATACAATAATGTAATCTAATGGTTGCAATATTAATTAACATGACTAATTAAGAAGTAAATGTTAACAAAACAATTAAATATTAATAATATCTACAAAATACAAAATAATTAATAATATAAAAAAAACAATACTAATTGCTATTTAATATTATTATCAAACAAAACAAATATATATACAAAATATTCATTAATATTTAAAAAAAAAGGTTGGGAAATTAAAATGAAAATAATATTCACAAAAACCTTTAGGCCACGTGTCGCGCTTTAATTGGTCAAGAAGATAAAGTTTGGAAAACGCCCAATTTCGGGAGGACATGTGTCTAAACGGCATGAAACAATAAAATGCGAAAATATTTACAAAAGAGTAGGACAAGTTTAGGGTATGACACAATCCACAAGTCTAGTCGCTTCATAATCGATTAAATCAATAAACTAATAGGTTAGGTTAAGCGAGAAAAAGAAACTCTAATTTGTAATAGGAGACATTGCTCGCGCCTTAAGCGATTAGACAATGAGTTTTTCTTTGCGGAATAGTTATAAGAAGTTTTAAGAAAAGGATGAAGAGTTTAAAATAAGTTTGTCACGTGTGTACATCACCTTAGTTCTTCAAAACTTAATATCACTTAAAATACATTCTACCGATCAAAATACAAGTTTAAATACTAATCGTGGAATCAAGTGAAATTTCACAACTATAGTTTGTTTTGATTGCTTGATTTTGCTTTGTTTAATTTTTCTAATTGAAACTTTGAACACTTTTTTGTGCTTGCTTTTTAATTAATGATACTGGTGATTTATTTTTTGCTTCTTCAATTGTCACTGTTAACACCTTTAAAAGAAATTTACATGCACAATACATACATAGAACCATAATAACTATTTTATAGATACTGTGTAAGATAGTTAAAGACATGTAATGATACAATTGGTCAAATATAACTTTAAATTGAAAAGGTAACAAGTAAAAGAATTAAAAATAAAGTTTCTTTAAGTCCGTTCAGTTATAGTTGTGGATCCTAATCATTAAAAAAATGATAAAAAAATATATTTAAAAACCATCTGTATTAACTAAGTGTTATATTGATTCTATCATAGTTTAGAGCATAAATAATATTGCGGAACAAGAAACAGCTAATTAGGCGGAACTAATCACCACTCAAAGTCCTTAATATGTCTGTTATGTTTGTAATGTAGCTGCTATGCTATGCTAGATATTGACTTCACATTAGGCTATTTCTCTAATTCATTTACAACTTTCTCACTCCCATATACCAACCAACCAATAGAAAAAAAAGAGAAGGATCATTAACTATTTTAGCCATGGATGAAGGTGGTAAGAGAATGGAAGAAGGACTCGACTTAGCATTGGATATTGATGCTAAAGATGACAATGTCTCGAAGAAGGAAGAAACAAGCAATATTGATGAGCATGAGACAGACACAATGGTTAAGCAAAAGACAAAAAGGATTGCAACACTTGATGCATTTAGGGGCCTCACCATAGTGGTTAGTTAGTGTAATGTAACCATTGTCTGAAATCTTTGTTTCTTTGAATGAATGAATGTGTAAAAGTGAATTTGTGTATGGTGTTTAGATAATGATACTGGTCGACAAAGCTGGTGGAGTTTATCCAAGCATTGATCACGCACCGTGGAACGGATGTACTTTGGCTGATTTTGTTATGCCTTTCTTTCTTTTTATTGTTGGTGTTGCCATAGCGCTTGCACTAAAGAGAATAGAGAAGATAAAATATGCGGTGAAGAAGATAATGGTTAGGACATTGAAGCTTCTGTTTTGGGGTATACTTTTGCAAGGTGAACAAAACTCCTCAAATTCACTATATACATTTAAACCAAATTTTAGTTGAGAAAAACATAGTTGGATAAATAATTAGATGAATAAATTTGGGTGCTATTGGACTCCAGGTGGATATTCTCATGCTCCTGATGACCTGTCATATGGAGTCAACATGAAATTCATTAGATGGTGTGGCATTCTTCAGGTATAAATAATTAAATTAAATATTATGCGGGGATTAATGCAAAATAATCACATTTCAATACAATTTTGAATCTGTGTATGCAGAGAATAGGTCTTGTGTATTGTGTTGTGGCTTTAATAGAGACATTTACCACCAAGCTTAGACCCACCACCTTGACTTCTTATGGACGCATAGCCATTTTCAAAGCTTATAAATGGCAATGGTAAGTATTACTTCTTCTGTACACAACCATTTGAGTGAGATGAAACAACATACATTCAGTTTCAAACTTGAAATATGCTTATATACGTGTGACTTAGGTTCGGAGGCTTTATAGCATTTCTCATTTACATGATCACAACTTTCACACTCTACGTTCCAGATTGGAGTTTCGTAGATCATGTTATCGGCGACGAACCAAAGCGATACACAGTATGTTCACTATCTCTAATGTCTAAATTGTTACTTAAAGCTTTCATTTTTATATATTTTTTCTTCCTGCCTTTTATTAGGTCATATGTGGGATGAGAGGACACATAGGCCCTGCATGTAACGCAGTCGGACATGTGGATAGGCAAGTTTGGGGGGTTAACCATTTTTACTCACATCCTGTTTGGAGACACTTGAAGGTGATTATGAGGAGACACATACTAGTCTTGTAAGAAGAAAGTTTGGTCTTTGGAGAAAGATGAGGATAGTTCTAATAATATTCCGTTTTGTTTTGAAGGAATGCACATTCAGTTCTCCAGGTGAAGGTCCACTTCGCGAAGATGCTCCAAGTTGGTGCCGTGCTCCCTTTGAACCCGAGGGCTTGTTGAGGTTTGCCTTTGTATTTTCTTTCCTTCTACCTGCTGGTACTAAAGTATGTATCAAGATGTTTAAAGTTCATAATCTATTCATATATTACATATATTTTAAGAAAGTGTTTCTTTAACTAGTTCGATATCAGCAATCCTCTCTGGCACCATAGGAATCCATTACGGGCACGTCTTGATTCATTTTAAGGTTACAAAATCTCACCCTAAGTTATATTACACACTCAAGAAGACGTGAAAGGTCTAAAACGGATTAAATCTTATTATGACAGGGTCATTCAGAGAGGCTCAAACATTGGGTCTCTATGGGGTTTGTGTTACTCACAATAGCTATTATCCTTCACTTTACAAATGGTAAGATAGTGTAACAATCACTTATCGAAATCAATCGCTCAAGGTAAACCTTAACAAAAAAATTCTGAAATATCATGCAGCTATCCCCATTAACAAGCAACTTTATAGCATTAGCTATGTTTGTTTCACAGCTGGAATAGCTGGAATTGTATTCTCTGCCCTATACATATTGGTAGGGAATTTTCAACTTCATAGCATCATTCAAGTATTGCTTCTTTTGGTTATTGTTTAATAAATTTTGATAATCAAACAGATAGATGTTTGGAGGTTCCGTACTCCGTTCTTGTTCTTGGAATGGATAGGAATGAATTCTATGTTAGTGTTTGTGATGGCAGCTGAAGGCATTTTTGCAGGGTTTGTAAATGGATGGTATTATGAAGATCCAAATAACTCACTAGTAAGAAGAAAAAAAATTATTTCCATTTTATATAGTCTGTCTTAATTATCATAATTTTGTAATGTATGATTTTCTAATATGTTTTCATTTTGAAAATGAAAATATAAATCAGGTACATTGGATCAAGAAACATGTGTTTGTGAGTGTTTGGAAGTCAGAGAGAGTGGGAACTCTCTTATATGTAATCTTTGCAGAAATTACTTTCTGGGGAGTTGTTGCTGGCGTGTTGCACAAGTTAAAAATATACTGGAAATTGTAAGAGAATATGAGAGTGAAGATATTGGCATTGAGTCATTGATATAGGCAAGATCATCATAATCAAATAAAATATATATAGATCATTTGTTGTACTGAGTCCATTAAAATGGTCTCTCATTTTTCTAGAATTCTTTATCTATGTTGGATCCATATTGATTATTTGTTTTTTTCCAATACCAGCCCAAGTTGGCTCAATAATAAAATAAAAAAATGAATAATTAAACGTAATTACATATACCAAAATAAAACTCTTCCTAGAGATTCTGTCATATTATGCAGAAATTCTTCCGTAGCAACCCTAAAGACAAGATTCCAAATAGTAGAATCTCAAGGCAAGTAATCATTATGAAAATATGGTCAAGGCATAAGATAAGAAGGGGAATCTTTAATTTGTCAAAGTATGACAAAATAAGAAACAAAGGCTGTAAATAATAATACTAAAATAAAGTAACAAATACAAATATGGACCTCTTTCTTCTCTATCTTTCGAAAATGCTGCATATGTCTCTTATGTTTGTAATCTAGCTGCTATTATTAGATATTGATTCTTTCCCCTATTGACTTCAAAGCCGGCCTTATCCTTCATTTGGAGCTCTTAATTTGTCACTTCAATACACACATATCAACTTGGAGAATTAAAAGAAGGATATATATATATGTTTGAACAATTTGTTAAATATCATTCACTACTTAGCCATGGATGAAAGTGCTAAGAGAATGGAAGAAGGCATCAATGTAGCATTGGATATTGATGAAGCTAAAGATGATGTCTTGAAGAAGCAAGAAACAACCAATATTAATGGAAATTCTAGTATTGATCAGCAGGACACAGAGACAGTGGCTAAGCCTGCATTGGTTAAGCAAAAGACAAAAAGGGTTGCAACACTTGATGCATTTAGAGGCCTCACCATTGTGGTAATAAGTTACTGTAAAATTTTAAGTTCTTATATTTAATCAATTTGTTGAAGTGAAAGTTAAGACAATTTATTGTGAAGTAAGGATTATTTATAAGTGATTGTCTAAAATACTAATATGTTGTTTTGTCATCTTTGTGTAGTTGATGATATTAGTGGATGATGCTGGTGAAGCTTATCCACGCATTGATCACTCTCCGTGGAATGGATGTACTTTGGCAGATTTTGTTATGCCTTTCTTTCTTTTCATTGTTGGTGTTGCCATTGCTCTTGCACTTAAGGTAACTTATCAACCCTTCTGTATTCTGCCCCTCTGTAGCACTGACACCTCTAAAACGTGTCCATGTCAGTGTTGGACACTGACACAACACCAACAGTTATGATTATGTTTAGTCTATTTATTTTTTTAAATTATCATCGGTGTCGACATGTCAATGTGGGGGTCGTGTCTGGTGTCCATGTCTATGTCCGTGTTTGATATGAATAAACTTTGATTATGATAATGCAGAGAATTCCCAAGATAAAGTTTGCTGTGAAGAAGATAATACTCAGGACATTGAAGCTCCTCTTTTGGGGCATAATTTTGCAAGGTAATCAAAACAAAAGTCTTCAAACTCACTCACTATATTCATTTTTAAACGTCCAAGGATTAGATTTTGAATCCACAAAGTTGCATAATTAGATGAATAAATCTTTGTGCACTGGTAAACTTGATTTTGAACATATGACAGGTGGATACTCGCACGCCCCCGATGAACTCGCGTATGGAGTCAACATGAAATTTATTCGATGGTGTGGTATTCTCCAGGTGTGAATCAAATCAATGAAAATAAATATTATGCAGGGCCTAATGCAAAATAGTCGCAATAACCAAGTTTATGAAATTTTGTATGCAGAGAATAGCCCTTGTATATTGTGTTGTGGCTCTAATAGAAACATTTACAACCAAGCTTAGACCAACTACCTTAAGTCCGGGACGCATAACCGTTTTCACTGCTTATAAATGGCAATGGTGAGTTAACACAAACACAAACACAACACTTAATTTCAAATTTGAAATATGCTAATTGAAATTGGTTAATGGAAATTGTGAAGTTGCTTTGATCAATGGTACATAATATACATGTGTGACTTAGGTTTGGAGGCTTTGCAGCTTTTCTCATTTACATGATCACAACCTTCGCATTGTATGTTCCTGATTGGAGTTTTGTAGATCACGTTAATGGCGACGTACCAAAGAGATACACGGTAGATTCTCACTATTACGTCTAGGGTACTCGCCTTTTGTTTTTATTTATGTTTTTGTTCTTTCCGTTTATTAGGTGTTATGTGGAATGAGAGGACACCTAGGACCTGCATGTAACGCAGTTGGATACGTCGATAGACGAGTCTGGGGGGTTAATCATCTTTATTCTCAACCTGTTTGGAGACGCTTAAAGGTAAGTCCGTGTATAACAATAATAAAATGATGAATTACCTTGCTATTGTACTAATAATTTTTTGTCTGATTTTATTGTAGTCATGCACATTCAGTTCTTCCGGTGAAGGACAATTTCGCGATGATGCTCCAAGTTGGTGTCTTGCTCCATATGAACCAGAGGGCTTACTAAGGTATATGTCTTTAAATCTTAGTCTATTTTAATATAATAACCAACGCCACGAACGAGACATGTCATGAAATCTTTTTTGTTGCTAGTTCTGTATCAGCAATCCTCTCTGGCACCATTGGAATCCATTATGGACATGTCTTGATTCATTTCAAGGTAACGAAATCTTTTCCATATCTTAATAATACACACAATGTCTATTCTATAATTCAATTTAGTGAAAGGCCTAATAAATGTTAACTTGACAGGGTCATTCAGAAAGGCTCAAACATTGGCTCTCAATGGGGTTTGTGTTACTCATAATAGCCATTGTCCTTCATTTTACAGACGGTATGTTAGTATGACAAACCCTTTTCAAAACCGGATTTACATAATGTGCAGTCACACTCGCATTGGTCATTTAATCAAGATCAGACGATTCATATTTCAATACAATTTAATTATTTTCTAAATCTAAGATACGGAGATTGACTTCTAGACCCGCTGATCATGTTCTAACGGCCACTAATATGACTATAAGAGGCCGTGACTGTAGACAACTCAAATCCGTCAAAATCCATTCTAGAAAACATACCATTTTTGAGTTCAAGATAACATCTTAACAAAATTTTCATGGAACCCTGCAGCTATTCCAATTAACAAGCAACTCTATAGTTTGAGCTATGTTTGTTTCACGGCCGGTGCAGCTGGAATTGTCTTCTCTGCCCTCTACATATTGGTAGGAAAAATGAAGTTTATTATATCTCTTCATTCAGGTAGAAAAAGTTCTTATCGTTGGTTACTCAATTAACAATTGTTTCTTCTTTTTCTTTCACTTTGTGATAACCAAACAGATTGATGTTTGTGGGATCCGTACTCCATTCTTGTTCTTGGAATGGATAGGGATGAACGCGATGTTAGTGTTCGTGATGGCAGCTCAGGGAATTTTTGCAGCATTTGTTAATGGCTGGTATTACGAAGATCCAAACAAGTCACTAGTAAGAAACAAAACAACATTTATATTTTTAGCATATGCTGTCTTAATTAACATGATTTTCGATTATATATAAATTCATAATATGTTTTTATTTTGCACGTGAAAATGTAAATTAGGTACACTGGATCAAGAAGCATGTGTTTGTAAATGTTTGGAAGTCAGAGAAAGTTGGAACTCTCTTATATGTGATCTTTGCAGAAATCACATTTTGGGGAGTAGTAGCTGGCGTGTTGCACAAGTTAAAAATATATTGGAAATTGTAATCTATAACATAACTATTCAGCTTTGTAATTGGTTTTATCTCTATTAATTGTATTGTGAATCTAATTTGTCTTAATCGCTTTCTCTCTACAACTTGCTAAAGAGGTTAGTGCCGGGAAAATATGGTCCAGAAAAAAAAAAAATTTTTGAAAAAGGCTAAAAAATTAATATTAATAAACTTCATTCTAGCATAATATATTATATGTTAATGAACACATGATACAAAGTTTAAGTTATAGGTTTCACATACTCTAATATAAAATACACAAGTACAACGACAACTGTTAATGCACAAGGTGATGAAATGAGAGAATATTTATTACTCTGCAATGACGGCTACAAAAGCCGTAAGAAAGATGATAAAATAAATGACATCTACCACTAGTTTATTTATACATAAATATTAGGGTCACATAGACAACATACTAAAATAGTAAATTACCCTTCAATACCATCCCTTAATATAGGATTTTCTAATCAAAACTAACAACGCCAATTCTATCCATTAAGTGGAGAAATTGATTCGTCTTGATCGCCTTTGTCAGAACATCTGCCAGCTGCTTCTGCGTGCTACATTGCACAACTTCTAGCACTCCATTTTGGACTTGACTTCTCAGAAAATGATACTTTGTCTCAATATGCTTGTCTCTTCCGTGCAGAGCTTAATTCTTTGCAAGATTGATTGCCGACTTGTTATCAATCATCAGCTTCAGAGACTTGTTTACTTTTATCTTCAGATCCTGAAGCAAATTCAGAAGTTATGCAGCTTGACATGCAGTTACAGCACCTGCGATGTACTCAGCTTCACACGTTGACAGTGCAACAACAGGTTGCCTCTTGGAACGCCAAGAAATAGGACCTCCTAGAAACTTAAACAAGTATCCAGAAGTACTTCTTCTGTCAACTCTATCTCCACACCAATCAAAGTCTGAGTAAATCATCAGCTCTGAATTAATCTTTCTTCCAGAAGGGAATAACACTTCATACTTCAGAGTTTCCTTGATATACCTCAGAATTCTGACAGCAGCTTGATAATGGGATCACTTAGGTTTACTCATGAACCTACTAACCATTCCAATTGCATCGCAGATATCAGATATGGTATTACACAGATACCTCAGAGAACCAACCAAATGTTTGAAGGTTGTAGCATCAACATCCTCACCTTCAGAATTAGAATCCAATTTGTGACTGGTTTCTGAAGGTGCGATAACAACCTTACAATTCTGCAACTTAAATCTCTTCAGAATCTCAAGTTCATACTTCAGTTGATGCAAAATGATACCCTTCATAGAATGCATAAACTCCATCCCTATAAAATATATCATTTTCTCGAGGTCAGTCATTTCAAACTCATTCACCAGCACCTTCTTGAACTCATTTATCTCTTGTTATGAACTCCCTGTAAGCAATATGTTATCAACATACAGACACACCATAATCATATTGCCTTCAGAGGTATGATGAACATAAACACCGAACTCCATCTCATATTTCTGAAACCTCTGCTCCTTGAAAAATGAATCAATCTTTAGATTCCAAGCTCTCGAAACTTGCTTCAATCCATACAAAGTTTTATGTAATCTGTACACCATCTCTTCCTGATTCTTTTTAACAAATCCAGGAGGTTGTGACACGTATACCTCTTCTTGTAATGGGCCATTTAGAAATGTCAATTTCACATCTAAATGTATCAGATGCCAATTCCTATTAGCAACTATTGCAATCACCAGTCTGATTGTTTCATGTCTCGCTACAACTGCAAACACTTCAGAATAATCAAGCCCAAGTTTCTGTAGAAATTCTCTTGCTACTAACCTCGTTTTGTGTTTGCCAATTGATCCATATGGCTTTAGCTTCACCTTGAAAATCCATCTGACGCTCATGGCTTTCTTTTCCTTTGGAAGCTTAGTCAACTTCCAAGTCTTGTTTCTTTCAATAGCCTTAAGTTCTTCTTTCAAGGCCTTTAGCCAAACTTTCTTCTTGAGGGCGTCTTTTACACTTACTGGTTCAGAGTCTGCTACTATGGCACACTGAATAATCTCTCCCTCCGAGTCTATTTCAGTATTTCGTAGCATGTCATACTCTGAAACTCTTCTCGAGATATTTTTTACTCTTTGTGGCCTTTGACCTCGTTCGTAATCTCCTTCGAATATTGGAACCTCATAAGTTCTATCTTTAGAAGCTTCTCCTTCAGAAGGTTGACCTCATCCAGAACCTTGACCACCTTTAGAGTCAAGAATATTCCCATAATCTGAATCACCATTAGAATCTAGATCAGAATCATCTTCACATTCTGAGTCTCCTTCAGAGTCAAAATCACCATTAGAGTCAGACTCGCCTTCAGAGTCTACTCTAGCTTCAGGATCTTCTCCAACTTCTTACTCATCTTCAAAAACTTCTAATCTGACTTTTCTTCAGAAGTTCTCACACCATAGTTGATTGAGACTTATTCCAATCCCAAGCTTCTGATTCCTTTACAATGACGTCTTTGCTGAATTCAACTTTATTAGTTTCTAAACAATAAAGCGTGTATGCACCTGTACTGTGGTACCCTACCAGTAACATCACTTTGCTTCTATTATCCAGCTTCTATCTTCTAGAACGTGTTTATAACATACAGAACCAAACACCTTCAGATGGCTAACACTTTGCTTGTCTTCAGTCTACTTATGAATAGGAACTATTTTCTTCAGCTTCTTCATTGGACATTTGTTAAACACATATGTTGTAGTGGCAACAACTTCTCCCCATAAGGTGTGAGGAAGCTTCTTATCCTTCAGCGTGCTTCTCTTCATATCATGAAAAGTACAATTTCTTCTCTCAGTAAGACCATTGTGTTGAGGAGTATAATGAGAAGTAACATCATGCTTAATTCCATTCTCCTCACAAAACTTTCTAAACTCAGTGGAGTTATACTCACCCCTACCATCGGTTATGAAAATCTTTAGAGTCTGACTACTCTAATTCTCAACCTTCATTCTAAATTTATTGAATTCAACAAACACCTCGTGTTTGAACTTTATAAGGGATACCCATGTCATCCTTGTGAATTCATCAACAAATGACACGAAGTATTTGTTCCCTTCAATCGATGCTATTGGAAATGGACCACACACATCATAATGCACTACTCCTAAGGCATGTTTTTCTCTTGAAGCTACTTCTGATGCAAATGGAAATATTGGTTGCTTTCCTTCCATGCACACTTTGCATGACTTCTCAGGCTTCTTAATTGTAGGAATTCCAGTACCAACTTCTTTGAATTCACATGTCTTAAGCTTCTGAAATTTAGATGACCAAATATTTTATGCCACAACTTACTTTCCTTCACACACTTGCTACACTAAGGCATTCAGAGTCTGTAGTTCTAACATTCACCTTGAATGTTCTATTCCTTCCATGTTTTGACTCCATAATCAGCTTCTGATTGCAGTCATACAACTTCAAAAGATTGTCTTTCATGGTAACTGAAAAACCTTTCTCAACTAGTTTCCGTACACTCATCATATTTCTTTTCATGCCAGGTACATACCATACATTCTAAATCAATGCAGTTTTCCCATTGTTCAGAATGACTCTGACATTTCCCATATCTTCAACATTGAGGTATTTATCATTAGCACATCTGATCTTTGTCATCTTTCTAGAGTCAAAGTCAACCAGCCATTTCTTATTTCATGTAAGTTGATTTGAGCCGCCAGTGTCCATATACCACCGGTCTGTCAAATTTGTATCATTGGATTCATAAGCCATCAGTAGTGCAGATTCATCATCAGAATCTCTTCTGGCTACGTTTTCTTCTTCTGACTTCCTTTCCTTATTTGACCAACAATCAGCAGCGAAGTAGCCAAACTTCTTACAACAGTAGCACTGGATCTTCTTCTTGACATGCCTCTCTTTTGCCTTCTGAACATTCTTCTGCCTATCAAAAGTTGAGGTTTATGACTTCTGAACACCATCAAATCTTCTCTTGGATTCTGACCAAGACTGCTTCTGATACTTCTTACCAGAAACTTCTTTTAGATCCTGCTGCTCTACTTCACTTTCAGAAGTTCTCTCAGTCAAACGCAATTTTTGTGCTTCTAGACTGTTTTGCAGCTCTTCGATTCTCATGGTGTCTAGATCATTTGAATGTTCTATTGATACCATAATGTAATCAAACCAGGGAGTAATGGGTCTCAATACCTTCTCAATGATTACATGTTCAGAAAGGGTTTCTCTACAAGCTTTAATCTTATTAGTGATCTGAATCACTCTAGAGATGTACTCAGATACCTTCTTATTGTCCTTCATGTTGGGATTCTCATACTGCTTTTATAGAGACTGAAGCTTCACCTTCTTCACTGATGTGTCACCATCGTAACACCTAACTAGTGTGTCTCACGCAGCCTTCGCTGTCGTCGAATCAACGATTTTCTCAAACATGTTCACATCCACACACTGATGGATGTAGAATAATGCCTTCTGATCTTTCTTCCTCATATCAGCTGAGTATTTCTCTGCGCATCAGTTTCATTTTCTGGAAGTGCAACTGAAACGTAACCATCGTTGACGAGATTAAAAGCATCTTAAGTGTTAAACAACACACGCATCTGAATCATCCAACGATCTCACTTTTTGTCATCGAACACAGGAAGCTTGGTGCTTAGACTACCGTTTCCATTCATCTTAGACCTTGTGCAAGTCACTCAGATCTCACCAAACACAGTGTTTCCCAATCCCACAGAATCAAAAAATGTGATTTTGTTACAATTTCGTTCAAGATTTAACACGAATTCAAGAAACGAAATCAACCTCACAACGCCTCACCGTTTCAATCGTGTTTCCCTGTGGATATGAACCGAAGCTCTAGATACAATTGTTAGTGCATAAGTTGATGAAAAGAAAAGGAATGAGAGAATATGTATTTCTCAGCAGTGACGACTACAAAAGTTGTAAGAAAGATGATGAAATAAATGACAACTACAACTAGTCTATTTATACACAAATACTAGGGTCACATAGACAACATACTAAAATAATAAAGGCTTAATATCCTTTTTAGTCCTGTATCTTAACCTCCGGGTTCATTTTGGTCCCTTAACTTAAAAATAATCCATATTGGTCGCTTAACTCATCAAAGTGTTCCATATTAGTCCTTTTTGTCATAATAGCGACGGAAAAATTCAAAAATCAGTCGCTAAATTTGCCGCTAATTAGACAAAAGGACTAAAATGGAACGTTTTGAAGATTTAAGGGACCAATATGGATCTTTTTAAAGTTAAGGGATCAAAATGAAACTCGAGGTTAAGATACATAACTAAAAAAGGTATTAAACCAATACTAAATTACCCTTCAATAACCATTACTACCCAAGTAAAAACCAACCACACAATAAATAAAAAAAGAAATCCTGTTATGTCCAATCAAAATTTTGTCTTCAAAGACAACACTGTGTCGCCTAGTATATTAAAAGCAACTCCCCTAAATAACGAGACAGTGCTAGAATATAACAACAGTGGCAACCCTGCTGCGGACTTTATAAATTCGTACACAATTCAAAATGAAATAGAAAGCGGAAACGTACCTTTAAGATCCATATAATTTTAATGAGAAGATCATAACTTTGATACAACAATGACCTTCCAATTGTAGATTCCTTAAATCCTTAGTTCATTTTCCAATGGGGTAAAGAGAATAAATATTCTGTTATATTTTCTTGTGTCTACAATTGGGGATCATAACCCCTTATTTATATTAATCACATGCCCTTTTATGAAGAGTCGTGTTTATTAAAGTTTAGAATCGCATGCCCTTTAATGAAAGGTCATGATTATTCCAGTTTTTTTATTCCAATTTTATCTATCATTAAATAGAAATAAGACTATTGGTATCTACATAATATTTTTCATGAAAATTATACCCTTAGCCATAAATCTTATATTAAATAGATCATTTTAATTTAGCTAATTAAATAATGGTCATAACACATTAATTTATTATATGTATGACTTAAAAAATTCTAACAATCTCCCACTGATCATATACATATCCTTATCAATGTATTAGACTTTATGAGTTCAAAAAAAATCCATTATAAACATCTGACATATGCTCATCTTGTCCACTAGTTACATCAATATATAGGACCAAAGCGGCTTTCATTATATCAATCATAATTAAATCCATCAATGGTCACAAATATAAACACAACTAAATGACATAGATTAATCATGAAATGTGTAGTATGAAAATCACATGAAGATGAACAATTCATGTTAATTTTTAATTGATCCTCCTTACTTTAATGAGATCAATATTATCATACAAAGTGAAATGGACTGAATAACCAAACTTTATTTTTGATCAGAATGTAATACAAATATATGAGTATACTGTCAAACGTAGAACATAACTAACAACAATGACTAACTCCTAATAAACCAAAGAACTATCTAATTGTATAACACTCATGTGAGAAGTGTGCTCATAAAAGACCTTGGGTGGAAGCCCTTTTATCGTAGGGTCCGTTATTATGGAGTTTGTTCCTAAATGTTCTTTGAAAATCTGTCCACTTTGTACTCTCTCCTTCACATAGTTGGAGAGGTGGCCGAAAGGGAGATTTAGGTCCGTAAGTTTACTGCGGTATGTGTTTATGTAATGCCTTCGTTAACGGATGAGTACTGAAAGAGCTGATTTGAGCCGATCGGAACTAAGACTCACGTATGAGTATCGACACGCCTTACACCCTGAACCCTTCACTTGATGTACTGTTTGACTTGAAAATTATTTATCCAAGCTTTTTGCTTGAGGTCAAGCAATGGTTTAATGCGTCGATTTGGTATTTTTAATGTTTCTAGGTTCAGGTATACAATAAAGGAGAAGCAGAGCGAAAACTGGGAAAAAATGGCAAGATTTCGGAAGAGTTTTGTTGTGAAATCTTTAGCAGTCTGCACGAAAACGATCATAACTGGAGTTCCGGGAATCCGTTTGAGGCGTTCTAAAAACCACCGGAAAGCTAAGGGAGAGAGCTACGACTTTAGTGTTGGAGTCAAAGTCAGATTCGAAACAGGGGTGCAACACGGGTGCCCGTGTTGTGTGACACGGCCTGTGTTACAGGATTTGCTCAGAAAAGGCGATTTTTGGAGAAAAAACAGTGGCACAACACGGGTGCCCGTGTTGTGTGACACGGCCCGTGTTGTGACACCTGGGACTTGCAAATTTCACGCGAAAAATCTTTCAGGAAGCCAACACGGGCACCCGTGTTGCCTGACACGGCCCGTGTTGCAGGAAGCGCTTTTTTCCCTATTTTTCTTGTATTTTTGACTCTTGTGATCCCCGAGGGTATTATAGGTATTTCCCTAGTGATTAGTTTGAATTGAGACTATTTGATACGTGTTTGGAGAAAGAATAAGGATTGGACTTTTGAACGGAAAAGAGATTTGGACGATAAAGATTGAAGCGATCAAGGATTTGGGAACGGAAGATTCTCATGAGCGGAAGCGATTGAAGATCAAAGCAACCAATTCTCTTG
The DNA here is from genome assembly GCA_963859935.3 of Lathyrus sativus. Lineage (NCBI taxonomy): Eukaryota > Viridiplantae > Streptophyta > Magnoliopsida > Fabales > Fabaceae > Lathyrus > Lathyrus sativus. Next base: position 649,212,660 of record OZ012737.1, on the reverse strand, counting down.
TAATGTTAAATTTTATTGTTGATTTTATATTTATTATTATGAGTAGCTAAACCCCCCAATGCTAGGGGGTGTCCCTGAATTGACTTTGTAATAACCTTGTTTCCTTTGAATAATGGATTTCACTACTTTCTAATCATTGTTGTTATTGTATAATTTTCTTATGGCTTTTCTTATTTGACAAATAAGGATTTGTTTTACGGTTAACCTTAGGTTTGGAAAAACGATCGTTAACGCGTTTATACGATAATACTATAGTAGATATTGCCTAGGAATGGGGATACCCTATAGTAACCGTAATGTTTTAGATAAAATATGTTGCTTGGGATTGTTCCTATACCGCCAAGGAATTGGGGCATAGGAAGAATACCAAAGGGTTTTCTACTAAGGAATTAGAGTCAACTAATCTTTAAAACCGGTAACGATTAAATTGAGCAATGATTTCTGAAAAATAAGGATTAAGGTTATTACAAGGTTTTTTCATACACCATACTTTAGCATGTTTCTCATAACTGTCTAAACCTTTATTTTACTGCTTTTGCCTTTTGGCCTTTAAAATTGTAAGAAACAAACCAAAACCCCTATGACTTTTTGTTCAATTGTATTATTTTAGAACTTGTGTTCATACGCAGTCCGCGAGATCGATATTCGGGGAATTTCCCCTTATTACTACATCGGTACAATTAGTACACTTGCTAATTTACCGGTCAGCATCCAACGTGGCGAAGAAGTTCTCTAGAAACTTCTAGAAGAAGAAAAAGGGTGAAGCCAATGATGTTATGAGAGGATGGAAGAACAAAGCTCAACAACATGTTCTTGTACCATACCACCAAGTCGCTGCTATTGCACTTGCGGGCCATATCAACAGTCGATCCAACACCAGCATTCATACCAACAACTAATTGATCGGTGGTTTTTATACTTTCTTTTACCGTAAATTTTTGTTAATTTTGTTATAGGTTTAGTCGCTTTATTTCTATTTTTCCATGTTTTATGCTTTGGTTGTGTCTCTTTAATGTTTTTAGATTTAGATAAGTATTCAAGAAGAACTCGGTGCGAGAAAGAGGAAAAATATGTAGTGTCGGTGGAAATTTGCCCATCCTACAGCAGGGTAATACGGCCACACGTGTCACCTGACACGGACCGTGTCGAGAGGAGAACAAGAACACGAACATGAGGGAGAGTGACAATGGGCTGACATGGGTGTCACACCTCGAAAAATCGATAATACGACCCTCACGGAAAAGGCGCAGAAAACGGTTCTACAGAGTCGCCACCGAACTTTATTTATCCCAAAAGAGGGAAAGAAAAATATTAAGAACACCTTTAAAGATAAGAATATGGTCATCGCATCCACATTTTAGGTTCGGGAATCGGTTATGTAAGAGGAAAGTTATTAGCACTCCCTCACGTCTGTTGTTCTCAACAAGAACCTCTTAGTTTGATTTGTGATGAATGTTATATAAGTTTGTTTGTTTTCTTCTAAACAAGATAATGCAAAAAGTTATAAGAAATGGATAACGATTCTAGGGGAAATTGGGTGGTTTTAGGATAGGATTCTCGCCAAGGATTGGGGCCCTTGTGCCTACGTATGCCCATTCGGACGAGAATGAGAAATCAGAGCGCTCGTAGTTCGGACGAGAATAAAGAGCCAGAGTGTTAGTAGTTCATGGAACTATAACTTGTTGGTTTTGAGTTTTAAGAAACGAAAGATTGAATGACAAACAACCCAAGGGGTGTGCCTCGAGAGCAATCACTCAAGAATCTAAGGAATGCGAGACTCCAAGAACTCAGTTCTTTCGTGAGTTGATCAGAAAATTTTTTGAGAAAGGTTGAATGTTTTAAAATTGAAAGATTGAATGAGTAACAACCCAAGGGGCATGCCTCGAGAGCGATTCATTCTAAGATCCAAGGAATTCTAGACTCCAAGAATCTTCTTCCTTCAAGGTTTGTTTAGAAAAAAAATTGGTTACGTATTTAAATCAAATTAGGGCTCGCGAAGAGTTCATTTGTACGGAGGTGTGAATATGAGGTTTGATTTGTTAAGCATTTTAGAGAGAATAACGATTATTCGATAAACGAGACGTCGGCCTCGCAACTAATTAATCGGGGCATTATTGGGATGCTAGACCCCAACGACACCTTTTTCATTCGATTGATTTACGAAATATTGTTTGATGAACAACAAAAGTACCATATGGAATGCTAGACTCCAATGAGATTTCTTTGTCCATATAATTAAGGCGAGTGTTTTAGAAATGAAAGGTAGAATGATCACAGCCCAAGTCGTGCGCCCCAAGAGCGGTCATTCAAAAACCCAAGAAGTGCTAGACCTCAAGAATTCAGTTCTTTTGCGATTTAATTAAGAAAAATGATTTGATTAGTTGTGTTGATTATTTTAATCGGATTAAGTAAATTAACGTTAGAGTAAAGTCGAAATTACTTATTTTAGTTATCTAATTAATACAAAATTAATTATTTAATTAGTCTACTAATAAATAAACAAAATAAATAAATAATAATAATAATAATTCTATACTTAGAGATAAAGGTTTTTAATTAATTGTTGAACTAATTACTTCAAAACTAAATAAAACAAGTTTTTCTATTTTATATTAAACCTTAAACGTCTCATTAGTCCTTCCAATATGGCCATAGTATAAGCAAACTACATGGATTAAATCAACATGGGCCCAAAGGCTATAGAATCTGTTATGCCACAAGTAGATCCGGATCCACATTGAATTGGCTCGAAAGGCCCATAGCCAGTAGAGGGGAAACGCGGCAAGAAAGGGGTATAACAATTTGGTGATGTAAAACAGGTTGGGCCCAACCAGAGAGGGCCTAAACTCTAGACTGAAAATACATTAGTGGAAAAACTAAACCCTAAGCAGCATGCGGCCGCCCCTGGATTTTACATTCAGAAGCTGCCACGTGGTAAAGGAGTGGATGGACATTTAAAGCACATACACGGTCTACTGAGGAAGCCCTAGCCAGCGCTCCTTTCTTGACTCTACCCTTTCCAATTTCAAAATTCTTAATAATTAATATTAAATCAAGATTATTAAAGGTGAATGAATATAGTCTTTTAAAAGGTAGAAAAACAATTATGCTCTCCCTTTCCTTTCAGATTCATGCTCTCTCTCATTCTAGTCAACTTATGCGAAGAACAAGGAAATCCGAACGCAAAAATAAAATTCCACACTCCTCAGTTTCAAACTCAAATAAGCCGCTCACACCACACCAATTCCTGAATCGTCTCTGCGGATCTCAAACAATGCCTAAACCACACTTCACCATTGGATTGATATCCTAAAGAATCAAACTGCAGACAGATCCTTGCATAAAATAGGATTGCATGCACCAGGTGATCAACAAATGATCAAGTTTCTATGAATCTTACTGTCATACCCCAAATTTGTCTTACCGGTGTATACCTTCATTTATGCATCCATTCGATAACTATATATAGAAAATCCAAAAATGTGTTGCCTTTGCTTGTGGTTCAAGGTTGTGTAAGGTGACCTTGAGCTCCACGTATCCCCATGGTTTTGTCGTCGTCTCGTTGAAGCCCTATAGATCGGAGCCTAGGTAGGGGGACAAGTTGGATTCGTCGAGATGAAGCGTCACGAAGAGGTGGGTGTATATGATGTCCACCGAGCTCCCCCTGTCGACCAAGATGCATCAGACGTCGAAGTTGGCCATCTGTGCCCGGATCAGAAGGGGGATGTTCAAGTTGGGGGCTCCCCCGGGGAGCTCCTCGAGATAGAAGGTGATCGGATTAGATCAACCTCGGAACTTGTCAAACACGCTCATCTTGCCGGAGTTGTTTCTTATAAGCTCGTCGAACTTCCGCTTAATTGATCCAACTGAGAGTTTACTCGGGGTCCCGCCGGAAATGACCATTGCCCTCGGGAAGTATTCCCACCGGCTGGTGGGGCGTACCGGCTCCTCGGGTAACTGAAGTTTGGCGGGGAGGTTGAACTCTCTTAGGGCGAATCAATCCTCTGGTCGGCCAACGGTGAGGGCTACCTGTAGGCCGAAGTCGTCGTGGGAAGGAGGGAGGTCCTCGAACTTTTTAGCCTCGGGGGCCTCTTGCCGTGGTGGGTCTCCTCCCCGAGTGTACCTCTTTAGATATCCGTCTTTGATCAGAATTTCGATTGCATCTTTCAGATGAATGCAGTCCTCTGTCACGTGACCGTGGCTTCGGTGGAAGCGACAATATTTAGATTTATCCACGTTAGGTTTGGTGGGTGCTGGTTTCGGAAAACGGACACCTCCCCGGACAAATTCTGAATTGGCGCACTCCACCAGTATGTGCTCGCGGGAAGCGACTAGTGTCGTGTATTCGGTGAAACGACCGACAGGGCCCTGTTGCTCGCGGGGTTCTCGGGGCGGTCCTCCCGTCGTCGGTCCCCCCCGCAGCGTTGGCCCGAGGTCTCTTCCTCTCGGGACCCCTGGGGGCTTCTTTATTACGTGTGTCGCGGGCGGTGTTGGCAGCCTGCGTCTCCTCGAATTGGATATAATGGAGAGCCCTGTCGAGGAAGTCTTGGAGGGAGTATGGTCGGTGGATGGCCACAACCTCGTAGAATTTGGAGTCTCGGTGTAGGCCCTGCTCCATCAAGTAATATTTCATCACGTCTGAAGTTGTTACCTGGACCGCTTCCCTCGTATACCTCTCTATGTAGTTCTCGAGTGGCTCATCGGGGGTCTGGATGATTGCGTCCAATGCGGCCTCCGTCTTTGGATGGCGTCTGGACGCCGTGAAGTGTCGCGAAAATAGGTCCTTCAGGACCCTCCACGATGTGATGGACTCCGGTTCCAGGCTATTGTACCACGTCATAGCGTCTTTTCTCAGAGTCGTTAGAAAAAGCCTGAACTTGATGGCTCCCCGGACGTTCTGGTAATCGAGCATAGGCTCGATGTCTTCCAGATGGCCGTTTGGATCCGAGGTGTCGTCGTACGTTGAGAGCATGAGCGGTTTTTCCATCCCGTGGGGGATGGGAGCGGCCATGATCTCCCGGGACAGCGGGGTCTTGTAGTCGTCCTCATCGCTGAGGATCGGGGGCGAGGGCCCGTGTCGAGGAGGAGGTTGGTTTCGTACCCTCGGTTGCCTGATTGGGGCCTCGGGCCTCCCTGTCCTCAGCTCCTGAGAGCGTCGATCCTTCCGGGTCGGAGACCTTGCTCGCTGTCATACCCCAAATTTTGACCACCTTAGATCCTCATAATCATATTAAGAATCATACATCATGAATTTATCTAACACTAATCCAGTTCAAAGTTTCATTGTGAAGTTACAGATGAAATCAGGGTTCTCGCACCGACAAATTCAAAACAATCAAGGAAGGATCAACCAATGATTTGGGCCAATTCAATCATGGAATGAAATCAAAGACAATATCAAAGTCAAATGGGAAGTCAATTTGAAGAAATTGTTTCAGAATCAAGAACAGTGCAGTCAGGAGGCCCCGATTAGGGTTTTTAACCAGTGGAAAGTCAACTGTGGTTTGACTTTGATGTTGGGAAATGTTTTAATGGTGGGAGTGAGGTCCATGAAGTTAATATAGGCTATTAAAGGCTATTCAAGAAGTGTCAAAGTCCCAGGATGTCCAGAATATCAACAGGCGACTCGATCGGCACCGATCGATCGTACGGTTGACCGAAAAGTCAACTCCTCAAATTTTGAGAATTGGAATCCAAGTTGTGAATCAAAGTTGTTCCTTATGTCATAATGGACTTGCATATCAATTTTCATGGTCATTGGATCAAAAATGAGAGAGTAATCGAGAAATCGGGAAATTAGGGTTTTGAAAAGGGCTAAACCGTATCTCCTTAACCACACATCCAATTGATTTGGTTCTAGTCTCATTTGAAAGCTCTTGACAAGTCCTACAAAAGTCCCATACTAGTCCACAACCAGAAAATGCATACTTTTTGAGATATAAGCAAAAACATTCCTAGAAGGGAAAATAACTTAGAAAATTTCTAAGTTATTTTCACCTTAAAAGCTAAAATCAGCCAACTTCAAGGGGGTTTTTCACCTAGTTTCAAATAGAATCAAGATTTCTGGCCAACATGAAAGTTTTAGTACTATGTGAGGGCTTTCTAAAAAGTACAAGAACTCCCCAAGATGATTTATGAGCTGAGAGATACATGTGTTCAAAGTTGGCAATTTGTCACTTTTGTCCCACATTGATGAATTTTGCAAGAACACCTCTAGCACTCAAGTGGATCAATTTCAATGCTACAAACTCCTTCTATCTGATATATTAATCATTCTTAGCAGGTTAGAACAAAGAAATAGCATGGAGATAGCATAGAATCAAGAATTGGAAGTTCATTGCCAAAGTTGCCATTTTTGACTTTTCCAAGCATGAGGTGTAAAGTGATTTCTGTTCCAGCCACTCTACCATGCCTCTAGGCCTTGATTTATCTGCAAAAACATCATTAAGACTTGCTAATGAAGGGAAGAGAACAGCTAGCAATCAGAAAAAGCAAAGCAAGTTGCATTTGGAAGAGAAAAATCTAAGTTTTCTTCATGGTGAAGCAAGGTTTCATAGCAAGCTCCTCACTCACTTTCCCTATAAATAGAGACATCTAACTCCTCATTATGGACATGAACATCATTCTGAAAACCTGTTAGAAGCAAGCACCTCACCATATCTCTCTCCCATTCACAAATTGCAAAAATCACCAAAGTTGTCAAAATGACCAAAATTCAGCATTTGCACTTTTGATGCTATTTTGAGTTCTATGCATTCCAAACCTCAAACAACCATCCATACACTCTCTAAATCATATATATGAGGTGTACCAACCATTAGATCACCCAAAAACTCAAGAAATCAAAAAGTCAACTTACCATGGAGCTTACTTTGACCAAAATCCATAAAACTCACCAAAACTTATTCCAAGCATCTTGTTAATGTTTTGAACTCTTGGACACATCAAATATCATATATCCAAGCTGTCTAAACCATCATTAGCCATCAGAAGTGGACAGAATTCATTTTGGCCTCTCATGTGGCTTGTTTCTTAAAGATCAAGGAAGCTTCAAAACTTGGTTTTTTGCACAAAACTGGTTTGCTGTCAAAACAGGTACCTTATACACCTTAATTTGAACATATTTAAAGTGTTTGAATGCTCATCTTGTGCTAGAAACCCTTGTATCAAGTTTCATGTCCTCATATGCATCCTTATGTGAACAATTTGCATTTAACTTAACAAAACTCATGACAGTTGCTTTCTTTGGATTTTCAATGTTTGAATCATCTTAATATCATGTATTCATGCTGTCCAAGTGATTAGTTTGCTTGAATTTGAGTTAGAACTTCATTTATCCATGATTATGCATATTGGCCAAAATGACACAAATGCACAAATGCACCAAAATATGATTGCTGCCCATAACCTGATTACTGCCAATACCAATGACTTGTACATCTTAAATTGAACATATGTGATGTGTATAAATGCTCATCTTGTGATAAAAACCATTGTGTCAAGTTTTGCCTTCTCATATGCATCATTACTTGAACAAACTTGCATTTAACTAGCCAAAACTCATGACAGTGGCTTTCTATGGATTTTTAAGGTTTGGATCATCTTAATATCATGTGTTTATGCTGTCTAAATGATTAACTTGGTTCAATTTGAGCTAGAACTTCATCTGCCTATTATCATGCTCATTTGTTCATGTCTTTACAAAATGCTTCATGTTTACATGCCAGTTTGAGTTTTCTTGCTTGTACATGTTCTATCTTTGTTTCTACAGCTTCACATGATCATATGTAATGTGTATTGATGATTCAAATCATGAAAATTTGACCGACACAAGTTTTACATCACATAATGCTTCATGATTCACATAATGCTTTAACTTGCAAAATGAATACTACATACTCATACCTATGTTCCAGTTCTGATTTTTTAATATATACACACTCCATATGATGTATTTAAGGTGTTAGAACAGGTGGAATTGCTCAAAACACTCAAGAACCAAAAATCACCTCATCATGCATTGTTATGTCATGTGATTTGCAACTTACATACAACTGTCATATTTACTCATGCCTTGGCTTCAAACTTGCTTGCTATCTGTTATATAGGATATGTGTGATGTGTATGTGACCTCACTTGACTTGTAGCATGAGTATACCAAGTGTTCATTTCATTTTGCAAGCATAAAGTCATAATTTTACACCAGCTATCGTTTTTTTCACAGGAGAGTGAATTTCAAAAAACCACCTATGCCATCCTCTTCCTCTCATTTTTCTACCCAATTTACATATAAATTTTGTCTCGTTCCGATAAACGGTTAAAAAGTTATGATACAAAACGTATTTGACTAGACAGTATACTTTTACCGTACTGACAGTACAGATTCAAAACTTCACAGTATCATAACTTTCTCATTTTTTATCGTTTTTCATCCGTTCTTTTTTTGTTATGCTTGATTTAAATTGTAGTTTCATAATATGTAATCAATTTCCATTTTTGATCACTTTGAATTTCGCGCGATCCGCGCACTGACAGTATTAATTATAAGCAGCTGCAGATGAAATTTAGAACTGTTCCACTCACGTTCGTCGGAAATTTCGATTGATATCATGTTTTGATATGTTTGGCAACATATTAAAATATTTTCCTTGAATTGTTATTTTTCATTTTTTCATCTGTCTACTAACAGTCGTTTCAGGTACAGACTGTCAGCGTACCAAGACTGATATTTTAATCTCTCTGTTTTTTATTCCAATTATTCGATATGGTTGTAATAATTAATTTATTTTTAATGTTTGTATGTTGCAATATTTATTCCTGTAATGTTTGTATGTGGCCCCAAGCGCCGAAGCACGTCCAATCGCCAATATTACTGTCCTCCAAAGGAAAAAGTCTGTCCTGTTGACAATCAATGTCTTGGACCAAAAACCAATTCTATCATACCCTCGACTTTGTCAAGTCACTTTTAACCCTAATTTCATCACCTTTAGACTTTGCTTGAAGTCTAAGAAACCTGCCCGTACTAGGAGTGTTCTTCACCTAGAACCCTAGGACAGAGTTCGTCAACTCTGTGTAAGAATCATCGTCATGATATCTTACTACCCTTCAATGTAGCTTAGGGAGTTTGTCAACTCCACACAAGCATTGTCATGTTTGTTCCCCCCTGAACCTTGATCGTCATCAAGTGTTCTTTTTCCCTTGTGAGGTGAACTACGATTGCTCTGATTCTATCCTAGTCAGGATACGTAGGCAAAAGGTGCGACGCCTTTGCGAGCAAACCTAGAAAACCACTTAGGCCTTTATTTTATTTTTATCCCAATTAAACCGATGCATGTTTCACAGCCTTAGCAAGCAATGAACAGAAGGTTCCTGTAGAGTACTACAGATATTTAGGGTGCTAATACCTTCCCTAGATATAACCAACCCCCGAATCCCCGAATCTCTAAAGCGTTGTTGTTACATCGCGAAAAAGGTTCTTTCTTTCTTTAGACCTATCCTTTGGATAAATTAAAGACCGGTTGTAAAAGAAATACGGTTCAAGTTAATTAATAGCTTGATATCAAATTTTCACCGCAACAGAAAATGGCGACTTCACTGGGGAGTTTTATTGTTTGAGGGTTTAACCTATTCTGCTTATATACTTGCTATTTGTGAATATTTGTGAATATGTGCAGACTTGTTCTTTTGGCTTTTGGGAAATGAAAGATGGTGAGACAGCACTATACCCGTGCTCGAGAGTACTTATGATAGGAAGGTGGTATATTCAAGGAGGTTTATAGGGAGTTGATTCCCGAATAAGCCAACTTGAAAACCGCTGCTCAATGAAGGTCCTTTTAGAGGGTAGTGTTGTTGATCGAGTATTCGTGAAAACAATGTTACTTTCTATAAAGGGCCCATGCCATTGAGGACCTTTAGAACACATTACCCCACTTGGCCTTATTAGGATGTAGTGCGATAACTATGAGGGAGTATTTCCGAGTAGTTGATACGCGATACTACACTCAGATGAAATTCTCTTGAGAATATTATCGACCCCTGAGTTATTTGGGCAGTTGATAGTATCCGAAAGATGGATCGAGGACTCTGGGAACTTTTTTTTAGAACCCTGTTCTACGGGTGGAAGAAAGCTCTAGTACACTCCTTATTGGGAATGGTAGACCTTGGCTCCTGATTGAATTTCCCTAAACCAAAACTTGATGTGTATATGTGAATACTTGTGTTTGCTGCATCCATGCATTCATAACATCATAACATAAAAGTTTTATGGAACTCAGTCTCTCATTTTAAAATTTTAGGAACATCATGGATCAAACAAAAAAGAAAACAATCAAGTACACATACAAGAGTCCTAAACTGGATGACATTGAAAGGTTGAGCACTTATATCACAGATGTAGAGGGTTTCAAGAGCAGATATGGTAACTTGTTGTCACTGTTGAGAACTAAGAAGAAGATGGATTTGGGGCTCCTCTCCACCTTGCTACAGTTTTATGACCCTCTCTATCATTGCTTCACATTTCCAGACTATCAGCTCGTACCAACACTTGAAGAGTATTCCTGCCTAATCGGGTTGCCCATCATTGAAGATTCTCCTTTTCCATTCACGGAGAAGGACCCTAAGAAGGAAGAGATCGCCAGAGCAATATGTGTGGGAGTAAAGGATATACAGGAAAACATGACTACCAAAGGAGGAATCTCTGGTTTACCTGCTGGGTTCTTGATCAAGAAAGCACAGTATTATGCCGACCACCTGAGTATGGACGCGTTCGAGGCAATCTTAGCCTTACTCATCTATGGGATCTTCCTGTTCCCCAACATCGACAACTTTGTGGATCTCAATGCTATTAAGATCTTTCTGAAGAAGAATCCAGTACCAACTTTGCTGGGTAGTGCTCATCATTCCATTCACCTCAGGAATCTTCACAAGGGAGGTATGATCATCTGCTGTGTTCCGTTGTTGTACAGGTGGTTCCACTCTCACATGCCCAAGGCTCATGTATTCTGGAGAGAGGGTTGGTGGTCTGAGAAGATTATGGCACTGTCACATTCTGATATTGAATGGTACAGTAGGGATTACGATGGGATAAAAATTATTGACAGCTGTGGAAACTTTGGCAACGTACCCCTCCTTACTACAGATGGAGGAATCAGCTATAATCCAGTCCTCGCCCGACGACAACTCGGGTATCCACTGAAAGACCGTCCTAACAGTGCTCGTGTTGAAAGCTTGTTCTTTTTGGGAGAATCTGAATTGAAAGGAGAGTTTCTGGAAGCTTGGAAACATGTTCACAAAAGAGGGAAAGAAAGCCTGGGAAAGCAAAACTGTGTTTCCTTCGATCCTTATCTCCAATGGGTTCGAATGAGAGCTATTCAGTTGAAGATGCCTTACGCCTTGCAAGAACCCATGGTCCTAAAAGAAGAACGCCCGTTGATTTTCTTCTCTGAGGAGGAAAAGCTGAAGATTGCATTGAGAAAATCACAACAGACGGAGGTATCTTGGAGGTATAAATATCAGGTGGTAATGGAAGAAAATGAAATGCTCCGCAAGCAGCTTCAAGAAAAGGAGGAGGAAATAAAGGCAAGCAAGAAAAGAAAGGCCCAGGAAAACTTGTTCTACTTCAGTAATCAGTCTACTCCGTGGAAGACAATGGTTGAGAAACTCATGGAAGAAAAGATTCGAGTGGAAGAAGAACTGCAAAAAGCAAATGCCACAGTGGAGTTTCTGTCAGAGGATTTCCTTTAGCACTGTTTAGTTTTCTTGTAATGTGTACTAAAAAATTTTGTAGTGCAACATCGAAAAATTAAATGAAATCCGTGACGTTTTGAATCCCGAGATCTGAGTTCCTATAAAACTTTACGCATTTGCATCCACATTTGTATTTTAAACATTCAAGGGGTTTTAAAACCATTTCACAGGTATTAAAAAAAATGGATCCAATCAACCGCAGAGTTCAAGTTCCGACAACCAGATCTGGAGAATCTGAGAATATTGGGAAGAATGGTAGAAGATCCTGAAACCTTCAAAACCCGACACGAAAAGATATTATCCTTACTTGAGATTCAGGTAGATGAGGAAATATTATCCGCGCTCGTCAAGTTCTACGATTCAACCTATCACTGTTTCACTTTCCCAGATTTCCAGCTGTTGCCAACCTTGGAAGAATACTCAGTGTTGACAGGATTAAATGTTACTCCGAGCCCGTTTTCGGGAAGAGAAAGTTTCCCTGATGAAAGAACTATCGCCGAAGCTATTCATCTTGAAGTAGCTGAAGTACGAACCCTAATGACCGCTCAAGGACACCCTTACGATCTACCTACCAGATGCTTGTTTGAAAAAGCACAGTTTCACGCCGAAGCCAAGAACTGGGAGGCATTTGAAGCTCTATTGGTGTTGTTAATCTACGGACTTTTCTTGTTCCCGTCTGACAACAGTTTCATCCACAAAAACGCAGTCAACTTGTTCCTGCTCCGAAATCCCGTTCCTACTCTCCTGGCTGATACCTACTACGCGATTCACCGCCGACACTTGTATGAGGCCAGACCGATTGAATGTTGCTCCACTCTCCTCTACAAATGGTTCATTTCACGCTTGCCAAGATATCCAGCACTGTGGGATATACGAAACAGTAACCCATGGACTGAGAGGATACTGTTACTCCAGCACACCGACATTCAATGGTACGACCCCGCTTATGGAGGGATCCCCATGATCCAGAGTTGTGGAGACTTCCCGAATGTACCACTCATAGGTACCAAAGGGTGCATCAGCTACAACCCGATCCTTGCTCGCAGACAGTTAGGGTATCCAATGATGGGCGAACCAGATTTCAACTTGATGAGGAGTTTCTGCATTCGAGACGGAAAAGACCGAGAATACAAAGCCAGGATCATCTACGCTTGGCGCCGTATCAACGTCAGGGGCATGACTGTTTTAGACTACCCTGACACGGCTGTATCAGACTCCTACCTAGCATGGGTGAAAGAGGCTTCTCTGAAAATGTTCTATACCCGATTCGAACCCGAATCAACAGAACCCACACTCGAGGAAGAATTGCAGACTACATTGGTAAAAGCAGAAGAAGAAGGAAAGACATGGAGGAACAAGTATTTCTTGGCTATGCAAGAAAAGGAAGCTCTCCAGGGTAGAGGAAGAAATCAACCAGAAGAGGGAGGACCTTCAAGTTAGAGATCACTGTGTGATGATGTAATCGCTGTTTTGTATTTCAATTTCCAACTGTTGTAAGCTCCCCAGTAGAGGGATAAAAAAAAATGATTGTAATGTTCCCCTTTTTAATATCTATGAATGACTTCTAAGAACCCCTTGAATGTTCGAAATATTGCATCCGCATGTCTGCATATCATAAGCATATCATAAACATGTCATAAGCATATCGTAAGTGTTGTTTCCTGTGTCGTGTCTCACCCCGCTGTCTGATCTTCAAACAGAGGAAAGCACACTGAATCCAACACACAAGTACAACACGAGAGCCAGAGCCCGTCAACTAATGGAGGCCCAAAATCAAGAGATTGTAAGAATTGACGACGAGCTCGGAGATCTCCGAGGCGGATTCAAGCAGATTATGGAAGCTTTACAGGTGATAAAAGCGAAGATGGATACCCAGGCTACTGTAGTTTCTGAGATTACTAGTGCTGCTATAGATCCAGTTCCAACGGCCGACACCATCGCCAACAATCCACCGTACGGCTTACACCCGGATTTTCTACATCCAACTCCAGTAAATCAGCAGAATGTTCCTTTGAGGGGGGAAATGCCCCAGGCTATCCCTACTTATGCTCCAACAGCTGTGCAAGCGCAAGTGCGCCCAATGTTTCATAATTATCAACCAGTGGGCGAAGATCAAGAAGAGTATGAAGGAGAGAATGAAGAACACGAGAGGTTGAAGGAAAGTGTCGAGACCATGGGAAGAAAGTTAAAAGCTATGGAAGGAAATGATATATTTGGGGCAGACACCCGGGATATGTGCTTGGTATCGGGGCTGATAATTCCGCCAAAATTCAAAGTTCCAAATTTTGACCAATATTCAGGGGCTTCCTGCCCACGAACACATCTTCTCATGTATTGCCGCAGGATGGCGGCTTATGTTGAAAATGACAAATTGATGATACATTGTTTCCAGGACAGTTTGAAAGGTGCACCAACAAAATGGTATTTGGGTTTGGATCAGACTAAAATTCTCAGCTTCCAAGACTTGGCCAATGCTTTCATGAGACATTACAAATATAACATGGATTTGGCGCCTGATCGAAGGCAATTACTGAGTATGTCCCAAAAAAGTTCTGAATCCTTCAAGGAGTACGCTCAACGATGGAGAGAGGTAGCTTCACAAGTGGAACCTCCGCTTAGTGAGAAAGAATTGACTGATTGGTTTGTTGACACTGTCCGACCAGAGTTCTATGAGAAGATGATCAGTAGTGTATCTGCCAGCTTCTCGGATATTGTAGCCGTGGGAGTCCGAGTAGAGCTAGGACTGAAAAACGGAAGAGTTACAGGCAGTTCCAGCAGTTCAAGTGGTCAGGTCAAGAAAACTGGTAATCCATTCCACAAGAAGAAGGAAGGCGAGACCAACGCCATCACCAGCGGAAAAAGTAGACATACGCAAAAACAACCTTACCAACAGCAACCTTATCTGAATTACAATCAACCAATACAGCCAAGTTATATGCAACAAGGTTACCCCGGAGCAATATATCCACCACAGTATGCCGCACAACCCTATGTGGCAGCTGTTACCCCTGCTTTCACTCGTCCCAACTACCAGGCAACACAACCTGCTCCCGGATATCAACCGTTTCAGCAAAGGCAACAACGAGCGCCCAACGCTCCGCCTCTCCTACAACTACAACAACAACAACCTCGAGCTCCGGCACCCCGCCAGGACTTTCAAAATAGAAGACCGACAAACAAGCCAAATTTCCCGCAGATCCCGATGACTTACACAGAATTATACCCTTCATTGGTCCAGGAAGGTTTGGTGACTACAAGGCCCCTAAACCCTGATACAACATCTCCCTTTTACAATCCAAGCGCCCACTGCGCATTCCATGAAGGAGCCGCTGGCCATGATCTAGAAAGTTGCTTTGCCTTGAAGCATTTGGTGAGGGAATTGATTGAGAAAAAGATCCTGTCATTTAATGATATTCCACCCAATGTCAAGAGTAACCCGTTACCGAACCATGGAGGGGTTAACGCTGTGGATGAGTCCTCAACTGAAAGGCTAATTACTGAAGTATCAGAGATCAAAACACCATTAAAGATGTTGCATGAAAAACTGGTGAAAACAGGTTATATCCAGGGTAATCACAACGACTGTGGGGAATGTTCTGTCAATGCTGAGGTTTGTGGTACAGTACAGAAAGACATCCAAAGTTTGATTGATGAAGGATTATTACAAGTGTGCAGTAAGGTCAAAAGTGAAAATATTGCCGTGATAAAACCATCGTTTGATCAACCCAACAAAGACAAATGGATTCAAGCACCCAAAAGTGCAGAACCTGTATTCAACAGATCAGAGATCTCTCAACGCCGAGCCATTGTAATTCAAAGGCCGAAGCCATTTCCGTACAATGATCCAAAAGCAGTTCCTTGGAAATATGGTTTAACAGTGACACCTAGAAATGCGGACCAAGAAAAGAAAGAACAGAAAGAGCAAGACGATGTTACGAACATCGTGGGCACGAGCAAGATGACCCGCAGCGGTCGAATTTATCAGCCCAAAATTACGATAGTGACTCCGAAACCCACTACCCCGGTGGAAACACAGAACAGAGAGGTGACAGATCCCGAGAAAGAAGATGATGAGTTTTTGAGGATTATCCGGAAAAGCGATTACAAGATAGTGGATCAGCTCCACCAAACGCCGGCCAAAATATCTGTCCTGTCCTTATTAATAAATTCCCCCGCTCATCGGGAGGCGCTGCAGAAGATACTCCAACAAGCCCATGTAACCAGAGATATAACACTGGGGCAATTTGATTCGGTAGTAGCCAATATCACAGCATGCAATACGTTGAGTTTCAGTGACGCTGAATTGCCAAAAGAAGGTCGTAACCACAACAAAGCCTTACATATATCCATAAAGTGCCAGGAAGATACACTCGCACGAGTCTTGGTAGATAACGGATCGTCTTTGAACGTGTTGCCCGCAAGGTCACTTGCAAGATTGGCCTATGTAGGAGCAGAAATGAGACCTACTTCCTTGATCGTGAAAGCTTTCGACGGATCAAGAAGGGCTGTTATTGGAGAGGTGGAATTACCCATCATGGTAGGACCTCACGTGTTTGATATAACGTTCCAGGTGATGGATATTAATCCCGCCTTCAGCTGTTTGTTGGGCCGACCATGGATACATGAAGCCGGGGCGGTGACATCTACTCTACATCAGCGATTAAAGTATGTGGTAAATGATCAGCTAATAATTGTGCACGGCGAGGAAGACTTTATGGTGAGTAACTTATCATCCTTCAGATACATTGAAGCGGAAGAAGGAGCGCTGGAAACCTCATTTCAAGCATTGGAAATAGCTCATGCGGTAATGGTTGAAGAAACAGTAGCCAAGGGTAATCCGTCGTTCGTTTCAGCCCAGAGCATCAAGTCAGCATTGAAAGAAGGCACTCCTGCAGGATGGGGAGAAGTTATTGAAGTACAGCCAAAGATGAACAGACAAGGGTTGGGTTACAAACCAACTCAGGATGAAGATACAACAACTGGCCAAAAGCGTCCTAGAACAATCCAGGAAGTATTCATCAGCGGAGGGTCCCAAATTAATGCAATAGGGAACGAAGAAGAAAGTGAAGATATCGGACACCTAGTATATCAGTGCAACTCCCCCTTGAACAACTGGGAGGCTATTGACATCCCTGTAGTGTGTCACGAGTTAAAGTAATTTGCTTTGTGTCTTTTTCTTGTTTTATTATTTCAAAAAACTCCATGACCGTGCCCAAGGTCATAGGAATATTTTGTACGGGCCCCGAAATTTCAAAGAATATCAATGAAAATGGACCGTTTTGCTAAATTTCCTCATTTCTTTTGATGCTTTTATCGTTTTCACTTTTAAAAAGAAAATTGGCAATCATAAAAAACCAAAAAACAATCTTCTCTTTTGTGTGCTGCATTTATCTGTGCATGTTTAATAAAATTAAACCGTTCCCACCTGCAGCCGCATTCAAAAACCCATTGACGCCCATGACCAGGCATCTCCTCCTGACTTTGATTCACCAGTTTACCAAGCTGAAGAGGAGGGCGAAAACTTTGAAATACCTGATGAACTGGTAAGACTAACTCAAGACGAAGACAGAAAGCTCGAGCCTTACAAAGAACAGGTTGAAGTCATCAACTTGGGTTCAGAAGATGACAGGAAAGAAGTCAAGATTGGGGCAAGTCTAGAGACGAATATCAAACAGCAATTAAAAGAACTTTTGAAGGAATATGTGGATGTGTTTGCTTGGTCCTATCAAGATATGCCGGGTCTAAACACTGACATAGTGGTTCACAAGCTTCCGCTCAAGCCAGAGTGCCCGCCAGTAAAACAGAAACTCCGCAGAACCAGACCAGACATGGCACTCAAAATCAGAGATGAAGTAAAAAAGCAGGTAGATGCAGGGTTCTTGGCTGTATCCAAATATCCCGAATGGGTAGCCAACATTGTCCCAGTGCCTAAGAAGGATGGTAAAGTCCGGATGTGCGTAGATTACAGAGATTTAAACAAGGCCAGTCCAAAGGATGATTTCCCGTTACCTCACATTGATACGTTAGTAGACAACACTGCTCGTTTCGAAGTTTTCTCTTTTATGGATGGTTTCTCTGGGTACAATCAGATCAAGATGGATCCCGATGATAGGGAAAAGACTACTTTCATCACCCCGTGGGGAACTTACTGTTACAAAGTCATGCCGTTCGGTTTAAAGAATGCTGGTGCCACCTACCAACGGGCCATGGTCACTCTGTTCCACGACATGATGCATAAAGAAATCGAAGTCTACGTGGATGACATGATTGCCAAATCCCAAAGTGAAGAGGGTCATCTCGAACATCTGTTAAAATTATTCAAAAGGCTCCGAAAGTACCAACTGAGGTTGAATCCTGCCAAATGTACCTTTGGGGTAAGATCAGGAAAGCTGCTTGGTTTCATTGTTAGTCAACGAGGAATTGAAGTAGATCCGGATAAAGTCCGTGCCATTCAAGACATGCCAGCTCCTCAAACTGAAAAACAAGTCAGAGGTTTTCTGGGAAGACTGAATTACATATCTCGGTTCATTTCTAACATGACACCAACCTGTGAACCCATCTTCAAACTGTTGCGCAAAGATCAGCCAGTGGTTTGGAACGAAGACTGTCAGCAGGCCTTTGACAAAATTAAAGGATATTTGCAAGAACCACCTATCCTGATACCCCCGGTCCCGGGGAGGCCATTATTTATGTACCTTACTGTCCTTGAAAATTCTATGGGCTGTATGTTGGGCCAACAAGACGAATCTGGACGAAGAGAACACGCCATTTACTACTTGAGCAAAAAGTTTACTGATTGTGAAAGCCGTTATTCGCTCCTTGAGAAGACATGTTGTGCATTAGCAGGGGCCGCCAAAAGACTAAGACAGTACATGGTCTGCCATACAACTCTACTAATTGCAAAAATGGATCCTATCAAGTATATCTTTGAAAAGCCCGCTCAGACCGGAAGACTTGCCAGATGGCACATGCTATTGTCAGAATACGACATCCAATATGTAACTCAAAAATCTATCAAAGGCAGTATCTTGTCAGATTACCTTGCCGAACAGCCAGTTGAAAATGATGAGTCTGTTAAGCTCGATTTTCCCGATGAAGACATTATGGCAGTAAAAGATTGTGAAAGGGTTGATCCTGTTGAAGACTCACCACCAAGTTCTCCTTGGAAGATGATGTTTGACGGTTCTTCAAATTACAGCGGACACGGAGTAGGGGCAGTCTTAATGAATCCTGAAGGTGGTTACACGCCATTCACGGCTCGGTTGGATTTTGATTGTACAAACAACATTGCAGAATACGAGGCATGTATCCTTGGTCTCGAAGCGGCCATTGATCTCAAAATTAAAACTCTAGAGGTGAGCGGCGATTCAGCACTAGTCATCTACCAGGTCACAGGCGAATGGGAGACCCGGCATGAAAACCTGGTCCCATACAGAGCATATATTGTCGACATGATCGAGTACTTTGACGAGATTACCTTCAAGCATGTACCCAGGTCTGAAAATCACATTGCCGATGCTTTAGCCATGTTGGCTTCCATGTGGAAAGTCAGGGATGTTAATGATGCCACCCTCATCAGGATTGAGCGAAAAACAGAACCTGCTTACTGTCAGATGATCGATGAAGAGACGGATGGTAAACCGTGGTATCACGACATAAAGAACTTTCTGTTAACACAAGAATATCCGACAAATGCTACGTCTCTCGACAAGAAAACTCTGAGAAGATTAGCATCAAAGTTCTTCATCAGCAATGGTATACTCTATAAAAGAAATCATGACATGGTTCTGCTCAGATGCGTTGACAAAAGAGAAGCAGATTTATTAATGAAAGATGTCCACGAAGGAATCTTCGGCACTCACGCCAACGGGTACGCAATGTCCAGAAAAATCTTGAGAGCCGGATACTACTGGCTGACATTAGAAAATGATTGCATCCAATTCTCCAGGAAGTGCCACAAATGTCAAATCTACGCAGATAAAATGCATGTACCTCCGACATTGTTAAATGTACTGTCATCACCGTGGCCATTCTCAATGTGGGGCATCGACATGATTGGGGCAATTGAGCCGAAAGCTTCCAACGGGCACCGCTTCATCCTGGTCGCCATTGATTACTTTACCAAATGGGTCGAAGCTGCTTCCTACACCAACGTGACTCGACAGGTGGTGGCACGCTTTATCAAGAAGGAAATAATCTGCCGATACGGGATTCCCAACCGAATCATTACGGACAACGGAACCAATCTGAACAACAAAGTAATGAAAGAATTATGTGATGAGTTCAAGATTGAGCATCATAATTCTTCTCCCTACCGTCCGAAGATGAACGGAGCTGTTGAGGCAGCTAACAAAAATATCAAAAAGATCTTGCAAAAGATGGTGAAGACCTACAAAGACTGGCATGAAATGCTGCCGTTTGCCCTGCACGGATACCGAACATCCGTCCGCACTTCAACAGGGGCAACCCCTTTTTCATTAGTATACGGGATGGATGCTGTACTCCCAATTGAAGTTGAGATCCCTTCGTTAAGGGTTATCATGGAAGCTAAGCTGGAAGAAGCAGAGTGGGTCAGAGAAAGGTTTGACCAACTGAATTTAATTGATGAAAAGCGTATATCAGCAATGTGTCATGGTCAGATATACCAGAAAAGGATCAAGAGAGCCTTTGACAAGAAGGTTCGTATCCGGGAGTTCCGAGAAGGCGAACTTGTACTAAAGAAGATCTTACCAGTTCACAAAGACGCCAGAGGGAAGTGGATGCCCAATTACGATGGCCCTTTCATTGTGAAAACAGTTTTCTCAGGAGGATCATTAATCCTTACAACCATGGATGGAGAGCAACTTACTCATCCAATAAATTCTGATGCAGTCAGAAAATATTACGCCTAAAAGAAAGCCCGATAAGTCGAAAACTCGCGAGAGCGGCTTATGCAAAAGTTAGGGTAAAAAGGAAAAAAGAGAAAAAGAGAAAAGAATTGAAAGCTCGCTAAGTTGAAAACCCGAAAGGGCGGCTTAGGCAAAAATGAGCGTCCCGGTGGATTGAAAACCCGAAAGGGCGATCCAGGCAAAAATTAGGGACAAAGGCGTTTCATTGCATCAGAAGGTTGTCACCAATGCAGCAAGTTACACAAAGAAAACTCACTTCCCATCGCTCTCGTCAGAAGCAAGGATGTTGATGAATTCTGGTCTTTAGGGGATAAATGGTCATGGGATTCAATGTAACCTTTCCACAATTGCCATTTTTCGCTTGTACAATGTTCTATGGAATCTAGCCATTGGCAAGATCTCCCTCTTAAATAAAGTCAGTCTTGAGCCATTCTTTTGTTTACAACTATTACTTTCCTTTATCATTTCTGTTATGCAAAGCGTTGTTCATTTATCAAATGATAGCTTTGAAAAACGTAAGAGGTCCAGATTTTTCATAATAAAACTTGAAAAAGATTTGCAAAAACAAACGCTTTAACTTGTGAGACACTCAGCCCGATCATATGCCCCCTGATGTCTCGAGGTGGCAGGAGCATTGATATACATGTGTGTCATTCCCCCAGTTGAAGCATTAACAAATTCGTTCACTTAGGATCGCTTTTGGTCATGTGTAGTAACCAAGACTAAAGAAACCATCATGTGAAGGTTGAAGAACTCACCCTCGACAGGGTTATCAAAAGACAGTGATCACTTGTACATTGCGGATTGACTTGATTAAAGCTCCATTCCTCAGTACAGTTTCAGATTATTTACCACTCGGCCTGGATTCAGTGTGGTTTTCCCCGCCCCCCAGTGTTGTGTTATCTCATTATTTGTTTGTTACTTCAAGTCCAGTTGTCACTGGCATCCATATATTTTATCTCGTAGTTGTCACTACAGCTTTTCAAAGTCCAGTTGTCACTGGCACCGTGTGTTTGTTGGTCGTCACCAACATTCCCTTTTGAAGTCCAGTCGTCACTGGCACCTGATATTTCTGTTGGTCGTCACCAACCTTTCCTAGTAAAGTCCAGTTGTCACTGGCACCGCAAAATCCAATTGTCATTGGTATCGTTTGTTGGTAGTCACCAACGTCCCCAGTCAAGTCCAGTTGTAACTGGCAACCTCCAACCGAACCGTGGTTTGTAATTGTTGTTATAAAATCCCCGTGAAGTCCAGTTGTCACTGGCATCATTAAATCCAATTGTCATTGGTATCTTGTGTTGGTCGTCACCAACCTCCCCATTGAAGTCCAGTCGTAACTGGCATTCTCACCCAAATTGTCATTTGTGGTTGTTACTCAGATTTCCCCAGTAAGTCCAGTTGTCACTGGCATCCTTATCCGACATCACTATTGGTCGTTACCAAATTCTGTGAAAATCCAGTTGTAACCGGTATTGTTGTTTATCCATTCGGTCGTCACCGATACAGTTAGCTAAAGTCCAGTTGTCACTGGCATTCCTTACCTTTTGCTCTGGATGGGTAGTCACCCTTATCCCGGCATGTCTTTGCTTTTCCAGTCTGGTCCTGGAGGTCTAGTAGTCACTAGTATCCCCCGTGTGTCCGGTTCTTGTTTATAGTCCATTCCTGAAGATCCCGTTTGAACTCTTCACTATAGGAAGGCCTTGACTGATCATTCCCAGCAAGGTTTGACTCATTTTCCTTTGTTTCCCCATGTGGAGTCACCCTTTCCCCGGTAAAGTTATCTTTTCCCCAGTGGAACGCATCTCTTTCCCCGGTGAAATACCCCTTTTCCCCAGTGAACGGTCGTCCTCGTCAGGTCCCGCTCCTCCAGTCAAGTTATATTCTCAGTTGTCATCATTTAGTCATGTCTGAACTATCTGATATCCAGTCTCTTTCCCCAGTGCGTGTCCTTCTATAAGGACATTCCCAGTGTGTCGAGTCTTCTGAGACTATTCCCCAGTGGATAGCAGTCTGTTTTACCTTTTGCGTGCCTTGCATCTTCATGCATCATAAATCATCATGTAGGAAGCATAGCATTTGAACATTTATCCTTTGCATAGCATCGGATCTAAGGTGCAAAATTTTTGGTTCTTCTGTATTTAAATACCTCTCACTACGATTCTCCGAGGATTGCCATCCCCAGTTCATCTAGTGAAGATATTTAAATAGGGGCAACTGTCATACCCCAAATTTTGACCACCTTAGATCCTCATAATCATATTAAGAATCATACATCATGAATTTATCTAACACTAATCCAGTTCAAAGTTTCATTGTGAAGTTACAGATGAAATCAGGGTTCTCGCACCGACAAATTCAAAACAATCAAGGAAGGATCAACCAATGATTTGGGCCAATTCAATCATGGAATGAAATCAAAGACAATATCAAAGTCAAATGGGAAGTCAATTTGAAGAAATTGTTTCAGAATCAAGAACAGTGCAGTCAGGAGGCCCCGATTAGGGTTTTTAACCAGTGGAAAGTCAACTGTGGTTTGACTTTGATGTTGGGAAATGTTTTAATGGTGGGAGTGAGGTCCATGAAGTTAATATAGGCTATTAAAGGCTATTCAAGAAGTGTCAAAGTCCCAGGATGTCCAGAATATCAACAGGCGACTCGATCGGCACCGATCGATCGTACGGTTGACCGAAAAGTCAACTCCTCAAATTTTGAGAATTGGAATCCAAGTTGTGAATCAAAGTTGTTCCTTATGTCATAATGGACTTGCATATCAATTTTCATGGTCATTGGATCAAAAATGAGAGAGTAATCGAGAAATCGGGAAATTAGGGTTTTGAAAAGGGCTAAACCGTATCTCCTTAACCACACATCCAATTGATTTGGTTCTAGTCTCATTTGAAAGCTCTTGACAAGTCCTACAAAAGTCCCATACTAGTCCACAACCAGAAAATGCATACTTTTTGAGATATAAGCAAAAACATTCCTAGAAGGGAAAATAACTTAGAAAATTTCTAAGTTATTTTCACCTTAAAAGCTAAAATCAGCCAACTTCAAGGGGGTTTTTCACCTAGTTTCAAATAGAATCAAGATTTCTGGCCAACATGAAAGTTTTAGTACTATGTGAGGGCTTTCTAAAAAGTACAAGAACTCCCCAAGATGATTTATGAGCTGAGAGATACATGTGTTCAAAGTTGGCAATTTGTCACTTTTGTCCCACATTGATGAATTTTGCAAGAACACCTCTAGCACTCAAGTGGATCAATTTCAATGCTACAAACTCCTTCTATCTGATATATTAATCATTCTTAGCAGGTTAGAACAAAGAAATAGCATGGAGATAGCATAGAATCAAGAATTGGAAGTTCATTGCCAAAGTTGCCATTTTTGACTTTTCCAAGCATGAGGTGTAAAGTGATTTCTGTTCCAGCCACTCTACCATGCCTCTAGGCCTTGATTTATCTGCAAAAACATCATTAAGACTTGCTAATGAAGGGAAGAGAACAGCTAGCAATCAGAAAAAGCAAAGCAAGTTGCATTTGGAAGAGAAAAATCTAAGTTTTCTTCATGGTGAAGCAAGGTTTCATAGCAAGCTCCTCACTCACTTTCCCTATAAATAGAGACATCTAACTCCTCATTATGGACATGAACATCATTCTGAAAACCTGTTAGAAGCAAGCACCTCACCATATCTCTCTCCCATTCACAAATTGCAAAAATCACCAAAGTTGTCAAAATGACCAAAATTCAGCATTTGCACTTTTGATGCTATTTTGAGTTCTATGCATTCCAAACCTCAAACAACCATCCATACACTCTCTAAATCATATATATGAGGTGTACCAACCATTAGATCACCCAAAAACTCAAGAAATCAAAAAGTCAACTTACCATGGAGCTTACTTTGACCAAAATCCATAAAACTCACCAAAACTTATTCCAAGCATCTTGTTAATGTTTTGAACTCTTGGACACATCAAATATCATATATCCAAGCTGTCTAAACCATCATTAGCCATCAGAAGTGGACAGAATTCATTTTGGCCTCTCATGTGGCTTGTTTCTTAAAGATCAAGGAAGCTTCAAAACTTGGTTTTTTGCACAAAACTGGTTTGCTGTCAAAACAGGTACCTTATACACCTTAATTTGAACATATTTAAAGTGTTTGAATGCTCATCTTGTGCTAGAAACCCTTGTATCAAGTTTCATGTCCTCATATGCATCCTTATGTGAACAATTTGCATTTAACTTAACAAAACTCATGACAGTTGCTTTCTTTGGATTTTCAATGTTTGAATCATCTTAATATCATGTATTCATGCTGTCCAAGTGATTAGTTTGCTTGAATTTGAGTTAGAACTTCATTTATCCATGATTATGCATATTGGCCAAAATGACACAAATGCACAAATGCACCAAAATATGATTGCTGCCCATAACCTGATTACTGCCAATACCAATGACTTGTACATCTTAAATTGAACATATGTGATGTGTATAAATGCTCATCTTGTGATAAAAACCATTGTGTCAAGTTTTGCCTTCTCATATGCATCATTACTTGAACAAACTTGCATTTAACTAGCCAAAACTCATGACAGTGGCTTTCTATGGATTTTTAAGGTTTGGATCATCTTAATATCATGTGTTTATGCTGTCTAAATGATTAACTTGGTTCAATTTGAGCTAGAACTTCATCTGCCTATTATCATGCTCATTTGTTCATGTCTTTACAAAATGCTTCATGTTTACATGCCAGTTTGAGTTTTCTTGCTTGTACATGTTCTATCTTTGTTTCTACAGCTTCACATGATCATATGTAATGTGTATTGATGATTCAAATCATGAAAATTTGACCGACACAAGTTTTACATCACATAATGCTTCATGATTCACATAATGCTTTAACTTGCAAAATGAATACTACATACTCATACCTATGTTCCAGTTCTGATTTTTTAATATATACACACTCCATATGATGTATTTAAGGTGTTAGAACAGGTGGAATTGCTCAAAACACTCAAGAACCAAAAATCACCTCATCATGCATTGTTATGTCATGTGATTTGCAACTTACATACAACTGTCATATTTACTCATGCCTTGGCTTCAAACTTGCTTGCTATCTGTTATATAGGATATGTGTGATGTGTATGTGACCTCACTTGACTTGTAGCATGAGTATACCAAGTGTTCATTTCATTTTGCAAGCATAAAGTCATAATTTTACACCAGCTATCGTTTTTTTCACAGGAGAGTGAATTTCAAAAAACCACCTATGCCATCCTCTTCCTCTCATTTTTCTACCCAATTTACATATAAATTTTGTCTCGTTCCGATAAACGGTTAAAAAGTTATGATACAAAACGTATTTGACTAGACAGTATACTTTTACCGTACTGACAGTACAGATTCAAAACTTCACAGTATCATAACTTTCTCATTTTTTATCGTTTTTCATCCGTTCTTTTTTTGTTATGCTTGATTTAAATTGTAGTTTCATAATATGTAATCAATTTCCATTTTTGATCACTTTGAATTTCGCGCGATCCGCGCACTGACAGTATTAATTATAAGCAGCTGCAGATGAAATTTAGAACTGTTCCACTCACGTTCGTCGGAAATTTCGATTGATATCATGTTTTGATATGTTTGGCAACATATTAAAATATTTTCCTTGAATTGTTATTTTTCATTTTTTCATCTGTCTACTAACAGTCGTTTCAGGTACAGACTGTCAGCGTACCAAGACTGATATTTTAATCTCTCTGTTTTTTATTCCAATTATTCGATATGGTTGTAATAATTAATTTATTTTTAATGTTTGTATGTTGCAATATTTATTCCTGTAATGTTTGTATGTGGCCCCAAGCGCCGAAGCACGTCCAATCGCCAATATTACTGTCCTCCAAAGGAAAAAGTCTGTCCTGTTGACAATCAATGTCTTGGACCAAAAACCAATTCTATCATACCCTCGACTTTGTCAAGTCACTTTTAACCCTAATTTCATCACCTTTAGACTTTGCTTGAAGTCTAAGAAACCTGCCCGTACTAGGAGTGTTCTTCACCTAGAACCCTAGGACAGAGTTCGTCAACTCTGTGTAAGAATCATCGTCATGATATCTTACTACCCTTCAATGTAGCTTAGGGAGTTTGTCAACTCCACACAAGCATTGTCATGTTTGTTCCCCCCTGAACCTTGATCGTCATCAAGTGTTCTTTTTCCCTTGTGAGGTGAACTACGATTGCTCTGATTCTATCCTAGTCAGGATACGTAGGCAAAAGGTGCGACGCCTTTGCGAGCAAACCTAGAAAACCACTTAGGCCTTTATTTTATTTTTATCCCAATTAAACCGATGCATGTTTCACAGCCTTAGCAAGCAATGAACAGAAGGTTCCTGTAGAGTACTACAGATATTTAGGGTGCTAATACCTTCCCTAGATATAACCAACCCCCGAATCCCCGAATCTCTAAAGCGTTGTTGTTACATCGCGAAAAAGGTTCTTTCTTTCTTTAGACCTATCCTTTGGATAAATTAAAGACCGGTTGTAAAAGAAATACGGTTCAAGTTAATTAATAGCTTGATATCAAATTTTCACCGCAACACTCGCTTCTTGAATATCACAGGTTAGGGCATCTGCAGTTGTGATCGGCGCCCCCGTGGTTGGGGAGAGGGGCTCTGAGAGTTCTCACGCTGATCTCCCCGCGGAGGGGAGCAGGACGAGGTGTTGTGTTCCAGCACGCCAATGCGCTTATTCTACTGGAACAACATCTAGTTCGTCTGATTGATGGCTGCGAAGAGGGCAACCATCGTCGGGTCAACTCCGGGCGGCATGGGGATGGGCTGGAAAATTGATGGGCTTCTCGCCCGAGGAACGACGTGATGTGTCGCATCCTCGGATGAGGGGGAGGCAGTATGGTCGTCCCTGTGGTTGCTCTCATAGGGTTGAGACGCCCTCGGCTGGTTGTCGCCGTTGGTGACCAGGGCGAAGGCGGAGCCGAGAACAGAATCGTCGTGGCGTGGGATAGTCATGCTCTTGAGATTCGAGAGGAGGAAGCTTTGGTTTTCTTCTCGGAAGAACGGGGAAGCTTATTTCCCACAGACGGCGCCACTGATCTGTCCTGATCAGAAGGGAGTCAATGACCTACCACGCGTCGTTGATCTGCTAGTTGTTCACCAGAAGTATGGAAGAGGATGGGATGTACTTGCAAGACACTCCGATGCCAAAGTAAGTAATGGACCAGAGTGGAAGCAAATACAGAAGAGAGGTTAAGAAGTGAATACCTGACCCTCTAGTGAGAGAGGGTATTTATAGAGAGACACCAACGTAGGGCCAATGGTCACTTGTGTTGGGCTGGATTGTCAGGCCCAACCCAAGTGACTGCTAGGGCTTACGTGGCGTAGTGAAGACCAGCACGTGGTCTTCGTCCTAGTTCAACCGTCCCGTGATCTCCGGAAGGTGGGTTGACCAGTTCATCCGGAGGTGGGTAGTTGTCTGATGACGTGTTCCCGCGGGGGGAGAACGTGTTGTTTTGCCCGACAGATGGAGTATCCTGCTCGACAAGGGAGTTATTTGGTCGACGGGAGAGCCTGTGCCCGACACTGGGTAATTTGGGCCTTCCCCAAATAACGTTGGGATGGACCTGCCCGACGGATGGGCAGGCCTGGGCCCAGTCCAGAACATTAAGTTTCTTTGATCTGGAGATATGAAGATTGAAATCTTCGTCTCGACAAGATTGAAGATAATTAAATACAAACATGCGCAATTTTTGGCTCTAAGATACCACAAAGATGCTTTTGATATGATATGAATTCAAGACTCAGAGTTCTGCGGGATATGAAACCACAGGAGACAAACTACTGCAAACAGAGAACAAAGGGAATACTACAATGGAGTAGATAACAAATCTCAAAGAGACACAACTGAGGAAAGAACGATATTATAGATATTTGTCAATGTGACAAAGAGTATCCAGTAATACTTGGAAAGAGAGGGACAAACCCTAAATAGAGATACACACATCTGAGAAAGCATCAGATGTTGAAAGTAACACATTCTAGAAAGCATATCAGAAACATCTAGAAAAACATTAGATGTGGAACGAGACCAAATTTGAGAATACAACAGAGACTTCCAAGAAAGCAATTTACTTTACTATGGAATACTTAGGAGCATGCAGAAAGCACAGGCAACATTACTAAAGAAAGGGTAACAGTCATCAGAGGTTTTGTCAGAAATGTATTGAACAAACCCTGAAAAAGAATAGTATTAACCATCAAAGACATTCAGGAGAACATTGAATGAAACTTTGAAATATAAACAGACAATTAGAGATAAACAGACAACCATCAGAGATATTCATGATAAAATTGAATAATCTCCACTAAGGAATCAACAGTCATCATCCAAGAATGAAACTGGATGGAAAATAGTCATAATATTTAGGAGGACATTGAAAAGAAATGAGGAGTACCTTGGGAAAAGCATTAGGGATATTCAAGCAAACATCAGAGGCATCCATAAAAGCATTGAATAAACTCTAGAACATATGAAAACATCAAATACATTCAGAAAAGCATTGAATGGACTCTGAAAAACATCAAAGATATTCAGGAAAACATTGAATAAACTCCGTAACACATTCAGAAAAAGTATTGGATGAAGAATTGAAACAAACTTAAAGGCATTCAGCAGTTGTTAACCACAATCAGAGATAAATTGAAAACAACTAGAATATCATTAGATAAAAACAAAGATTCTGAAGCTACGTCCGAAACATTTAGAAAAGCTTTAAATGTACACGAAAAGGTTTTGAAGACATACCTGGAAGAACATCATGTAAGCATGGTCATATTTGGAAGAACATCAGATAATCAAGGGGCTTCTGGAAAAACATCAGAAGCAAAGTGGTATCTGGAAGAACGTCAGATAAACACAAAGGGATTCTGAAAAAACGTCAGAATATATAATAGACATATCCCAAAAAACAATCGGATGAGTTTTGGAAGAACATCATAACAAAGATACATATTCGGAAGAATGTCATATAGGTACAAGGGGGTTCTGGAAATAACATCAGAACGTAAGGTATATCTGGGAATTTATCAAATGTAAAAGAAATGAAACTCTGATAATACATCAGAATTACAAAGGTATATATCTAGAAACTCACTGGAGAGTAAAACAAATTTTGAAAGTGCATCAGAATAAAAGACTCAATCTGAAAATCATCAGAGAGACAAACATCAATGACACCCAAGAATGTCATTGGATGTAAGGAAACACAATATCCAGGAGTAACATCGGATGTAAAGGGATTACAACATCCAAGAATGGCATTGGATACAAAAGAGAGACAACATCCAAGAATGACATTGGATGTGGAAGGAATCACAATATCCATGAATGACACTAGATGAAATTGAACAAAACGACATCCAAGAATGGCATTAGATATAAGAGAGAGACAACATAAAGACATTGGATGGAAATTAAAATGACAGATATATCCAAGAATAACATTGGACACAAAGAAAGAAACAGACATAAACATCCAACAATAGCATTGGATGGAAGAGAAAAATAGGTACATCCAAGAATAGCATTCGATGAAAAATAGAGATATTCAAGAATAACATTGGACGCAAAAGAGGAACAGACATAAACATATATGCTTTGGTAGGTGCAAGTAAGTTGAACTTTGACCACAAATGAAGATAAAACACTCTTGTTATGCATAATATATGAATCTTATTATGATATATGATCTAATGCATCCAATCTAGATGTTGACGACATGGCTTGACTCTTTGGGGAGAAGAATTCTCCTATATTAAGGCCTTTAATGTAAACATTCAGCCTCCAAAACTTCTATTAAAGAAGTCATATGGGCCCCTCCTTCTCAAGGTTGGTACAAATGCAACTGAGATGGTGATCTCATTCATGAAATGTTTGCTGCTGATGGATATTTTTAAACACCATAAGGCTAATTTCTTATTGCCTTTTGCAGAAAATCTCAATTGTAACTCTTTTATTCATGCGAAATTTAGAGCTGCGATCAAGGCAATGGAAATTAGTATATCAATAATGATTGGAAAGGAAAACTTGTGTCGATTTTTTGACGAACTTAACACTCAACACCATCACAATCGTTTTTTTTATTCCATTCAAATCAAAATTAGAATTGATTTTTTTTAAGAATATGTCATGAATACCATTCTTTAGGCTCTCGTAATTTTGGAGCTAACTTAATCCCCATTTTTGTATTGAGTCTTTTTTTAAATAAAAAAAAAAAAAAAACATCATGATAAGCGCAAATGTTTAAATTTTAGAGTATGATATTTTCAATTTTCTTCATGCGCAGAAGCCATGGATTGAACTCTTGATAACTTGTTTATGGGATTCAAAACTTGTCAACAGACAATTTAAAATACATCACTCCCAAATTATGATACTAATAGTCAACCATAAATAAATTAATGAGATTAATTTGATAAAATTATTAATGTATTTTATTCATTCATTTTTCTGTTTTAGTAATATATTTCATTCATTCATTGATAAAATGATATACTATGACAATTACTAAGGAGTGCAAACAAAAAATAATTAAAGTAACCTTTTAAACAAGTTGTCCTATTCCTATAAGCACTAGTAAATCAAAGTCTACTTTGAGTAATCAATTTAAAGTGTATCTATAAATATCTAACTTTTGGAATCTGGACCCTTAATTTCCATATGCATGCATAGAAGCAAACAGTGTGTAAATAGCAAGAACAAAAATAATGATTTCATAGAAGAGCAAAAGGTCAGCAAATAGAGTAGATAAAAATTATGGGTAAACAAATATAAACATGCATCTACTTCCCATTTGGAAGGTATATTATACTAAGAAACACCATTGTTCAAAGGTCCCCACATCCACTAATTAGATTTTAAGGATTTTTTTCTTTTTTTACATAGTGAAAGGGAAAAACAGGTAAAAAAATTTAAGATGAATATTTAATTTTTTAGAGAACATTCTACTTTTATACTACTATATATCAAGCATAACAAGTCTTTGTTTTCTGGTAATATCTATTACTAGTATATAAGAGTATCTCTGTTCAAGCATAACAAGAATAATGGAAAGAAAACAATCCCAACTAGTTCAACTGTTTTTTGTAACCAAATGACTGCCAATTTAAACATGTATGGTTTCATCATCGTGTTCCATGGAGTTATGAGTCGCATCTTTTACAGTTGATAAAATGTCGGCCAATTTAAACATGTTTTGTTTCATCTTACAAACTATCTCAGTCTCATGCAATGTAATTTTTTAACAAAAATAGTAATAACTGTTATATACATAAACCATCTTATGGGATTATATATTTATTTCCCTGTCCTTACACTTTATCGCAGAGTGGCGACCCCATGTTAGTCCTGCTTGACATCTACTCCTCCAGCTTTAACAGGAGCTACAGCCGGGACATCTTCTGTTTCAACCTGCCAAATCATTTGGATTTTAAATTTCATTGGCAGTTTCCAACATTAAAGCTTCAACATTTATTTCTAGGCATGTAATGATGCACATGCACATGTCTCAATGTAAACATTGTACATCACATTCATGATGCAGTAAACCCAAAACAGAACCAACTGTTGACGATCACTCAAACTCCAAAAAGACAAATACAGGGATATGTATGGATACATGTAACATGAGTCTGTTGCTTGAACCAAGTGTCTATGACTGAGTTTAACTAAGAATTATGGCAGGACTGAGTTTAACTAAGAAATATGGCAGGACTGAGTTTAACTAACAATTATGTCATGGATCATATTTTTCCCCTGACAATTTTTATATGTCACCACCTTCCAAGAATGGGCTATCATCCTATTAAGTAACATAAAATGATGTATTGAGAAATTTGCATTGAAATGAATCCCAGTAATGTAGATCAGTAGACCTATAGCATTTCATAACACACAGTTCTCCTCTGATAATAAATCTAGAATACTCTTCCATGATAAAGTGTTTCAGTAATTAGAACAATAGACCTAAAATATTGTTCTTACTATCTGAGCAGAAAGGAAATCTTAATATAATAATCAATCGGAAAAATAGAAGTTCGATTAGCATAAGGCGAATTGCTTCAATACACAAGTAGTCCACTTTAGACAGAAAAGTTAGACATCTCAGCCATTGATAAGAAAGCCAACAATCGAAATTTGAATCAATATTACACACACATACAAACAAATGAATAAAAAAATCAGAGAATTAAAACATAGTCTCTGGACCAGACCAAAGCAAAATGTGCAAACAGTTCAAAATCAATGGACAAATTAACAAATTACAAGCCTCCAGATTAGTTAATAGTGAAGGATGGTGGGATTGGGTTTCCTTTGTTGAAGTTGGATTCAGCTTGATGGAGGTAGGTTTCTGTTCATTGGAGCCGGGTTCATTCACTATGATGGCTTGTTTGGCTCATTGTAATTTGTAACTATGCAACAGAGTTTGTTCATCTTCTCGAATTCGTAATGTCATTTATGCTGGGGAACTGAAGGTTCAAATTCAATAGAATTATCAGTTACCTTCTCTAGAGATGTGTTCATGCTGGAATATATGTTAGATTAGATGCATTGGTGGAATCAAGTGCTACAACTATAAGGCTAATATTTTGTAAACTGAGCCTTATTGTTCAACTGTTACATTTTGAGTTTTCTAAAAAAGACCAAAACACTGTCATTCAGAGGAACTAACCATTATATTCTAGACATATACAATCGGGATTTTGTTCAAGTCCGTAAGACTCTACCCATATTGGAAAAGAAATTATTTTATCAGGCTAGTTAACTTGATATAGTGATATTGATACCCAATTTTTGTCCATGGCAGAGAGCAGAAATCCCGCAATATTGGCCGCTTTGCGGCGCCGTTATAGTGGACCATGGCAGAAAAACCCGCAATATCTGCCGATATTTACCAGTGTGGCGAGCCCAAAAACCATCATGTATACCCACCATAGCAGTCATGCCACCACTTATTTGGTAACACTGTTGATACCTATACCTAGAGTAGTAAATTCATATGAGTCAATTAAAGAGTTTGAAAACCATGCTAATTTATGCATTCAATGAGGCCATTGTTGGTTGAATAGGTAATTTATGCTAATTCAGGCTAGGTGGGTTGTTTTCATGGATTGGTGTCATCATTGATATCAACTTCTCACTTACTTCAGCATTCCTTTTATTGGTAATTCTTCATCTCCTTTAATTGCAGACTTCTCACTTACTTAAGCCTAAGATTGATCCCTAAAAACATAGACTTAAGCCATGGCATTCATTTTCCAATTGTAGCAATAAACAGAAAAAATAACGAATTTTTAACATTTAGAAATAAGAATATCGGATAACAATTCACAATCCAAGTTATTCCAATAAAACAAAAGTTCACAAATGGTGATCAAACTAGCTATACACTTAGCAGAATACGCTTCATAGTCATTCATTTCATTACTAAATAACATATCAATAATGATTTATTCTGGCATTCACTTACTTTACTCTCCATTTTGGCTGCAGGCTTGTAAGGACATGCTGGAGGGACCATCTCCGGTTTCCTAAACTCCCATCCAAAAAGCCGATATACTTTTCCCTGAATATTACTCGAAGTTCAAAAATTATGTGAGCTTAACAACAATCAAGAGAGAGCGTCAAGAATGATTCAAATTTCACAACAAATTATTCAAAATCATTGAACTCGCAGGTTAATAGGGTTAGTTAGAAATGATAATTTTTAAAATCTGATAAAAGAACAAGATTATTATGGTGCGAGATAACAAAAAGATGGAAAATTGAATGGAAGAAGAACTTACCATAACATAGTAGAAAAGAATAGGCAATACGTTCACGATTGGAACGAGGAAAAGGGGCAATAAGCAAAACAAGCAAACCTAAATCACAGAAAAAGAAATTATAATTTTAGAATCAGAAATAGTAATCGATTAATCGAAAATCGGAAGAGGAAATAGAGAATTACCATGTTTGGATGAATAATCGATTGTGGTTAAAGACTTGAGTTGATGCAAGACTCGCGAGGAAGATGAAGAACA
The DNA here is from genome assembly GCA_963859935.3 of Lathyrus sativus. NCBI lineage: Eukaryota > Viridiplantae > Streptophyta > Magnoliopsida > Fabales > Fabaceae > Lathyrus > Lathyrus sativus. The sequence continues at coordinate 649,177,925 of OZ012737.1, read as the reverse complement.
CGCTCGTGGAAGGGTTGAAATAAATAAATAAGATTTAATAGTAAAAATTAAAAAACGAAAATTTAAAAAAATATGGCCCATGCAGGTCTCGAACCTGCGACCTTCGCGTTATTAGCACGACGCTCTAACCAACTGAGCTAATGGGCCAGTTGTTTAGAGCGTGTATTTTAAGGTATTTATTTAAAGCATTGTAATTATAGATTGAATAAAGCATAAGGACTCAATGACCTTTAGAGACTAAAAAGTTAAGTATTCTTTACTTGTATGAATTATAAGTTTATAAATGTTTGAAGATATGTTTACTGAAAAAACTTCTGAATAATTGATACGCAAGTAAAAGGCCATGAGCTTATTTCAATTTACAAGAAATGTTTTTTTTTTTTTTTGGGGAAATGCTACTTGTTATTATTTTGATATTAATATGAGTTTAATTTTGTGATCTGGTTATCTTTCTAATTCCTATTTGATCTCCATGATATAATAAGAGTTTAATGAACAAATTAAGTTATAAAAATTAATTAAATTTTTCATTGTATAACTAATTAGAATTTTAATTAATTGATATGAATTGAATATGAATACATTTTAAGTTGTTTATTTTAAAATAATAAAAATCCTACCTAATCTAATTAAATTCTCTTATATAAGAGCATAATTTACTATAACACTATTTATAAATTTTTTATTTTATTTTTATAAATTTAAAAAGATAACTTACGAAAATAATTTGTAACACATATATAATTGAAAAAAAAAATAACTTATCATTTATATTAGATAATTTAACTTATATAAGAGAATTTAACTTAGGCATAATTTTTGTAGGAATGTTTGAAAGAGTTTATTAAAACTGTTTATAATATTATTTATGAATTTTTTTAGCTTATTTTTATAAGTTTTAAAAGATAATTTATAAAAAAACAATTTATAGCACATATATTCAAATGGTTCAAATTTATTGGATCTTTTATTTAAAAAAATAATGTATGAAAACTTTTTTATAATTACTTATTTTGATAATAATTGTGCTATAAGGTTCAAATAAACTGTTTATCTATACAGATTTTAAATTCATCACATATTATTTGTACTTTTCATAGATAGAGAACATGATAATGCACATGGAGTTTAAGTTTAAGAAGAACTCCAAATCAACAACTTTGTTACTCTTTTATTGTATTTTTTAAATTAGTGTATTATCAAGTCAAATGTAATGTGACTGAACTAAAGCTCCTGGGAAAGGAGGTCAATCTTTAGTCCAAAAAAAAAACTTTAAGAAATAAAGACCACATATAAAAATCAAAGAAGAGTTCTAAGAAAGGCTTCTAAGATGTATACTCGGCTCAGAGTTGGTGGAACATCTTTATGAAAGCCCACGCTCTGGGATGAAGGTGCAAGGGGGCAACCTTCAAATGATCCAAGACAGTCACCTCAAAATTAGAGAAAGACAATCGTATTTCTAACCTGGTGAAAAGGCATTCATACAGAGGAACTGAATAGTTCTTGAAAGAGTTGCATATCCTCTCATTCGAGCCTACTGGGAGAACTGACCAATTTAGAGGGATTGTCAACCGTGATGCTAGCTTTTGTGGGTCTCGACAATGTTCAAGGCAGCGGCCACCCAATGTTATCTATTGGCGTAAGCCAGTTCAATTAATTGAATACCCTTATGAGCCAACACTTCGGTTATATAATGGTCACCAGGGCTGACCCATGATACAACGTCAGACCGCCCCAAACATTCAAAGTGACGAACAATTTCAGCATCGCTAGGTTCCTGGCCAATCACCCCTTAGAATGTTTTAACAGAGCTGCTAGCGTTATCCATCCTTTGACGGATAGCTTCTATTTCGCCTCAATCAAGACAGGAGAAGGCATTCACTTCTCGACAAGGCCTTCACCTCTATCGAATCTCCTTGAAAAGAGATTCTCTAGATGATCTTTCCATTTTCGAATTATCACTCAAGAGGATAAATTTTGGTTTGAAATTCCCACTTACATAAGGGACAAATTTTGAATTGGAATCCATTCTTTTTTATGAGGATTGTTCTGGAGTGGGCCTAGACCTGCCTATCCGTCGGGCAGGCCCAGCCCAACGTTATTTGGGGAAGGCCCAACAAGGCCCAAATCCCCCTATGTCGAGCACGGTTCTAGACACATCGGGCAGACATCTTTCCCGTCGGGAAAGATAACACGTCTTCCCCACGTTCTCCACGTACTCCCCCCGCGGGAACACGTCATCAAGCAACTACCCCACCTCCGAAAGAGCTGGTCAGCCCACCTTCTGGAGATCACGAGATAGTTGAACTAGGGCGAAGACCACGTACTGGTCTTCACGATACAACATAAGCTCTAGCAGTCACTTGGGTTGGGTCTGGCAATCCAGCCCAACACAAGTGACCGTTGACCCTGCGTTGGGGTCTCATTATAAATACCCTCTTTCACTAGAGGGTCCGGTATTCATTCTCTACACCTAACTTCTGTATCTGCTCCCACTCTGATCTTTTACTCACTTAAGCATTTGAGTGTCTTGCAGGTACACCCCCTCCTCTCTACTTCCGGTGAGCAGATTTCAGATCAGTGCTGCGTGGCGGTCGGTAATCTCTTCTGATCAGGTACGATCAAAGATGAAGAAGCATTACCCTTCGAATCAATCTCGACAGTGGTAAGGTTATTATTCATAGTAGCGAAAATACAGCAAAATACTAAAATGAGAAGCTGAAAGGAAGAAAAGTACCTCGAAATGTAAGGTCGAAGGTATTAAAGCAATAAAAGGCCAAGGATTCGAAGCTTTAAAGCTTTAAAATTTTGAATGTATAACGACTTGTACCCTTGAAGAAAATTCTCTCGGAGAATAGGCAAAAAGTCAAAGAGACAAGGGAAACTCAATTTGCACGATAGCGAAAATTTTCTCCCTCTTTCTTCTATTATATAGACATAGGCAACCAAACAAGTCAGATTGAAAGCAAGAGGAAAGTAAAGATCGACGTCAGATTTTTTCCTAGGAACTCACCCAAACTCAAGTGCACGGTAAGCAACGTCACACGACTCCGTACCTTTGTTAGGTTACGCATCGAGAGAAGAATTGTGAAATGTTTTAATGATGAAACTCCATTTAATGCTCGTGTCCCCCACTATACTTTGGCAAAATCAAATCAACACATGACAATCGACGCCTAGACAACCATTTTCAAAAGTCGGTTATGACTACTAAAGACTCCTTCCACATACAGAATGTATGGCGACTCTTGGGGGCAACTGTTTCGTGTCGGCCGAATGCCTCGAGTCCTACTATATTCCATGTCATCCGAAGGCCTAATAACTTTAGGCCTATTATATAACCTTTTCCACTAAACCCAAGGTATTAATACCTTTATAAAGGATTTTCAAGTACACAGTCTCTAATCTCCATTTCTATTGTGGTTATCTCAAAACCTAAACTAACTTAGGTGTTGAAGTGCTAACCATGCAGGTACCCCAACCCCTTATGTCCACCTTATTGGAGATTAGAACGTCCATTCAAGCTCGACACTGATCAAAAACATTTATTTAAAATCAACACTCTCGGTCCAAGAAGAATTGTGATCGCAACCTTCGATTCACGGTGTTTCATCGTAAAACCATTCACGGAGCTTCGTTCTACTGTAGCTTCCGTGATTTCATCCATTTATGGTTCTGAAATGTAACAAAATCCATGTGCATTGTTGATGGAAGAATTGGAGTTAGAGAATTAAATAAAAACACTATGAGGAGTGTGAATGGGATCTTGTCATTCTTACAAAGAAATGGTTAGTTCACTCATGAATGAGGTTTGAAATTCAACAATTTTGAGATGTGGGTAAGAGGAAACGACATTGAAGCTCCTCTGAAGCTGAGGAGAACATTTGGAGCAAAAGTGAAGGATCTGGCGATTGATACCATAATAGAAACTAGTTTCCAATTTTCATTCTTAATTTCAAATTGAGTTACATGCTCATTTTTATAGAGCTTAGTTGGTCCCAAGTACAGGCTAGTTACAACAACCAACGGGGACCGTAAATAACTCTTAGAAAACTTTAGATTAAAACCAACTTCATTCTATCTTAGTTAAGTCAATCGTTATTACGCTCAATCATAGATAGGCGGGCGGGTTGACCCTTCGATCAAGGTTGTCATAATCGAATTTTTACCTTAACTCGTTTTGTTTAAATAAAATTGAAATGTAAAATCATAGAATTTATCTCATATTAAAACAATAATATACACACACCCACGCGCACGAACGAACACGCACACGCACACTCGCTCACACACACACACACACATATTGTAAATTAATCAATAATTTAAATTTTTAACTTAATTATAAAGAAAAAATATATTAAATCACCATAATAAAGTGTAATATTCATAAATTTGTATGAAACTACATAAATTACCCACCAAATCATAAAAAAAATCCAAAAGATTATCCAAAAAAAACAAAAGTTTCATATGTTTCTCAAAAAACAAGTGTTTTCATCTTTATTTTCAACTTAATCAAAAGTTTTATCCTTCTACAACATCATTTACATCATTGTCTTCATCTTCAATTTGATCAAGTTCACCTCTAGATGATGAAAGTTTTTTAATATTTGAAACAAAGACAAAATTATTTGAAGGTGAAGATGGAGGAATGCTTGAACCATCGGTTTCACAACTTGCACTAACTTCACCATTGATAGGTTGTTGCACATTCTCATCATTATTATTAACATGTCCATCAGAGGTAGTTAGAAATTCATCATCATAGTCAATATCAACAAAGTGTGTGAGAAGTCGTTTAATGCGAATAAAAAAATGTGGGAGAAATTTTCATGGGACAAAATATAAAATGGAATTTTTAAAATTTGACAAAAAAAAAAGGTAAAATTGGGTCAAAGAGTAAAATTTAACGATTTTACAAGATTTCATAATTTTATAGCAACTTAAATGGTTTAAAATAATCTCAGGATATAATTTTACATAAAAATGTTTTTACCTACAATTTAACATAAAATGTTGATCTAAAAACGTGAAATCTATATGATTTAAATTTTAAATCGGGATTTTAAGAGCCTTGCCTCTAATAGTAAGATCCAAAAGAAAACAAGTGAAATATGTTGGTTGTTTGACCCATCAAATATAGTTAAAAGTTGTTTAAAAAGACAAAATATCATTTTTAGTCTCTTAACTATACGTCGGAGTCCATTTTGGTCTCTTAAGTTTCAAAAGTACCAACGTAGTTCCTTAAGTTTTAAAAGTATCAATTTAGTTTCTTATATCTTAAAATAGGGTCATTTAAGTCTCTTCCGTCCAATTTTTACAAACGGCGTCTATTTTTGCATGTGTGGCATCAAACGTGGCAACTGTTCATACGCGCGACATTTGTTCATCATCAAGGTTATAAAAAATCCAAGAAAAATTTAAAAGATCTACCTTGATCTAGGATTCAAACCAATGTCACTTTGGTTGAGGTACAACATGGTTTATCACTAGACCACTTTACTCTTAATGATTTAATTTACAAATAATATATATATTTATATTTATGTTTTTCTTAAATACATTTTTCTTCTTCCCATTCCCAAACACTAAATACATTTCTCATCAAAAGGAATTACAAGTGTTAAATTATGTTTCAAATGCCATGAATGTTCTTTTATTGACATAAGTATAACTTCATTAAAAGATTAAGAAAACAAAAACATTAGTATGAAACAAAACAAAATGAACACATACATTTGTGATCATAAACCAAATGGTTCATCTTTCTGTCTTATTTCTAAGAAATAAATTATCAAGTACATCACGAATGTCAGAACATTCCATACTCAATATACTCGTAAGCATTGTTTTTAATAATATCCTGAAACTTCCTATGAAGACTCCATATCCTGGCTGCATGATGTTTTTTAGAGATGCAATTATTTATTCCTTAAGCTTTTTATCATGAACAGATCATGTGCACTGAACTCTACACGCCTCTGTAAAATGCATGTTAAACAAGCAGAGCTTTTCTTTCATCACATTTATTATAATATTAAATTCCATGGACTCATTTATATCCAACTTCAAATATTCCAAAACCTTATCCCATGAGCTTTTTTTTAATGTTTGTTTGGTGTAGTTTATATCCAACAAAGAAGGACACCCAATAAATCTTCGCAAATTTGGTTATCAACCCCAACTTTTCCGTTAACAACCTTACCATTGATGCGTAGGCCCAACAACATATACACATCCTCCAATATGATGGTGCATTCACCGAATAGAAGGTGAAATGTGTGGGTCTCGGGTCTCCATCGTTCTAGCAAAGCTAGAATAAATTTGGTATCAATCAAATACGAAGTGATGTTTATCAAATGACCAAAACCACATGATTCAAGGTATAACTGTATGAATGAGTCGTGTGGCATATAGTCATGTACACCACATCGAAATCTCCTTACATCCTAAAAAAAGATATAAAAAAACTAAGTTATAAAGAACTATTGAGAGATGCAACCATACTCATAATGAAACCATATATGTAAGTAAATTAGTAAGGGGAGACAAACAAATAAAACAAAAAACTTACAAATGCTGCAATATTCTCAATTATTCCTTTGTGTTCATCGTCCATAGTAAGGAGAGACATTTTTGTGACTTGGAATGATAGTATGTTGTGAGGAGTAAATGGAATTTGTGTGCATTAACAGATAAGTTTACTTGGTGAAAGTTTAAAGTTGTGAGGAGCAAAGTTGTGAGTAGCATATTTATAGTGCAAGTCCTCTCTTCACGTGTTATGTGAGGAGGTTAGGGTTTGGATGGTGAATTGCACATACACGCCATACCATATGGTGTATACTTGGCCTCATTTGTACGCACACGCCATACAATATGGCACATACTTTGAAACTAAGAAGGTGAGCCAAATGAAATGGTGTCTTCTATATTTTGCATGTGAGGAATCATTGTGTAAGGCATCTCTTACATTGTGTAAGACATCTCTTATAAGAATCTCTTACAAGCGTCTCTTACAAATGCATGTGAATCTCTTTACCGCATTATCTTATCGTGTAAGACTAGGAGACAAGACTATCTTGTAGGCATGTTACATGTGAATCTTGGAGACATGTGAATCTTAGTAATGCATGAAAGACAACAGTGTAACAAAATAGTAAGTAAATAGAAAAAAGTAAAAAATTTGTGTAATGCATGCATAGAGGAAACAAGAGTCATGCATGCTATAAGAAGACAATAACACGGTCTTGGTAGTCATAAAGAAGACAAGACTAATGTATGGAAGGAGATAAGAAGATATAAAGGAAGACAAGACTAATGCATGGAAGGTGATAAGAAGATATAAATGAGACAAGACTAATGCATGTAAGAAGATATGATTGATATAATTGAGAAGTGGAGACAAGACTAATGCTTGTATAGTTAAAAAAAACATAAATAAATACTATTATATTAAAAATATTTGACAAGATAATAATATTTTAAAAATTTGATTACATGAAAGTAGACGTCTATTAATACACATGAAGCTAAAATTATATTGCACTACAACTCTATCATAGACCAGTACATTAAAATATTGCACCACAATTCTACCAAACACTAGTACAGTAAAATATTTGTTATGGATCAAACACCACAACACATGATCAGTGCACATCTCAATGGTGAGATATTTGATTGTACCATAGCTGGTTTTAATTTTTGAAATATAGATGTTACTCGGTTTTCAATTGACAAGCAATCAAATTTTCCCATTTGAAAGCGAGAATAGAAAAAGAAATTGCAGTGTGGTTCAGTGGGCCAGATCATCTATAAGAATCCAGTATTTTTACCGGCAATCAAGTTAAAATTTTCCAGTTAAAGGTTCGAGATGATGAAGATATGCATAATATATTTCTTAGTCGTGAAGATTCTAGTTTCAATGATATTGAGCTTTATATTATATTACAATAACAACAAATGTCTCAACTTGTTGATCCTTCTCAAGTTTTTTGCGAATTTGACGATGAACAAGCTGAAGTCGAAGTCGTAGATAAAGAAGAAGAAAAAGTTGAGGTAATTGTTGATGAAATGGTAAACGATTCCACTGTCGACCACGAGGAATACCTATTACCAGCCAGTCATGTTTATTGTCCACCTCAACACATGACAAGCCTAAAATTGGGTGGAGATGAACCATCAGTAGATATTTTTTATAATCCATATATGCCAACATAAGGAGTATTAGAAGAGGGAGACAATTTTCGAACAAAAGAATATTGTGTCTGGGCTATAAAACAATATCACATGGAATTATCAGCTGATTATAGATTTGATCGAACAAATCCGACTTTGTATAAGATCTATTATCGTAATGAGGTGTGCCCGTTCCGATTGACAACATCTTACAGGAAGAGAAGCGATTCTTGGAATATAGGATCTATGAGTCCAGGGCATACTTGTATAATCACCAATCCGATGCAGGATCATCAGAAACTCAACTCTCAGTTGATATGCAATAAAATTATGTCTATCATTAGTGATAATCTGTCTTTGAAGGTGAGTACCATAATCTCGTATATCGTTCAAAGAAACAATTATACTTTGTCATACATGAAAGCATAGATAGAATGGTGTTCAGAAATTGGGAGGAGTTGTACAAAGAACTTCCAAAATAATTGGTGGCACTTAAATAATATGCTTCAGGGACTGTTTCCATCTTGGAGACCATGTCGGCATATACCCTATTCGGGAGTTGTGTCAGTGGAAATAGAATTTTCCACCGACTCTTCTGGGCGTTTGATCCATGTATCATAGGTTTTGCATACTGTAAACCTATTATACAAATTGGTGGAACATGGTTGTACGAGAAATATAAAGAAACGCTACTCATGGCAGTGGCACAAGATGGAAACAACAATATTTTTCCAATCGCCTTAGCTCTAGTTGGAGGGGATACTGTTGGGGGTTGGAGTTTTTTCCTATGTTTAATTTCTAACAAAAATCCATCAATCGATAGTGCATGTAAGAATCTTGATAACGATTGACAAGATCCTCCTTCAACGCATATCTATTGCATTAGACACATCGCTTAGAATTTCATGTGGGAGATCAAAAACAAGACGCTGTGGAAGAAGGTTGTGAATGCAGGGTATGCATTAACAGAGCCTTCCTTCAAACACTATTGTGAAGAAATCAGATTAAAAAATGCATATGCATTAAGAGGGATCAACAATATTCAATTGGAGAAATGGACTAGTGCATGCGACAATGGCCAACGATGGGGCCACATGACAATAAATCTCGCTGAATCAATGAAATTTATATTCAAGGGCATCCAAAACCTATCGATAACCACTTTGGTAAGGGCAACATATTTTAGGCTTGGGGCACTTTTTGATATTATACATTCAAAATGAAGTTTTGTCTTACAATTTAGGCAGTTGTTCAATGATAGTTCGATGAAATTCATTAAGGATGAAGCTGCTAAAGCTAACAAACATGTGGTCACGGTGTTTGACCGTAATAAAGGTTGGTTCAGTGTTTGTGAGTCAATGGATCACAATGAAGGGAGGGCGAGGGGATGCTATAGAGTGGAACTAAATGGAAGTTAGTGCGACTGCGGTTGCTCCCATGTAATATCAGCATGTTTAAAGGCTCGCCAGGGCCCTTCCAACTATCTGTCTGTTGTTTACCAAGTCATTAGTCTATGCAATATCTACAACACTATCTTTCATATAGTAGCAAAGGAGAACTATTGGCCTGTATATGAAGGCGAAATTGTCTGGCATACTAAAATTATGCGAAGTTTTTAGTTTGGTTGGGATCCAACTTGGTGTTTTGTGGTTCTTCATGTTTCAAGGAAAAAGTACTATGAGATATTGAGTAGTTGAGATCTTTTCTGACTTTTAAAAGGTGCTTGAGTACATAGAGGACAGGTTAGAGGTTCAAGAAGCTGGTTTTGTGGAAAGGTCATGCTTTATGCAAATGGAAGTCACACTTTTATGCCAAAACTTCCATAAATGGTATGAAACTTGAATCATGGTTCAGTCCTTTATGTAATGACTTCAAAAGTGACTCAAAATTCTGATCATAAGTAGATATGCAAGTCCCATGGTTATAAATCAAAGGTTTATGTAGATTTGCTTAATTTTGCAAGTGGTTCTTGACATGAAAATGACTTAGAAATCAAGCTTTGGACCCCCACTTCTTCTCTTCGAAACTCCTAGATCACAAAGGCTATGAAGGATTTCTTGTACTTTTTGGAAAGCCCTAAACATGCCCTACAACTTTCATGTTTTGAGAATTTCTTGAATCTCAAGGGATCATAGTGAAAACCAGCCTTGAAGTTGGTTGAAACTTGTAGTAGCAAAGCTGTCTTGGAAAATTCTAAGTGTTTTTGAAATTCTTCCATAGTTTGAGGCTTCATAACTCAAAATCTAAGCATCTTTTACTCATAGGTCACTAGGACACTTTTTTAGTACATGAGGAGATCTACACATTGATCTTTGGAACTTACAAAATGGATGTGTGGATTGGAAGTTATGACCTTTCAAAGTTGGCACCAAAACTAGGGTTTTTCCACACAGGAAAAATCCAAGTTTTCTTCTTTTGCAAGAAACCTCTCAAATATTGGTTTCTCATGATCAAACTCATGGATTGAACATATCTTGATGAAATTTGGCTTGGATGCTCCAATTTGAACCAAAAAACCCTAAAAGTCAAAGAGTTGACTTTGTCAGATGAATTCAAATGTGTGATCTTCAAGGAATTTGTATCTTAAGACTTCTCAAGCATCACGATTAGGCTTAAAGGATGTTATGAACATATTGAATCATATCACAAGGCTTGGGATCATTCTTGGATCAAAAGTCAAAGGCACAGTTGACTTTTCCTTAAAAAAGCCCTAATTTGGGACCAGATGAAATTAAGCTTCAATTGACTTGTAGTGAGATCAATTAACCATTGGTTCTTGTTGAATACAAGCTTCTTGAATGTATGGGGACTTGATTTGGTGATGATTGTTGCACCCTAATTTTTTACCTTAAGATCCCACCTCATTATTTTTTTTTCTTCTCTGTTTGTGCTATTTTACCTTTTATGGCTAACCGGTTGGTGCAGGTGTGGTCAAGTCCTCCAGGGCATAAACATTTGAGGCCTATTATGACTCTCGTGGGTAGCTACATCACAAGTTGCATCATTATGTTCGAAGGTTTCCTCAGGACATGAGGAAATTGGGGCGTTCTCATTGGTGGTCTATGGTTAATTTGTTTTAAGATTGTTGAGCTCGTATGAGATCTTGAACTAAGTCTTGGCAAGGAACACTTCAAAGTAATTCATGGATCGTGGTCTTCACAAAAATCTAAATGCTCAAGCTTCTGACTATATTGAAACTCACCCAAGTTGCCATTCATTCACGAGGTCCATTCACAAAGAGTTCATATTATTATGTGTAATTTTGGTTCACGTCAAGAGCTTCATCATATGGGAGGAGTAAATACTTTATATTAAGGATTAAGTTATTGAAGAGTTTATGTTGAGGGAATTCAACCAGTAGGCATTTGGTTTCTCAGTCCACCGTTTAGTCCTATCCGCATTTTATCAGCAGGGACATATGCAAGGACTGTAATTTAGTATGAGGATAATTATAAGGTCCTAATTTGCAAAGATGCTTAATATGAAGGAGCTCGTTTCAAATTCAATTACAAGGCAAATTTATGACTATTACAAGACTCAAAATTCCATCGGTATTCACGTCAAGTTCAATTCCTTAGCTTCTTAACAAGGCTATGAGCTTAAATGCAGTCTTTGTTCTAAGCATTTTTTTAGTGCAAAGAGTGGATGGAGTTTTATCCATTTTTTTTTTGAAATACTTGAAGCATGACAAGGTATCCGGGTTACCGCGCCGTGAGATTTCAAAGATTACAGGGACTAGATTACAAGGAGTTATTTTCTTAAAAAAAAAGTGAGGCTCTCAATATTTAATGCTTTGTACAAAGAGTTTCAAGAATTAACAGTTAAGTCAAATACAACACTCATTGCCAATCCAAAGCCAAAATACGCTCACGCCATTACAAGAAATGCAGTTGTCAGCCTTTCCTCACAAACAATTACATCATTACAAGCTTCCAATAACAATAACATGTCACTAGAGTAATGCACCAATTCCTTTCCTACCATTTGACTCAAAGTGACATTGGGTCCTAGGTTACAATACTACAAATCAATTGCTTTCTTTTTTTCTAAACCCATCTTCAAAGCTTCTGCCGGTATTGTCGCGACCAAGTCAGTGAGGAATCTCACTGTAACTAACAACATTGTCTTCGGGATCATATTTGGTCGTTGGTTCTCCGTATTAAACACCTGCAAAGCACAAGAATGGGTGAGGATCCTCATAACAGCAAGTCATAGCTCTATTCAAAGAAATGGAAGATCCATCAATCATCAAATTAATCACGGCAAGCGCAACCTGTCAAAATTAACAGCAATGTTCAAAGAAAGTTAATCCAAGGAGAAACCCATTTCGAAAGAGATAGAGTAATGCGTAATTTACCGTAGTACGTGGTAATGTCGCCAACAGTAGTAAAAGACATCAGGTTGGGAGGTATTTGAAGAGCCTATCACTTGACCATGCAAACTCTGCTATAACGATGAAGTCGTCAGCCGCTGGTATCTTCACCTATAAACGACCAAACGTCAGTCAAAGAGAAAGCAGCACCAAGGTCCCCAATACCAAATCTTGACACATGAATAAAGTAATATTGAAAGCTGCCGTAAATACCTTTACTTTTCTAATTTCCTTCCGTGCGGCCTGTAGCTGCAATGAGCATCCTTGGAAATCCAATGCCTCCAAATTTATCAGTCCCAAACGCACTTTAGACAAGCAACATTTATTTCCTAATCAGCTCAACACCAAGCTGGAGATAAAACATGAAAACCCACAACCTGCAACCACAGAGAGAACTGGCAATTTTAATATCAAAATCCCACGACATTTTGTTACGGAAAGAACTAATGAAGAACATTACCTGAGAGAAAGACCACATTTTAATGAAGATCCACCTCCAACTCAAGCATATCTTAACTTCCAGATATTTGAGTGCTTCAAGTAAGGGATGACGTCAAAATATTCCTCGTTCTTGGAACTGGTGTCACGTGTGTTTCTCTGCACTTACCTCCATACGATGCTTGTACACATACTGTCAAAAAGGAGACAACAAAATTCATGATGCAATCAAAGATGGTTATCATCAGCCAAATACTGCCAAATTTGTTGGAATTAAAAGGGAAACGATATCACTATCATCAATGTTTTTCCAAAACAATCTCACGACATGTTGAATATAGACAAAGTAAGAATTGAAATCAGTGTTGTAACATGTTGAATTTGGAAAAGGAAGTAATCACAAAAACCTAACAATATAATCTCAACAATTATTGATTTCCAAAACATGTCAAGACAACTTAATTTGTTTCTAAAAACGGGTGTCTTTCACATAAATTCATTCATCAATTTCAAATCACCCCAAGGTCTATTTAAAGAAGAGACAGAAGAAGTTTTGAAGGGGGGAACCGAGTTTCAAACGGCGGATTCACAAACACAGATATCAGAAAAAACACAAACATCCACCGAAAATCCCAAATCACAAAACCTAAAGATCAAAAAACAAGAACTCATTTGGTTGTAAGTTCCGCCGTGCAAATCACGACCCAGCCTCTCAAACCCTCAACCATCGCGAGCCACCCGTCATCACCGCCGCATCATCGCTGCAAAAGAACCTTCATTCACCGCGAATCCACCGTCGGTGAAGCCATTGTCGTCGCTACCGCAAACTCCACCGCGAACCGCCTTCCGTTACCCAACCACCATCATAACCTGCGAAAGCATATAAACCGTAAGTCGTTTTAACTAACTATGATAATCTAGTGTTTTGTTGTTGTAGGAAGGGAATCGAAATGGAGAAGGGAGAAAGGGAGCAATACAAAGAGAAGAAGAGGAGAGGGAAGGTCATCGACGGAAGAAAGGGGAAGAAATGATTTTCTAGGGTTTTATTTTGTAATTTGATATATGTAATCCTGTACTGTGCACCCACGGTAGTTACCGTGCACCATCACATACACCACCGTCCGCTCGCCACCTGATCGAATCACACAGCGCATATCGCACGTCCACGATAAACCTCACAACCTGCATCACGCCGTATCTGTCCACGCCCCCTAATTAACCTCATTAAACCATTTAATCTGCCATTAACATATTTTAATTAATCTCTTAAAACTAATTTAACCATTAACTTATACTAATTTATTTATTTAATCATTAATCTGCCATTAATCAACGTAATTAACTTAACCTATTTAACTAATTAATTAATTATTTTACTAATCTTTTTTTCCTCTTTTAAAAATAAAAACAAGCTAATAACCTTTAATTAATTAACATTTCATTTAAATAATCATTTCCTTTTCCTAAAATAATTAATCCTTTTTTAAGTCAATTTATTTATTTACTCCACCAATTTTCAATAATCCCTTTTATTTTAATAGTGATATATTAATTTATTCATACCAAAACTATTTCCTAATTTAAAATAACTTGTTCTTTTTTAAAAAAATGATAAAAGTTTATTTCTCTGTAGTTTAAATAATCTATATTATTTAATTTAAAATTTTTATTTAATAAGAAAATAGTTTCATAATTTAAATAATGTATACTCACTTGTTAAACTAAAATTATGGTAGTACAGAAAACCTTTTAAAAATCACTTGCCTATTTTATGTCTAACTAGCCACTTAATTTAACTCATAATCCTCAACTTTTACTAAAATTAAAATTAATTCAATATTTTCTCTTAAAATCAATCTCACCAAAATATTAATTTTCTCATAAAACCAACTCATCTAATTTAATATAATTTCATCTAATATAACTTTCTTAAAATCAATTTCACCTTAAGATCTAATACAACTCTCGCCTAAAAATCAATTTCACCTAAAATTAATCAATATCGTAAAACTCAATCAATCGTGCACGCTTGCGTCTCCACACGTCTTCACTCACATATTCACTTGCACTCACTTGCACCTTAGTGCTTTCATGCGTCTGTGTATGGTTTTATTTTATCGTCTTTATTTTCCGCAATTTACTTTTACCGCAATTTATTTTATTTTATTGCATTGCGTCCAAAGGAAGAACCTGCGCATAACTTAAACAATTGTGTGTATGCATCTCATTTGCATCATACTCCCCATTGATCCTTGATCCCATTCAAGTCGATCTTCTAAGTTTAGATCCTGCCCATAGGAGGACCTTTGTCTTTTATTTTACAACTTAGATAAAAACAATACAACTCAATTCAAACTTTTCAAACACATTAGAGAATAAGATGTTAATCATCTTAAGCGAGATAAAACTCTTACCCCATAATAATTCAATCAATATGTAGGGACTTTACCTTAGGAGAGATAGAGGCGTACTTGTCGATAATCCGAGTACTTGAGCCCTTCTCTTAAGACGATGCAAAGACTATTTTTCTACAAAGTTGTGGTGGTTGAATCAAGTAATCTCCCTTAAAATGAAAACTCATATTTTCTCCTAAAATCAATTAATCAACTACCTTATCCCGTAGGAACTTTGACCACAATCAAAGAACTCCTCAAGCCCTTTAGGGGAACTACAGATACTCTGATTCCATTCCCGTCAGGATATGTAGGCACAAGATGCGATATCTTGTCGAGTATACTTAGAAATAAACCCTTAGGTTTTTCACCCTTAAGCAGATAAACCCTTAGCAATAAACAAACATTAAAACAAGGGATTCCTGTAGAGTACTACAGAAACTTAGGATGTTAGCACCTTCCCTAAGTTTAACCAACTCCCGAACCTATAACTCTCTAACCTTTGCATTTGCATTGCATTGTGGGTATTTCGATCTTTTTCCCTTCCTTTGGACAAATCAAAGTTTGGTTGCAAATGAATTAAGATTCAAGCTCATCAATAGCTTGGTATCCAAATTTCACCGCGACAGTGATCAATCCAAAACATTGACTGATCAAGCAAGAGTCCTCTTGATTCCACAGGTGCAAAACCCTAATTCAGATGAATTTAACAACAACAAACTTGAAACAATGTTAGGGTTAGGAAACAATGCTCGACGTTTCTAGAATGGTGGTGGAATCTAGGAGTCAAAATTTAGGGTATGACAGTCCCGTTCATTAGAGGTAGGGCAATACGCTGGCAAAAATAGGTGTTGTTATTTTAACTATTTTTCTATAATTTGAGTTGGAATTCCTGTAATATAAATGTCTAGGTCATGTGGAGAAGTCTAGGATAAGATTCATAACCCTATGTCCTACTTGCTTTATATAATTTTTACCCGTTTTAAGTTGTTTTGCTATAATTACTTTTCAAAAAAGCTATTTTGACTTAAGTGCTTTTTTACTTAAGTTTGTTTATTTCCAACTATTCGATTGCTATAGCTTTACATCGATAAAATAGAAACCGATAATTAACCATTGGTCTTTGTGGTTTGATATATTTCTTTTACTACTCTGACACGTGTCATACGCTTATGGCATGTCAAGTTTTTGGCGACCTTGCTGGGGACCAATAGTGTTAATATTGGATTTCTATTTGATCATCTTAGATACTAGGGTCTTATTTTTCTATTTATGAGAAGAACGTGTTCTGCTAGTAATTTAGTTGAACCTGTTGACGAGATCGAGCGTTTCTTACGAGAACGATGCCGAGCTCAAAGACAGCCTACGATGGATGCCCCTATTGACACCAAACCTTTGAAGGATTACGCGGTTCCCACGGATGAGGAACCACACTATAGCATTCTACACCCTCCTATTAAGGCAAACAATTTTGAACTTAAATCGTCGTTGATAGGTATGGTTCAGCAAAACCAGTTTTCTAGATTACCTTCGAAAAATCCAAACCTTCACCTATCGATGTTTGTTAACAATTGTAGTACAGTGAAAGCTAATGGCGTTGACCGGAATTCCATTCGCCTTAGACTTTTCCCCTTCTCCCTAAGAGACAGAGAATGGGTTTGGCCCTAATCTCTACCTGCCAACTCTATTACTTATTGGCCTCAGTTGAAAGCCGCCTTTCTTGTGCGATACTTTCTGCCAAGTAACACCGCTCAGGTAAGGAATGAGATTAACAACTTTAAGCAAGAGGATGGGGAGTCTTTGTTCGATACTTGAGAACGTTTCAAAGATTTGCTAAGACTTTGCCCTTTTCACGGGCTTGAGCAGTGGATGATTATCCATATCTTTTATAACAGTCTCCTACACTCCACTATGTTGACCTTTGATGCGGCTTTGGACGGAGCCTTCATGAACAGTCCTAAGGACATAGCCTATAACCTTATTGAGGAGAAGGCCAAAAACCATCATTTTGAGGGTAGCGTGCAATAGGTCGTCATTAAAGCCACCCCTAAAACCAGGGGGATGTATGAAGTGAATGCTTTCGATCACATGAATGCTAAGGTTGATGCTCTTTATAAGAAAATTGATGAGTTAAGCATCACTACTGCCACCCTTACCCCTGTTGCTTATGTGGCCCTCTCTTCACTCAACATTGAAATTTGCAGAGTGAACGGGCATACTGGTAGTGATTTCCAAATGATTCTCACTGGAGGATCCATACAAGAGAATGTGAATTTTCTGAACAATCAAAGGAATAATCCTTATTCTAAGACCTACAACGCTAAGCGGCAAAATCACCCAAATGTCTCTTATAAGACCAATTAACCCCAACAAGTTGTTGGACCACCTGGCTTCCAAAATGCTACACCAACTATCCAAAAGAAGTCTAATCTTGAGTTGATGTTGGAAAACTTTGTGGCATCTCAAACTCGCCTAAACAAGAATTTCAAAAATCAAAACTTATAAATCAATGAAACTCTTAAGCAGTTAAACACTAAGATTGATGGTATAACCACACACTTTAAGATGTTTGAGACCCAAATCAAGCATCCACATCAGTCCCTCCAAGAGCCTTCCTGGGGAAACCCAAACAAAATCTTAGGGGACATTTAAATCCTATAATCATCCTAAGTGACGAAAAGTTGGCCGATTTAAAAGTGAAGAAAATAGAGGTTGAGGAATATGTTAAATTGAGACTGAATGAAGTTGAGAAGAACCAAACAACGCCACATGGAAAGGATGTTGTTAGAGAAGGGGATTTCACTACCTCATCCCCCTTTGAGGTCCAAATTCTGCCTCGAAACAGAAAAACATGGATTAGGAAGAAAACCCGTATAGGAAAATTCATGGAGTTATTGAAAAAACTCTATGACAATATCCTTATTCCTGAGATCCTATCTCAAGTTCCCTCCTTTGAGGAAATCCTAAAGAGGGTCCTTTCCAAGAAAGGAAAATTGAAAAACCGCAGGATAATAAAACTTACTGCCAAATGTAGTGCCTTGATCCAACACAGAACAGGAGACCCCAGAGACTTCTCAATCCCTTGTGAGATAGGAACTTTGAACTGTCCTAATGCCCTGTGTGACCTTGGTGTTAGTGTTAGCATGATACCTCTAACTATTCATAGGAGGTTGAATTTAAGAGAGCTAAAACCCTGTAGCATTTGCCTAAAACTTGCTGACGGGACGGTGAAACCCGTGATAGGAATTTAAGAAGATATTCCCGTTAAAGTCGAGAATTTATACATACCCACCAATTGTGTGGTCGTGGATGTGGAAGAGAACCGTATTATACACGTTATCTTCGGGAGACCCTTCATGGCTACGGATGGAACGGTTATCTATGTTAATCAATGAGTGCTGACCATTGAGATAGGGGAAGATAAGTTATGGTTCTATTTTCCTAAGACCAACAATGTTTTGATGCCCAAAACCAAAATCTTAGCCTCATGAGAGGATGACCACTAGAGGAGAATCTAAGGAGAAAGATAGAGAGGAAGTAGGTTCAATTCAGGAACCTCTGAAAAGCAAGAAAAAGAATGAGTGTTTATCTTTGATGAAGATGTTTGGTTGAGATCCTAAACTAGTAAGAGGAAATGTTAAGGATCTGGCTCTAAAAGAACCGTATTAAGTGGTAACACTCAAGGACCGTCGAGTCATGCAACGTTAAACAAAGCGCTTGGTGGGAGGCAACCCGCCATTTTTCGAGCTAATCTATTTTCTTCTCTTTTTTGGGGGGTACATAAACAGGTAAAAAGCTAAGTCTTTGAGAGAATTGAGGCAAAGTTGGCACAAAAAAATGAACCCAGAACAAGAATCAGGCAGCATCCAATAGAAAAAACAGGGAGCTGTTACGGCCGACCATAACAAGCATTATGGTCCATAACAACCTCCCTTGAAGCCTTCGCATAAAAACATGTGGTGCATTACGGCCAGCCATAACAGACACTACGGCCCGTAATGCACCCCACACCCCATGCCTTTTCTCTATACAAAAACCCACAATGCATTACGGTCGCCCGTAATGCGCATTACGGCGCGTAATGCATTGCAGCGAAAAATTTCAAATTTTTTAAATTATCCCATCCTTCAACCAACCTCCCACTTTTCTCTCTCATCTCATTAAAACATCATAAACCCTATTTTAAACCCATTATCTCATATTCCCTAACCTTTCTCTATCTCCAAATCTTCTAAAAACTCTTCAAAACCTCCATTAAAGCTCAACAAAAGCTCCCACCTTTACCCATTTACACTACTCAAAACCACATACTACATTCATAAAAGCTTCACAACTACACACTCTCATTACCTTTCTAGGTTCTTTTTCGCAAAATCTCAAAGAAAAGTTTTCGGATTTCACACTCTCTCAAGAATTAAAATGTCTCCCAAAAGAAACACCAAGAGAAATAAGGTTGATGATTCCTCAAGACCTAAGAAAAGTGGAAGCACACAAGCTTCAAATCCTCATGGCATCGTCTTTGCAAATGACATGCTAGCGGAGAGATACGCGGTCCTCATCAAATGGAGAATTACTCCGACCAGGTACAACAATGGAAGGGGATACCACCATGCCCCCATCCTACCTACACTGAAACGGGAACTTCAACACAGAGTCAAGATAGGTGAGATTGGGTCCAAAATGAGATTCAGAACATGAGAGGCGAACAGGTCTGCCAAGGAGTAATTCTGGACAATGTGCAAAAATTGATGTTGCGATTTCCTCCATCCCCTCTGTGAGTTACCCACTCTCTCTTTTGCTTAAACATTAAGGACAATGTTTGGCTTAAGTTTGGGGGGGGGGGGGGGGGGGTTACCTGCTTTTACTTTTTTATTTCTTATTTATGTTATTTACTTCTGTTTTTCCCTTCAATAAAGCAAAACCACTGTTGAACTTCATCCCTATTTAAGATCGTAGATTTTTTTAATTTCATTTGAATGCTTATGTTATAAGGACTGTTGAGAAAGTATATAAAGCTTAAGGAAAGAGAAGTTAGGACTAGAAACTTTGAGAAAGTTCGAAAACTTAAGTATAACTAGAACACCCTAGGTCTCCCGGAGTAAGGACACGAGTCCAACGTGTAGAGTTGTGCCATAGTACTCGGATTTGAAAAGTACCTTCGGTTAGTTCATTTTGATAGTCAGACATGATTAAAAAGACTTGCATGAATAAGGTTGGTTAAGAAAAAAATATTAAGGCACCGAAGATATATATATATATATATATATATATATATATATATATATATATATATATATATATATATATATATATATATATATATATATATATATATATATATATATATATATATATATATATATATATATATATATATATATATATATATATATATATATATATATATATATATATATATATATATATATATATATATATATATATATATATATATATATATATATATATATATATATATATATATATATATATATATATATATAATGATAATAAAGATAACTAGTCCCTCTAAGTTGGGTAACTCTTACCCGGTTACTTAGCTTAACGGCGGTTGAGTCTCAATTATTGTCCCAAATGGGACAAATAAACGTCAATGCGTGTAAAAAGAAAAAAATAGCAAAAAGGTGCCTTGAGAAAAAATTTCTTGATCGATCTTGTGTATGCGAGGGAAGAATAATTGTGAATGCCTTAATCCGATTGTCCGAAGAAAAGGGGGATAAAATTCGAAAAAGTGACTTAATCCCAAAACATAGTTGGAGAGGTGGTCGAAAGAGGGATTTAGGTTAATGGTTTTATCGCAGTTTATGTTCTTGTAATACTTTCTTTAACGTATGATTACCAAAGGAACTAGGACTAGCCGATCAAAACGAAAGCTCACGTAAAAGTACCGACACACTTTATTTTCATAAGCTTTTCATTTGAATTACATTGCTTGGTTCAATATTGTGTTATGCAAGCTTTGTTACTTGAGGACAAGCAATGATCTAATTTGGGGGAATTTGATAAGTGGCTTTTATATCGTTTTATTTGTACTTTTTACTCATAATTTGTCATGTTTTGTTTACTTTTCTATACTTTTTCTACGTTTTATGCTTTGGTACAATGTTTCTTCCATTTCCAAATCTTTATAATCATATCGGAAGGAAAGGAGATCAAATCGGGTGAAAGACGAAGAAAAATGTGAGAGTCGAGCTTCCCTAATACAAAAACCAAGGGGTTGTTACAGGTTCCTGTAATGTGTATTACGACCCGTAACAACATGAATGCAAAAGAACTTCTTTGTTGCATGGACAACCAAATTCTTAGGGCATGTTACGGGTGCCCGTAATGCGTATTACAACCCGTAACAGGCTAGCGTACTTTCATTATTTTGTTTCCTTTCTCGGCTCGATTCTTTTCCATTTGGGATTTCCAACATATCGCTGATCAGATGGACATTGTATTAATGGAGCATTGACTGAAATTTATTTCATGTTTTGTTTGAATGTTATAAAACTCATAGGTAGTGAGAGTTTGAGGCATCCAGTTTTAAATTTCCATTCTTATTTTACGCTTTCATTCCGCAATTTTGTACAAGTCTCCATTGGAGCAGATGGATCAAGTTTATAATTCAAGAATTGTTTTTTCATTAATCAGGTTCTCAATTACTTTAATCATTCATTTATTGATTATGTCTCTATTCGCGATTGTTATTTTAATTAGTTTGTTCATGAACATGAGTGAGTAGTCCTCTAGGGACTAAGGGTTATGAACACTATCGTCTGATTATTTGCATGACCTAGGCTAGTTGTATGAATTTCGTACTCTTTATTTTAAAAGTCTGAGTGTTTTTAAAACTTGCTACGAGAGTAGGAGTATTGCCTTTAGGTATTTGACTTGTGCCGAAAAGGTATAAGCAAGACCGAAAAGTTGATTTTTAAACAGTTAAATCCGAGTCACGAAAGTGATCGGGTGAAATTGAGAAAGATCCCATCTTTAATAGCTGTGCAAAAGTAAAGACTGCTAACGAACGTTCCTGCGCGAGTGAAAGCCGACGAACGTCCCGTTCGTTAGAGGTATGGCAATACGCTGGCGAAAGTAGGTGTTGCTATTTTAACTATTTTTCTATAATTTGAGTCAGAGTTCCCGTAATATAAATGTATAGGTCATGTGGTGAAGTCTAAGATAGGAGTCATATCCCTATATCATACTTGCTTTATACAATTTTTACCTGTTTTAAGCTGCTTTGCTATAATTATTTTTCAAAAAAGTTGTTTTGACTTAAGTGCTTTTTCACTTAAGTTTGTTTATTTCCAACTTTTCGATTGCTCTAGCTTTACATCGATAAAATAGAAACCGGTAATTTACCATTGGTCCTTGTGGTTCGATATCTTTTTTTTACTACTTTGACACGTGTCGTACGCTTGCGGCGTGTCAAGTTTTTGGCGCCGTTGTCGGGGACCAGTGGCGTTAATATTGGGTTTCTATTTGATCACTGTAGATACTAGGGTCTTATTTTTCTGTTTATGAGAAGAACGCATTATGCGGATAATTCAGCTGGACCCGTTGACGAGATCGAGCGTTTCTTACGAGAACGACGCCGAGCTCAAAGACAGCCTCTGATGGCTGCCCCTGTTGATACCAAACCTCATGAAGGATTACACGATTCCAACGGATGAGGAACCGCGTTGTAGAATTGTACACCCGTCTATCGAGGCAAACAATTTTGAACTTAAACTATCGTTGATAGGTATGGTTCAGCAAAACCGGTTTTCTAGATTACCTTCGGAAAATCCAAACCTTCACCTATCGATATTTGTTGACAATTATGGTACAGTGAAAGCTAATGGCGTCGACCAAAACGTCATTCACCTTAGACTTTTCTCCTTCTCCCTAAGAGATCGAGCACGAGCTTTGCTCCAATCTCTACCTGCCAACTATATTACTTCTTGGCCTCTGTTGAAAGCCGCCACATGAAAATATAAAAATGTCATCAGTTTTCAAAAATGTATCTTGAGACGCACCTTATGCACACACAACTCATTCGTTTTTGAACCACACCTCAATTTTATGACTTAATTTATTTCAAAAATACATTTTTGAAATGTCTCCAAAAATATATTTTCAGAACTCACAAAAACACTTATATTCTATGATTACTCACAATAATATCATATAGGATCTAAGTGTTTTTGGGAGTTGCAGAAATATATTTTCTGAGACATTTCGGGAATTAATGTTGGAAATGAGTCGAGTTGAATCGAACTCGCCTTAATTCGGCTCAACTCGTTAAGAATTGGTTCAACTCAAATCTCAGTTCGCGTTTGACACATACTTTTTTTAAAGCTCAAACTCGACTCGTTAAAAGTTCACGAACAATTCGGTTCATCTCGTTAGGTTCAACTCACTTGCTTCACGGACTTAAAAGTCATTTTTAAGGCTATTTCATTTTTATATGTTTGACATTTTAAATTATTTTTTTTAAAAAAAGAAAATATTAAAATAAAACAAAAATTATGAGTATGAAATTTAACTTTGTTTCAAAAATCTACTCATTCAAAAACTACACAGCTTTCGAGAGACACATTTGAAAATCTAATTCAAAAAACACTCAATTGAAACTTAAATTTGTCTCAAAAGTACATAACTTTATCAAATATTTAGAAAACTTACAAATTTAATGGAATAGTACACAAAAAATTACTAAAAATTGATACATTTTCATCATATATTTCTTGTCATAACTAATACATACGAGACAATATAAGGTTAAGATTTTGAGTAAATATTTAAACTTACTCTTAAAAATAATATAATCATTCCATATATATATAATCAAGTTGACTTATAAATCTAACGAATCAAATTATGTATAGTTTAAATTCAACTCATTTAGTTAATAAATATATTTTTCGCTCATATTCAGCTCATTTGGTTCATGAATTTACTTCAACGATTTAATTGTCGAACCAGTTGGTTGGTTTGGTTCATTGTCAGCCTATTTACCGTGAAAATTGGTAAACAACCGATGGTCTCCAAATATTAGTTAACTTACAGGATCAACTAGTGAATCCTAAGACATGTGCTAATGCTTTTTAAACTAAAGTTTGAGAGACAATGAAAACTTCGACAGTATTCGTGATTGAAAAATAGTTTAATTTGATAATAAAAGAAAGTAAAACGCGTTGAAAGAAACTTGTGCAATAAATAAGATAAATTTATGGATAAAAGTATAAACTGAATTTGATTAAATTGTAACAAAAAGGTGTTTCATCACACGTACATTTCTCAATAACTCATTTCTCTACACACTGGGTGCTTTAGTAATTTTAGTGACTTGTACAAACTTAATCACGCATGAAATCTTATCACTAAGACCTCTTATTTATATTGAATCGAAATAATTGTCTCTAACGGTCTTTCTCTTAAAACAAGACAAGTGGCGTTCGGCATGTCTTCACTTCCTTAATGTGTTTCCTGTGTCTTCTCTTGAAACTGGATAAGAACAAAATCTCCTTCTTTATTCAAATTCAAACTTCAAATTGAAGACACCATCAATGGCATCTTCGTCGAACTACACCTTCAAACTTAGAAAATTTCTCTAAGTCCAAACAACCCTTCATTCTAGCACAGAGATCGCTTCGACTAGACTTCCATAACTATATTGCCATATCGAAGTCTGCCATAACTTCACAAAAATGTATTTCCCTTATTTATTTCACTAATTCATACCATACGCCGAAATTATGATCTAACACAACCCTACCAAAAATGTATTTCTAAAATAAATAAAATCATAAAATTGAAGTGTCTCAAAAACGAATAAATTGTGTAAACGACCAGAGATACATCTCCAAAATCTGAGAGGCATTTTCGATTTTCTATGGGGTGTTTTTCCATCCAGCAAGATGGAATAAGAAATTCCCGTTTTGTTTAGCTGCTTTAAAGGGCCATATAAGAATTTGACCCAAGCTTACAAATGAACCATGAGGATGAGACAGAACTAGCATTTCAGAAGCACATCCCACATGGCAGACGATATGGGCCATGGAGAACAAGTATAGGATGTTCGGTTTAGTTTTATGAGAAGGTCAAATGGGATTTTTGACCAAGCTTAAATGTAACATGTGGTAGTAGCTTTGATAAAAAGTGCTTCAAGAAGCGCTTTCTTGTTTGCTTCCATGGAAATCTAAACCAAACAAGCTATAATCATCAAATTACATTGTATGGTTATGTAGAGAAGTTCATAATGAAATTTGAAAGAGTACTTTTGTTATTTTTGTCAATCTCCATTCAAGGATTTCTTACATCATAAGGTGGTGAAGAAAATAGAAACTAGGTATTCAGCTTACCTGTGATTTATATGATGTAGTGATAATAGTCATACATTTTGTTTAGTATACAAATGTTTGCAGATAGTACAAGAAAGATAGGTGAAGCTTCCCACCCATTGATTCCATCTCAACCATGAACATGCCTTTGATTAAGCATTCTCATGCTCCTTGCAAGGAACATTGTTGCAGCGGCAAACAGGTCTACCAGAAGCTTCCCACCCATTGAAGCCACGTTCCAAGACCATAATGTTCTTTATACCAACATCTTCCTTGTTCTCTTCAAGATAATTGACAAGCTTCCTTGCACAACTTGGGCCTCGAACCTTTAAATAGTTCATACCAATTTCAGTTTAGATACATTATGGTATTATGCAAAAAGGGTATAGGAAGATATTCATGTTCTCATTACCAAAAAAAAACTTTTCAAATGTCCTGACTCATTAGAAACTTGTTTCTCACAATCTGTAAATATAAAAATAACTATGCACGTCCAAAAAAATTGCTAGCGATTAGTGTGTGGAAGTGCATATAAGAAGCTGATCAATCAAACATGTAAACATTGACATTTTATAACAAGATCATCCTAAAAACAGAAATCAGATACGGTGTGGAAAATTTTAACGCCGCAGTTTGCCTAAGCAGTGGAATGTGGTTAAAAAAACAATTGCAGCCTATATTCCGAAAGTAGTTCTAATTGTCTGAAACCATTGCAGCCTATATTCCTCCCAAACCCAAGGCTTTCCACTGTACTCCATCCTCAATTTTCTTTCGGCCAACTACATCCCCTATTTAAACTCCTACCTTTTAATCAATCTACTTTATTTCTACACTACAGTTAGTCAGATGCAAGCATGCTGAGGAAAACATCAAACTAGGA
Source organism: Lathyrus sativus (assembly GCA_963859935.3). NCBI lineage: Eukaryota > Viridiplantae > Streptophyta > Magnoliopsida > Fabales > Fabaceae > Lathyrus > Lathyrus sativus. The sequence continues at coordinate 649,151,330 of OZ012737.1, read as the reverse complement.
AACAATATCTTGCTAAAGGGATTGCTCATAAAGAAATTTTTATAGCTGTCATTTGAGTCTAGGGAAGCGGTGAAAAGCTGGATAAAACAACGTCATAAAACAACCCACAGGTAAATTCCACTCCATCCTCATTTTACACACATCAGGACTTTCCAAATATCTTGGTTTAAGTACAACCTGTAGATGTCTCGCTAACCTACATCAACAGACAGTTTTTAACCTATGACACACATAACCATGTCAACTGTCAACAACCAACTTTCTCAAAAGCTTGCCATTTTCATTGGAGAAACAGGAATAGTTTTACATCCTCACACAACATTCCTAAGGCTCGGTTTGGGAGGAAAGCAGGGAAGTATTGAAAAAGTGAAGGATGAAGTGGACAAAATGAAGGGTTAGGGAGGACTTTGAAGGCTTATTTCTCTTCAGAATACAAAATCTTCCTATTTTGAGAGAACTAAAAAAAAATTATTGGAGGAGAATTCAGATAAATTCTCCAAACACAATATTTAATAATCTCACTATATAATCATATATAATAAAGTTTACACATAAATAGAAGGCAAACAGCAACAAGCTGCGCAACCTTTTTTTTAATGGCAAAACCAATCCTCTAAAAAACTACCTCCATTGACCTATCCATTGTCATAGGAGATACAACATTGTTATTCACACGTCTTTATTGGCCATTCTATACAAAAACATTGTCATCCGAAACCGACCACTTAAACCTGTCATGGCCAACGGGTTAACCCGAACTGTGCCGGCTGGATTTGAAAATTCTGTCCAGCCCTAAATAGCATCACTAATTATACTAGGTCAATGATCAACTCTTCCAAAAACAATCAGGTGAAGGATCATGAATAGTTAATGGTTTTTTACATCACTAACAACATCCTCAAATTCTGTAACTCCAATATCAGATGTTAAAAGTAGTGCTACCAGTCGAAAACCTAAACAATTTTCAGTCATGCCATGCTCAAATTCGTCGCAATAAACATATAGATCTAAACAAAAGAGGAGTGGGGAGTGGAGTTGACCTGACTTAGAGCACAGTGAAAGACGAGCGTGTCTTTGCCTTTAACATCATGAATAAGCTTGGAAATGTTTTGGTCGAAACCGTCGCTAGCGTAATGAAGAGAACCGGATATGTGACCGTCGTGAGTCCTCTCGTCGTCTCTGACATCGACGACGGCGATGGTCGGAAGGCGTTTGAGAGAGACAAGCTGCGAGCCAGTGACATAGGAGATACTACGAGCCATCTCCTCTCTTCTTCGCTGTTATTCCTCCGCTGATCACTCTTTCCGATTCCATGCCTCTTCTCTCACTGACTTTTATTTTGGACCAAACTTGCTACCGAACCAGATGTATCGCCTAACCCGGTTTTAGAAATCGAACTGGGTTGACCCAAAAAAGTCGAACCGATTTGCGTAGTATCAAGTATGATCAAATGGTTATTTATTGAACCCGGTTAAACAACAATCTCTACTAAAATAATAGTGTAAATTAAGTTGAGTAAAATTTAGAGGAAATATCTCATCTTAAATTATATTTGTCTAAATAAATAAAAAATATATGATTTAAAATTTGATTAAAAAATTTTATTATTCTATAATTTATGGAAAGATAAATTTAATCTCTCGAATTTGTTATGGAAATATTATGACCGATTATAAGAATTAAGATTCAAGTTAATCAATAGTTTGGTATCATGATTCTCACCGCAACAGTGTCCCCGTAGGATCAAGAGTTCGCTCGCACACACAAGAGCGGACCCTTGTCTTCTTGTCTCGAGTTTAGGAGCCGCACTTATACCTTAGTGCACCCATGTGGTCGCGGTGCGAATAGGTTGTGGGAAGTGTTTAACTATAGTATTGTTTAAGCTTTTCATCGTTCCATAGTCGAGCAAGTTCCTTCCCATACAGGTTTTCAAGGTAGTAAGCTCTGGTCCCTATTTTTGCATGGACGCGATAAGGGTCCTCCCAGTTTGCGGCAAGCTTGTCTTCGTGTAAATCTTTCTGGTTCCTTTGTAAGACTAGGGTGCCTACCTAAAATTCGTGCTTGATGACTTTGTGGTCACGTTGCAAAGTTATCTTCTGTTTGAGTGAGGCTTCGCGGAGGGGTTCCCCCGAACGGATCTCTTCGACTAGGTCGAGTTCTTCCCTTAGGGCCTCGTCGTTGGTCTCCTCGTCGATGGGGAACTCAATCCTCCTTGAGGGTTCCTTTATTTCTACCGGAATGACTGCCTCAGTTCCGTAGGTCAGTTGGAATAGGGTCTCCCATGTGCTCGAGTGTGGGGTCGTTCTGTAGGTCCAGAGCATGTTGTGCAACTCCTCGACCCACCTTTTCTTGGCGTCGCCCAATCTTCCTTTTAGCCCTCGTAGGATCACTTTGTTCGCAGCTTTGGCCTGCCTGTTCATCTATAGGTTCTCGACCAATGTGAAGTGTTTCTTCGTGCCCAGCTTAGTAACGAAGTCCTAGAAGTTCTTGTTGGTGAATTATGTTCCGTTGTCACTAACGATTGCTTGTGGTACGTCGAACTGGGCAAGATATTCCTTTTGTAGAAACAGAGTATGTTGTGGGATATGATTTTGGCTAAGGCTTCAGCCTCTATCCACTTAGTGAAGTAGTCGATGCCGACTATTAAGTACTTGTTTTGGTATGACCCTATGATGAAGGGCCCGAGGATGTCCATCCCCCACCAGGAAAATGGTCATGGGGATGAGAGCGTTTTGAGCTCATTAGGGGGGTCCAGGTGCATGTCCCTGTGTCACTGGCATTTGTCGCACTTCTTGACATGCTCTTTGGTGTCTTGCTGCATGGTGGGCCAGTAGTACTCCGCCCGTAATACTTTATGGGCTAGGGATCGTCCGTTGTGGTGTTGCGTGTTGATCTCTTCGTGGATCTCCTAGAGTATGTTAGGGACCTTAGACTCCTCGACGAATTTGAGGAGGGGGATGGAGAAACCCCACTGGTATAACTTGTCCTCGACAATGGCATACGAGCATGCACGTCACCTGACTATGCTAGCCTCCTTGGGGTCGTCGGGTAGCTTCCCCGTGCTGAGGTATTCGTATACCGGGGTCATCCAGCAGTGGTCGTCATCGATGGCGTTTACATCGACGATCGAGATGGGTTTCTCGATACTTGGTCGTGGAAGGACTTCTTAGATGACAGATTGGTTCCCGCCTTTTTTCTTCGTGCTCGCCAGCTTAGATAGGATGTATGCCCGGGTATTGTGTTCGCGCGGGACGTGACTTACTTTCGCCGGGACAAATTTTTTCATCTTCTCTTTTATTAGGGCCAAGTACTCGATGAGGGTGTCATTCTTGGCCTGATACTCTCCCCGCACCTGGGGGGCCACGAGCTGGGAGTCGTTAAATATTTTTACCTCTTTCGCGTCGAGGTCCTTGGCCAGGCGTAGTCTGGTGAGGAAGGCCTTGTAATCGACCTGGTTGTTTGATATCAGAAAGAATAATGTGAGAGAGGCCTCAATCAAGATGCCTTCCTCTTTTTCTAGGATGACGCCTGTTCCGCTTCTCGTTGAACTGGATGCCCCGTCGATGTAGATCGTCCACTTTTGGGATCCGTCAATCGAGGGTTCCGGTGTGGTCATCTCTGCAACAAAGTCGGCTAATACTTGAACCTTCAGGGCCTTTCTACCCTCGTGATGGACGTCGAACTCGGTGAGCTCGAGCGACCATTTGAGCATCCTGCCCGCCATGTCAGGTCGGCCGAGGAGCTTTTTCACATATTGGTTCATCGTTACCACAATCGTGTGGGACAAAAAATAGTGTTGCAGCCTTCTGGCCGCACTGACAAGGGCCAGAGCAACCTTTTCGATCTTTTGGTACCTAAGCTTGTGGCCTTGGAGGGCTTTATTGGTGAAGTATATCGGCTTTTGTCCTTCAAGGGTTTCTCTGCTAAGAGCTGCACTGACCGCCTCGGTCGTGACGGCGAGGTAAAAGTATAAAGTCTCCCCATTTTCTGGTTGTGAGAGGATTGGGGGCTGCGAGAGGTGTAACGTCCATTTTAATTATTCGAGTTTTTTGATGTATTTATTTTCGGCATGCTTGCGTGGAATTTGTTTGAGAAATTAAGATCCATAATATTAGAAAAATATGATTAATAATAATGATAATATGATGATTAATAGTGTTGTTACTATTATTATTAATATTATTGTTATTATTATTGTATTTAAAAATATTATTGGAATTAATTTTGGATTAAAAGAAAATAAGAATTTTAGTTTTGGAATTAAAAAGAGGATTATTTGGGATGAAGGGCATGTTTGGCATTTGGAAAAAGGGAAAGAGGAGAACACGATAGAAGTGGAACAAGAGGAACGGTAGAAGAGAAGAGCGATCAAGAGTGGGCAAGCTTGAGCAAGAGGTGGATGATCAAAGTTGTGGATTACGGATTCTTCATCATCAAAATTGCATTTTGAGGTAAGGTAAGGGGGGGGGGGGGGGGATGATCAGTTAATTTCGGTAGTTGCATGAAATATGTGGTAGGAAGGGGAATTCCCTAACCCTATGATTGATGGTGAATTTCATGATATATTGTGTTGTTGATTCTGTTGTTAATTGATGTCTGAGTGTTGAAAATCCTTGCATGCAATGGTTGATGATGATTTGAAGGAATGGGGGTTTCCGGGTAGTTCGAAGTTATGACGGAACTGAGTAATTGTGTAGAGCTAACAATTAATCAGGTTAAATCGAGGATAGATGTTGTAGTTAGGTTGTGGAACAATTGTCTGGTATGATGGGGTTTGGCTTGGAGTAGAATCGGCTGAGTTCGGAGCGTGTTGCCGACTCTGAGTTGTGGCTTTATTTTTCTGAAATCGCAGGTGTTCGTTGGGCGAATGAGGGGGCGAGCCTTCGCCAAGCTTCGTCGGGCGAACTGGGCAGCAAATGCTGCTAGTAGCCTCTGTTTGGATTTGCCAGGCGAATGGTCAGCGAGTGTTCGCTGCGGGGTTTCGCCAGGCGAATGTGCCAGCGAGTCCGACAACAGTTTGTGTTTTGCTGTTGTTCTATTTTGATTCCTTTGTGGTTTTGGACCCTTGTTGGTCATTTTCGCTCAGTCATGTTTGATGGTGAGCTTATTGGTGAGCTTATTAGTGAGCTGTGGTGAGTGTATGTATAGTGCCGGAACATGATTCTGTGATATCCATGTGATTATGATATTTGAATTGGTGTATGTTATGATGTATGACTGTGGTGATGGGTGAGACATATTTGATATATGAAAAATTGTGATCAGTAGGATCGTGTGCACCTTGTGTGCTTAGGTTTGTGTGTTGTATGACGATGGATCAGTAGGATCGTATGCACCTTGTGTGCTTGATGTGTATGTGATATATGATGAAATGGATCAGTAGGATCGTGTGCACCGTGAGTACTTGTGTTGTTGTGCATGGTGTCTGCATAGCATGTGGACGGGATGGAATCATGGCTCAGATGGGGCGTATGTGATTCACCCGTGCTCCAAATGGGGAGCATGGACGGGAGTTGAATCGTTGCTCAGATGAAGTGTATGTGATTCACCCGTGCTCCAAGTGGGGAGCGTTGGTAGGGATAGACCGTTGCTCAGATGGAATGTATGCGATCTATCCTGAGATTTGATTATATGGGCTCAGGAGGAGTGGGGTAGGGATAGATCGTTGCTCAGATGGAGTGTATGCGATCTATCCTGAGTTGAGTCGATACCGCATATCATTGTGTCGAGTTGCATGTGTTGCATTATGATGTGTGCTGTGTCGGCATGGGACAGTAGGTCCGAATTTGATGTATATGAAAGGATGTTTATATGTTTATGCCTTTTATTTCATGTACATTATTACTGTTATATTTGATCATGAATTCTCATGTATATGATGATGTATGTGTATATATATATATATATATATATATATATATATATATATATATATATATATATATATATATATATATATATATATATATATATATATATATATATATATATATATATATATATATATATATATATATATATATATATATATATATATATATATATATATATATATATATATATATATATATATATATATATATATATATATATATATATATATATATATATATATGTTTATGACAGATTCATTTTCCGCTGCAATTTTGTTGAAAATCATTTTTAAGAAATGTCTTATGGAATTTTGGTGAAAATGTGACATCCCGTTTTCGGTGTGGAAACTCTGATGATTATTTATTTAATTGTTTTATTTTATTTTGGGGAACAGGGTGTTACAAGAGGACTTGTTTGAGGTGGAGGAGTGCATGATCGCACTCCTCGGTCCACTCGAATGTGGCCTATTTGCGTAGGAGTTTGAAAAATAGAAGTGCGTGTTGGACCGATTTGGCCACGAAGCGGGACAACAAGGTGAACATCCCGTTTAACGATTGGATCAATTTCTTTGAGTTCAACATAGGGAACTCGGAGAACTCCCCGCACTTGTCAGGGTTTGCCTTGATTCCTCGTTCTGTGAGATTGAAACCGAGGAACTTGCCTGCTCAGACACTGAAGGTGCATTTCTCCGAGTTGAACCTCATCTTGCATCTCCTCGCTGTGTCGAAGACTCTTCTGAGATGGGCAGTGTGGTCGACCTCTTCTCGTGATTTTACGATCATGTCGTCCATGTAGACCTCGAGCATGCCTTTGATCTCATTGCGAAGACTTTGTTCATCATCCATTGGTAGGTCCCTTCGGTGTTCTTCAAACCGAAGGGCATTACGTTGTAGTAATAGTTGCATGACTCAGTCATAAAAGTCGTGTGCATCTTTTGAGCATGCCCGATTAAGATCGGTATAATCAACACATATTCTCCATTTTCTATTATTCTTTTTAACGAGTACAACATTAGATATCCAGGTTGCATACTAGACTTCCAAAATAAAGTTCGCCTCTAAGAGGCCTTTTACAGCCTCTGCTTTTTCGGGAGACTGCCTACGCCTATGTTGTACTACAGCCCTAGCGGTCGGATCTATTGTGAGCTGGTGGCAGGCCACATCTGGGTCGAGGCCAGGCATCTCTGTAGTTCTCCATGCAAACAGGTCAGCATTCTCCCTGAGGCATACCTTCAGTTGTCTCCTCGCCAGGTCGGGGAGGCCCGTATCCATCTTCACGTTCCTGTCTGGGTCATCCCCGAGCGTGATGAACTTGAAGTCTCCATCTGAAATGGGGTGCATGGGGGTAAAGAGGCTTCTCATTGCCTTCAGCTGAAGAGGTGTGGTCCTCCACCTCGTTTTGCTCTTGCTTGTTGGGGAAGCAGCTGTCGAGGTCGACCGTGTTGATGCGCGGGAGCAGCTTCTGCTCTTCATCCTAAGCTGACTTGCCCGTGGTCTTCGACTTGATGTCGGTCGAGTTTAAACCCTTGGTTGCAGCCTTGAAACATCTCCTAGAAGCCTCAATATCCCTGTAAAGGGTGACGACACGACCATTGGTCGTGTAGTACTTTATCTTCAGGTGGACTGTAGATGGCACAACTGTGAGCTCAACAAGGGTCGGCCTTCCCAGAATGCACTATATAGAGAGGGCATCCTACTACCAGAAACCGGACCTTAACTTGTTGGGAAGTCTCGTTGTTCCTGAAGGTGACCATTAGCTCGACGTAGCCCCACGGCCTGATGGTGATGCCATTGAAACCCTACAGGTTTGAACTGACATACAGGGTCAGATGTGTCTCATCGAGCTGAAGGGTTATGAGCAGGTGGGTATACATTATGTCCACTGAGTTCCCTTGGTCGACCAGGATGTAGCAGACGTTAAAGTTCGCCATCTATGCCCTGATCAGGAGGGCGATGTCGGAGTTGGAGGCGCCGCCCGACAATTCTTTGAGGTAGAAGGTGATGGGGTTCAATATTCCCTAGACCTTCTCGAAGGAAGCGTTCTGCACCGAGCTCGCCTCTATCAATTCATTAAACTTCTGTTTCATCGACCCCATTGAGACTTTGTTGAACCCTCCGTCGGATATGACCATGGCGGCGTGGAAGCTTTCCCATGGGCTACGAGCAGTTACAGGCGTGTCAGACTCGTAGGGGAAGTAGAAGTCTTCTGGTCGGCTAACACACAAAGTGACTTGTAGCCCGCTATCGCCAGAGGATGGGGTTTCCTCCTCGACCCTTTTCGTCTCTCGAGTCTCTTATCGAGGGGCATCGCTCCTCTTTGTATACTACTTCAGGTGACCCTATTTAATCAGGATTTCAATGACATCCTTGAGGTGGATGCAATCCTCTGTGACATATCTGTGGCTCCTGTAGAACCGGAAGTACTTGAACTTGTTCACGTTTGGCTTAAGGGGTGTCAGCTTCGGGAAGCAGATACCTCCTTGCTAGAACTCCGAGTTTATGCACTCGGCCAAGATGCGCTCGCGAGGAGTTGTGAGTAGCGTGTACTCAGTGAACCGACCTGCTGGCCCCCTCTGTTCTAGGGTGTCTCGGGGCCGATCTTCTCTTCTTCTTTCCCCGCCTCGTCGGGGAGCAGTGGAATCCTCGTGCCTGGAGCTCTTGGCACCCTCTTGATTCCGTGAGTCACGGGCGCAACGGGCGACCTATATCTCCTCATACTGGATGTATTCCTGAGCCTTGTAGAGGAGCGCGTCTAAGGTGCTGAGCCTTTCAATGTTGACTTCTTTGGAGAACTCGGTGCGAGGTCGCAATCCTCGTTCGATCAAAAATATTTTCATGTTGTCCGAGATGGATACCTGGACAGCTTCTCGGTTAAACCTATCTATGTAATCCCTGAGAGATTCGTCTTTTCTCTGGATGATGGCTTTCAGGGATGCTTCCGTCTTCGGGTGGCGTCGGGAAGCGGTGAATTTCCTGGAGAACTGCCTCTTTAGCTTCTCCCAAGAGGTGATAAACTCGGGCACGAGGCTCTTGTAACACGTGGTAGCACCCTCCGTAGGGTAGTGGGGAAGATCCCGCACTTGATGGCTCCTCGGACGTTCCGTTAGTTGAGCATCGCATCAATGCTTTCAATGTGGTCGTCCGGGTCGGTCACACCATCATATTTCGCCAAGGGCAGGGGTTTTTCCATCCTGGCGGGCAAGGGAGTCTCCATGATGGTCCTAGAGAGAGGTGTGTGTTGGTCGTCCTCGCCGCTCCTTACAGGTGATCAAGATGGGGAAAGGTTTACTCGATCGCTTTTGCTCCACTGGCGAGGACTCCTTGGCCGACTCTTTAGCTTCTCGACATATCTTCCAACTTTATTCCTCTTATGAGTGGGGGAGCGTCGCTCCTTCAGGGGAGAGGATCATTCGTGCTTCTAGGTGGCCACGAGCTGAGGTTTTTCCAAGCGAGGACGCCTAGGCTTTCGGGGAGAAGGGCTCCGAGAGTCATCGTGTCGTGTCCTTTGCGGGGGAGGGGAGGGACTGCGAGAAACGGGGCGACAATGTCTCCACTAGGGAGAGTGTGATTGTTGATCTTTCTCAAGCATCCCTATCTGCTTATTTTGTTGGAAAATCATCAGATTTGTCTAATTAATTGCCGCGAATAGAGCCACCATGATCGGATCAGCATTATGAGGCAAAGGGATTGGCTCGTAGATAGCCAGGCTATCAAAGCGTCAGACGGTGTTGAAGGCCGCATTGTCCAAGGAGGGAGAGGTGGTGTGCTTGTCCTTGGGGTCGCCCTCTTTGATGTGAACAGTCATGTTAAGGTCGTGACCGTCACTGTTGGTGAACAAAATGAAGGTGGTTTATGGAGCGTTGTCATCAATGTGTGGGCTGGCCATGATCAATGGAGGTTTTAAATTGCTTTAGTTCTTGGGTTTCTATAGGAGAAAAATGAGGAAGCAAGATTTCCCACAGACGTCGCCACTGATCTTACCAGATCAGAAAAGGATCAGCAGTCCGCACACGTCGTGAGCTCCTTCGTTTGCCGGTGGTGGAGAAGAGGAGTGTATGTATTTGCAAGGTACTCTGATGCTAAAATAAGTTTCAGCAAGAGAGAAAGTAAGTACGGAGAAAAGGTGTAGAGAGCAAAGTACCTGACCCTCTAGTGAAAGAGGGTATTTATAATGTGCCCCCAGCGCAAGGCCAATGGTTACTTTGCATTGGGTTAGATTACAAGGCCCAATACGAGTAACTGCCAGGGCTTACATGTCGTAGGGAAGACCAACACGTGGTCTTCACCCTGAATCAACTGCCTCATGATCTTCGAAAGGTGGGCTAACCAGTTCTTTCAGAAGTGGGTAGTTTCTTGATGACGTGTCCCCACGTGGGGGGCACATGGAGTCCGTGGGAGAGACGTGTGAGAGCTCTTTGGGCGTGCAGGTGGGTTGGACCTCAATTGGGCCCTCCTCGACAAGGACTTGGGTTGGACCGTGCCCGGCGGTGGGCCAACCTTAGGCCCAGTCCAGAACAATACCATTTTTGCCTCTCCCACGACAAATTATTTTCTTTAACTCTCCAGCATGCTTCTGTGAAACACTACCATTGGGTATATTCTTCATAGGACTAATTTTTTTAAAATCTCAAGCAAGTTTCTATGTTTTATTCCCCAACTACGATTCCAAAGTCAGTGTTGGCATCAGCCTTTTTATCCTTTGTTGTGATACCAAAGTCATTGTTGGTATCATTTCCTTTTACCTCTTGTTATGATATCAAAGTCAGTGTTGACACCGATTTCGTACTTCTAGTTACAATATTAAAGTCAGTGTTGATATTGGCTCTTTAACTTCTGTTATGATATCAAAGTCAGTGTTGATATCAGCTATTTATCTTTTGTTGTTGACTATAACAAGTGTGAGCAGTATGGGTAATAGTCCCACATTGACTAGAAATATGGAGACTTGAGCATTTATATGTGGGAGAATCCATACGCCTATCACCTTAAGGTTTTGGGTGAATATGTGATGTGTCTCTCACAACGGTGTTGCTTAAAGGAAAGTCCCACAATGTTCAATGCTCACTAGTTGAAAAATCTCCCCCAACATTTTTTACAATTTCAAAGTCAGTGTTGATATCGGCCCTTTATCTGTTGTTACGATATCAAAGCCAACATTTATACCAGCCATTTATCTCTTGTTATGATATCTTGTTATAATATCAAAGTCAGTGTTGATATCGGCCATTTATATTGTTACAATATCAAAGTCAGTGTTGATATCGGCCCTTTCTCTGTTGTTATGATATCAAAGTCAATGTTTATATCAGCCCTTTATCTCTTGTTATGATATCAAAGTCAGTGTTGATATCGGCTATTTATCTTTTGTTACAATATCAAAGTTGGTGTTGATATCAGTGTTTTATCTCTTATTCTGATATCAAAGTCGGTGTTGATATCGGTTCTTTATGTTATGATATCAAAGTCAATGTTAATATCAGTTATTTATCCCTTATTATGATATTAAAGTCAGTGTTGATAACGGCTCTTTATCTCTTGTTATAATATCAAAGTCAGTGTTGATATTGACCATTTATCTTTTGTTATGATATTAAAGTCAATGTTGATAGCGACTCTCTATTTCTTATTACGATATCAAAGTTAGTGTTGATATCAACTCTTTATCTCTTGTTACGATATCAAAGTCGGTGTTGATATCGGTTCTTTATCTCTAGTTACGATATAAAAGTTAGTGTTGATATTGACTCTTTATCTCTTGTTACAATATCAAAGTCAGTGTTGATATCAATCCTTTATCTTTTGTTACGATATCAAAGTCAGTGTTGATATTTGTCGCTACCGCGAAAATAAGGTGCCGGCAAAACAGAAGAGTCGCCACCTTTCGTTATTTATCCCTCAGAACGGGAAAGGAAACAATCGGAAAAACCTGATGAAAAGGTGTAAGACAAGGTCATCGCAACCATGTTTGGATTCGGGAGTCGGTTACGCAAGGGAAAGGTATTAGCACCCCTCACGTCCATCGTACTCGATGGGATCCACGCTTGTTGTGTTTATCTGACGGGTTGGTTTTATCTATCTACCTATCAAGGCCGGTCTGAAAAGAAAAGAAAATGACTCGGCAGAACACAGCAGTTCTATGCCTACGTATTCTCATCAGAGAATGAGAAATCAGAGTCAACGTAGTTCGGCTAACTACGGGTAAAAGGATGGGGGAAGGTGGCTCGCCAATACATCAGTATTGTGCCTATGTACTCTCAACGGATATGAGAGATCAGAGCTTACGTAGTTCGGGATAATACGGATTATGGGAATTCAGATTCATCTGTTTTTCTAAGTAGGGTTAGCAAACAGTTCCAGCAGTTTGGTGTACGCAGCTCGACCCTTGGAGACTTAGGCGTTACCGTTTGCGGTAGAATTGGGAGTTAACGACACTCTTTTCTTTGAATTATGGGCCCACGGGGCAAAAAGGTTTGAAGTTTGTTTTCTGTCTTTTACGGAAGAACTGTTTTTTTTATGGTTGTCTATAGTTTGTACAGCACTAGAGACTATGACTTAGGAGCGAATGCGTCGCATATCATCCAAAGGACGTATACTAAACATTCTAGACGATTGAGAGGAGGCCGCTCAATTATCATTACCCAAGTAGCTTAAGGCTCGTAACGTGCTTGTACTAACTTGCCTTTATTACGTTTTTTACTGTTGTTTTTAGATGAGAAGAGGACGAACTCTACGGGGAGACTGTCAAGTCCTAATGTTGTCATGCCAAGGATTCATCCTATGGTTGAGGTTTGAAACAGGGAACTCCTAGAAATTATCTTGCATAGGTTTCAACCTAAAGTTCTAATCCTCACTTCCTTATCAAAGTGAGTGGGATTCCTAGGGGATCATGTCAATGGTACACAAAAACAGACAAAGCAACAGCTTAAACAATAAACAGATATACAGATAAACAAGTAAACAGTAAAGATGCACATGCAATGCAACAATACAAGCAGAGGGAGACTTGCTCAACCTCTTAGGAATCAAGCAAAAGGGGAATAGGAAAACAGAGATGGACAGACTCAACCTCTATTACTAATACACAGATAAAAAAGAAAAACAACACACAAGCAAAAGGAGGATCACCTCAATCCTTAATGCAAACAAGCAGAGGGAGACTCACTCAACCTCTAAGCAATCATGCTCCAAGCTTAATAATCTAAACATGGACCTATTCTAATGCATCAAGCAATTCAAATAAGGGAGAGAAGTCAAAATGAGCCACACAGAAATTATCCCAAGCTACATTAGGTTGGAGGTATATCAATACCAGAGTCCATCATGGGCTCAACCTCTTGAGGAATGCACAGAATCCAACCAAAGGAAGTATTAGGCTCTCCCAAGAGGGATCATATGCCAATAGGACAGAAAAACTGGGTATTAGTCCTAGATATCAATCTAAGGGTAACTGACTGTAGTGTATCAACACATAATGTCCATCTCAGGCTCAACCTGTTGAGGAATGCATAGAATCCAACCAAGGGAAGGATTAGGCTCTCCCAAGAGGGATCCTAAGAAAAGGACTTTGAGATGGATGACAACATATAAACCAAGGGAATATACCATGCCAAGAATGTCAATCCAAGGCTCAACCTCCTGAGGAATGCACAGAATCCAACCAAAGGAAGGATTAGACTCTCCCAGGAGGGCTCCTCATTAAGACTTGAAGAATAAAGATAGTACAAACCAAAGGAATGTACTATACTGGAGAATGTCAATTCAAGACTCAACCTCCTGAGGAATGCACAGAATCCAACCAAAGGAAGGATTAGGCTCTCCCAGGAGGGATCCTCTTCAAGACTTGAATAAAGGATGTAGGGCAAAGCCCAAGGAGGAAATCATATAGGGGACAGAAGGCAACACAACACTCCTAAGAACCCTACAAGCTAGCTACCAAGATCACCTAAGCTACGGGAATCAAAAGCTCTATCAAGGCTATGGAAAAGTTCTAATGAGGTATCTACCTACTTACCAATCTATCAAGAAGGAATACACTACTTAGAATCATCTAATGGCCATTTACAATGTTAATCTATGAAGTTCTCTAAGTTAGGATCACCTAAACTAAGGTTAATTTGTAAAATAGGGAACTAATTGGAAATCATTCCTAAAAATTCTAAGGAAAATACTATACTATCCTACATATATCAACATGTTATGGTACAAAAATCAGGGGTCAAACCTAAATCAAAAGGCTCAAATTAAATCTAAAACCTCAAGGGTACACTAAAGGGATTCAACAAAGAACACTCCAAAACAACTACCCTAAAACCCTATTTAGAATCATCTAAAAATGACGAAAAAATCACCTAACATCATTAACATGCATATAATCAGCACACAAAATTTCAATGTCAAACTCAAAAGCATGAATGAGAAATGAAATCATCAAATTCAGTACACAATTTCTCAATTATTAAAAACATACTACAATAGAAAATATGAAATTAATTGTAAAAAAATGGAAAATTCAAATAAAAAACATGGGAATATTCTAGACATTCCAAACTATATCCATAAATTTTATCAGGATTTATTAACATCATTTATTATTTTTTCATGAATCAATACTAACAAGTAATAAAACAAAAAAATAAAGAAAAAGAAATAAAAGAAATAAATAGAGGGAGGTGCAGTAATTAGCTAATCCACGAGTTACTCGCTTGGGCCCTGCGCATGAGGGGTGTGGATAGCGCGTGGGGACTGGGCCCAGCTGAATATCAATTCAGCATTATTCTCCTAATTGAAACAGTGCCAGGGGGTGTAGCGAGTAAGGTTTCCACGTGTTAAATGGTTTGGGCCCTGCGTGTGGGGTGCGAGTAATAATATCATTAAGCCCGTCTGAAGTCACTTAAGTTATGTTTTGGCTTGCGTACGTGGCGCGCTCATGGCAGTCGGATTGCAAGACTCAGTCTTCCTTTTCTTGTGCGATCCGACGGTGATGATATCGTCTTCTCCATTTAAACATTTCAAGGTGGGAAAACGCAGCATACGACGGTAACAGCGGACGGTTTTCCGGCGAACTACTCGAGCACATATCTCTCTCGATACTCCACGGTTTCGCACGATTTTTGGATGAAACTTGAAGGATTTTTCATGAGGATTAAGAATATCGTATTTATTCAGGCTAAAACTCCAAGAACAGAGAGATTCATAACCAACTAGAAATCGGATCCAAACTTAATTTGTCTCTAAACTTCCAAATTTTGATCCTAAATCCATCTAGGGTTCATACTCTACCTAACCACATGTAGCTAGAGCCTTAAATGCACATAATCTAAGAGAAAATTTGAGATGAAGAACCTGACACAAAGCTTTGAATCTGGTGACTTCTAGAGCTCTGCGTGCTTCCAAAAGGTGCAGATCCCTTCAATGGATGATGATGAACAATTATTGAAGTCCAATTCCTTATGAAACTCTCTCAATCTCAAAATTAGAAAACCAAGTTTCAAGCTTCTTCACACACTTGCTCCAACTGATTCTCAACAGAATTTGCCACTAGAAGCTTCTGGGAATGATCTGACATCAATTTATAATCTGTCTAACACCTTTGGAGGCCCAATCAAAGCCCAATTTGTGATTTCTCATTTTCAACTTTCTTCCAAAATTTCAATTATGGTGTCCACGAATTTGGCTTGTTATCACTCTTAATCCACCTCAGTCCACATGCTTAAGGGTTATGGAATGTATTAGAGTGATTTTTCTCCTTTGATTTCAACCAAAGGGGTGTGTTTGATATGTTACTTCATCATGAAGTAATCCTCCAAATGACCATGCTATATACCTCAATTCAAAAATGTAATGATGCCAAAGTGTTTAGGACATCAATTCCAATCAAAATGAGCACAAATTTGGCTTGAAATCATTCAATTATCAATTGTTTTGAATTTTTCCATTTTAATTCATTAAAATGGTCTTTTTGTGAAATTTCTTCAACCAATGCTTGTTTCAATCCATATCAATAGACTCTTGATACTTGGCTAAACTAAAAACATCATTTTGAGCAACTTTCATGTTGAACAAAACTTCATTTGAAGCTTGCAAGATAGTGAAATTGACCTATAATTCAAAATGACCTGTGATGTCCAAATACCCAGAATACCCTTGACTTGTCAAAGCCATAACTTGAATTCTACAAATCCAATCATGGACTTCTAGTACTCTATGGAAAGCTAAGAGAATAAGGAACAACATTAATGTTGACCAAAAGTTCATATAAATCATCCTTCTAGGGCAAAAGTGTCCTGCAAGTTGGGTAACTTTCAAGCTCCAAATTCACATGCCTC
The DNA here is from genome assembly GCA_963859935.3 of Lathyrus sativus. NCBI lineage: Eukaryota > Viridiplantae > Streptophyta > Magnoliopsida > Fabales > Fabaceae > Lathyrus > Lathyrus sativus. The sequence goes on along the minus strand of OZ012737.1, from coordinate 649,135,132 downwards.
AGATGACTTGTAACTTGTCTGGCTCATAACTTGAGTTCTATAAACCCTATCAAGGACTTCTAGTACTAAAATTAAATCTAAGATCATGCCCTACAACAATCATGTTAGGGTCAAGATGATATGAAGATCACATCTTGAGTTAAATGGCCTTGAAGTCAGGGGTCAAGCTAGGGGATTTTACACTGTCAAGCCTTAGAAACCCTAGCCTGAAACTTCTCAAACTCTTCAATCATGATGATTTGACCTTGGAATCATCCTTAGAACATCTCAATGTATCAATCCATGATCACATGGCTCTTGAATTAAGTCTCAACCTTCTTCAAATCCTCAGTTGGCTTAGGGTTGACCCAGTCAAACCCTAGCTGCACCGATCATGGCTGAGGCTTCTTAATCTTGTACCATGACCTGTCTAGGCCTCAAAGTGATCTTCAAAACTTCTCATGAGCTCTCTCAAGACCTCGAATCCAACTTTATGGCTTCAACATCATTAGATGACTCCTCACAACTCTCAAGTTAGGAGACACACACTCTTGGTTTCAACCATTCTTTCTGAGACTCTTTTAACTTCTTTGACAAGGATATCAACCCTTGAACAATTGAATAACCTTCTTAGCTAGCTTCAAAGTCTTTTGTAGCTCTTGATTGGTAATCATACCTCCTGATCTCCTGCATACATGTCATTGAAATGCGAATGATAATGCTAATGTGAATGAAATGAAACACAAGCTAGGTAAAGAAAAGTTGGGCAAATTTCAGGGTGCAACAGCTGCCCCTATTCAAACGGCTTGGACTTGACTGGGTGAGAAGCGAACGAATCTCAAACAATCAAGGTAAAAGACGGTTGAATACCAACAAACCCTGAAATTTGCCAACTGCACAAGTACACGGTACTCTGATGGAGACAAATCTTCGGAAACTGAAATGATAGTTGCACGGCAACTAGCTGGGGAAATACTGATCTGAATCTCTGTCAGGATGACTCTCTGATTTATCTGATATCATTTCATCCTCAAATCATCAAGGGATCACCGGTTACACGGTAAATGGTGATGGATTAATCTCAAATCTCCGTTAGGATGATCATCTATATCCACGGTAATGGGCGATCTGCCAACCGCACAGTTAAACGATACTCTGATTGGTAGGGACATCTTCAACTGGGCATGACAGTTGCACGACAACTTGCTGAGGAATTAGTTACACGGTAACCGGAAATTTGCCAACCGCAAAAGTACATGATACTCTGATGGGTAGACAAGTCTTCGGAAACTGAGGTGAATGATTAACTTCCAATCTCCGTCAGGATGATCGGGTGATTTTGCTATAGATCTCCGTCCTTGAGTCATCAAGGGATTACTGGTTATACGGTGACTGGTGAAGGATGGTCGATTATGCCGTCAGGCGTTCTGCGCCATAGCAGAAAAATTCCTTATCGTCGCCTATGGACTCATCATGTCACTAGGAACGTCGACAACATCTTCGTCGGACTTCATCAGTAATTCAATAAGGGATCACCGATTATTCGGTAACTGGTGAATGATGGTTGACTCTGCCGTCAGGCATTCTGTGCCACTGCACAAGAATTCCTTATCGTCGCCTATGGACTCATCATGTTGCTAGAAACGTCGACAACATCTTTGTCGGACTTCATCAGTAAGTCAATAAGGGATCACCGGTTATTCGGTAATTGGTGAATGATGGTTGACTCTGCCGTCAGGCATTCTGCGCCACTGCAGAAGAATTCCTTATCGTCGCCCATGGACTCATCATGTCGCTAGGAACGTCGACACCATCTTTGTCAGACTTCATCAGTAAGTCAATAAGGGATCACCAGTTATTCTGTAACTGGTGAATGATGGCTGATTCTGCCGTCAGGCATTCTGTGCCACTGTAGAATAATTCCTTATCGTCGCCTATGGACTCATCATGTCGCTAGGAACGTTGACAACATCTTTGTCGGACTTCATCAGTAAGTCAATAAGGGATCATCGGTTATTCTGTAACTGGTGAATGATGGTTGATTCTGCCGTCAGGCATTCTGCGCCACTACAGAAGAATTCCTTATCGTCGCCTATGGACTCATCATGTCGCTAGGAACATCGATAACATCTTTGTCGAACTTCATCAGTAAGTCAATAAGGGATCATCGGTTATTCTGTAACTGGTGAATGATGGTTGATTCTGCCGTCAGTTATTTTACGCCACTACAGAAGAATTCCTTATCGTCGCCTATGGACTCATCATGTTGCTAGGGACATCGACAACATCTTTGTCGGACTTCACCAGTAAGTCAATAAGGGATCACCGGTTATTCTGTAACTGGTGAAGGGCTACTCTCAAATCTCCGTCGGGATGATTATCAGATTTCGCTGCAGCTTCTTCCTCAAGTCATCAAGGGATCACTGGTCACTTGGTAACCGGCGATACATAGATGATATTGCCGTCAGGAATTCTGCGGCATGACGACAGAAGAATTCCTCGGGACTCATCAGGTCATTAGGAACTTTTGACAATCTATGTAACTATGTCGTCGGGCATTCAAAGAAATTCTCGGGCGTCAGCCGGACTTCATCAGAAAGTCGGAAACAAACTCCTAAATCAATCATGAACCCAATAGGGATATCTATTCTTTCTCCGTCGGGCACTCCGCGTCAGCTGGGAGAACTGCTTCGACATCGCAGTTGAACTTCATCAGTAAGTCTTGAAAGGGAATCCTTAATCAATCACAGACCAAATAAGGGTATACAATCTTTTGCTGTCAGGCACTCTGCATCAGCTTAGAGGAACTTCTTCGACGTCACGGTCGGACTTCATCAGTAAGTCTTGAAATGGGATCCTTAATCAATCACGGACCACTAAGGATATACAATCTTCTGCCGTTAGGCACTCCGCGTCAGCTGAGATAACTGCTTCGACATCACATTTGGACTACCTGAGTAAGTCAGTAGGCTTTTGGCGCTACCGCCGGACTTCAATCATCAAGTCCTCAAGGGAAATTTCAACTTCTCTGTTCAAAACCTGCTGAAGATGACACATTTCCGCTGGGGATTCTGGAGAACTATCAAGTAACTCTGCTTCAGGGATTCAGAAATCATTCTGGACAAATAAACTCGGCTGAGGAAATCAAGAATCATCTTGAACAAACAACTTCGCTGAGGAACTCGAGAGTCATCCTGAGAAAATAACTCCGTCGGGGACTCTAAGAATCAACTTGAGCCAATAATTCTGCTGGAGATTTCAGGAATCATCCTGAGCAAACACTCTGCCGGGGACTCCAAACATCAACTTGAGCAACCAACTCTGGTGACTTCACAACGGATTTTAAGAATCATCTGAAGCACCCAACTTCGCTGGGGAATTTAAGAATCATCTTAAGCAAGCCATTTTGCGGAGGAACACCTGTAAAACAAGAACGGTAACAACCTAGCTCATGTTTCATATGCATATGTTTGACAATGGCGTAATGTTATGCAATCATGCAAAATGCTACGACCCCATCAGCAAAATAAGTGTTGAAGGGAAAATCCTCCTGTCAAGGAGAAAGGACCAATCTGGTGGAGAGGAGGAATCGTCCTGCCGAGGAGAAGAAGTCACACCAATCTCAATTGGACTAAACCTGGGGAAACGAACTCCAGACGACTGCTGCATGGGAATAAAATTCTTCGAGAACCTGTAATCGCTCAACTAGGTATACGAACCACAAACTGCTGAGGACAAACGATGTCAATCGCGGAAATAAACTGCACGACCTTCACAAATAGCCTCTTCTTGGGGATACGGACTCCGATGGGGAAATACAACATCAGTTATTCAACACTCTACTGGGGAGAACCAATCATGGCCTGAACGGCTTCCAAGGACTCGACTCTATTGGGGAACCGCAAACTCAGCTGGGGATAGGCAACCAGACGCTGGAATCACCCCTACATTCCGGGGAGAATACAACTCTGTGGGGAATCTCAATTCCGCTGGAGACTTAAGTCTGGACTATCGAAAGCTGCACACTTGCAAATAGTCTTCTACGAGAACTGTACATTGATCCAGTGCTGGGGAATGGATATACACTTCTGCGTATGACTCAGCTGGGGAAACGATGAACCTTCCTCATGACACATCCGGTTGGGGAGAATCTATCCCTGCTTGGGAAGACATATCCATGCTCACGGTCTCACGTTCTGATTCCGTGGGGAGACATTGCTGAACTCGCTGGGAAAGGAGGAATCATCCTGCTTGGAAAACATGCCATGAAACAAACTCGAGATGGCTTGCCCCAGAATCTTCTGACAACTTCTAACAAACTCTGACAATCTATGTCGACCCGGGGAGGAACGACTCTTTCGCTTTCAGCTTTTATCCCAGCTTGTGGGATCTCTTTGGGGATGTTCCTTGAAAGGAAATCTGCAATCTCTGCACCCAGAACTGCCTCAGCATCTTGAACCTCACAAAGGTGCTTCAAGTTAATAACCTTTAGGATAAGGATGGCTTTGATGCTCTCGGGGTGACCTGCCCCAGTCTTGTCATGACTTTTGCCCCTCATGGGCTGATCTGTGGGAGTAATACCCTTGGCTGCGAGAGATTCATCAAATCTCAACCTGATTGCCCCGGATTAACGATTTCTAGATGGTTGACTCCCATGCGGCGATCATTTGACATAGCTTGCCCCGGTTCACCGGATTATTCAGGCGCTCTGAATTCTATCCTGATCAAGTCTTTCCATTGTGGAAACTTTCCTGCTGTCAAGGGCTTACTCGCTAGTAAAACAAACTGTTCTGCCTAAAAGACATATCAAATGCAATGCATATGGCAGTTTTCAAAATCCATTCCTGTTTACTGGAAAAAAATTTATGACATAAAAATATATGAAATCATTCATCAACGTGTCAATACTAAAACAACGCTGTATTGGGAATCCTATCTAGGAGTCAGTTCCGATGTGATCTTTACCGCAGTATACTCTCGAAAAAAACCTATTTCAATTAGGTCTTTTAAAGGTTGTAACGTGGTCAGGTTCACGGTTTAAGAAAGAAAGGATAAAGGCTCAAAATTCATTTTAACCCACCCATTCTCCTTGATGTTCTCCATCCTACGTTCAATTAATTCGACCTTAGCGTCCATCTTTCAAAGGTTGAGTGACACTTCAAGGAATCATTCTTTTTCGAAGTGACAGTCACTCTCTTTTCGTCTTTGTTTGGGCACCGGTAGCCACACGATTTCGTTCTTTCTCGAGGAGTTTCTTTCGTAATCTTTTTTTGTTTTTCGTTTCTTCGTTTTTCGTTTCCCCCTAACTTTTGCCTGGACTAACTCTTTAGAGTTTCTTCAGTTTTGAAGTCCAGTGGGGTACCCTAATTTTTGCCTAAGTCGCTTGCTTTCAAGATTCGACTTAGCGGGCTTTTCCTCTTTTATTCTTTTCTTCTTTTTTTGTTGAACAAATCGTATGGCATCGACTCGCATGACTTGTTAAAGAGAGTGTGACTGTTTCACTCCTGATCGGCCAGGTTTAACCATCATGGTTTTTTAGGTACGATCTATAGCGGTGTGATTGGTCCTCGAACGAACACTCCTTTTGTTATTTGAACGCTTGGTCAAATTAACTGACACCTACCCTGCCCCAGGTTCAGATTGAGGGTTTTTTATCTTCAGAAAGAAACTCTTACAACTAGGCTCAAAGGGGTTAACAAGGAACTCTCTTCCTTATATCTCTGGTGTTTGGGAATTGAAACAATGCCTGTACATCATCAATAGGTTTTTTGTTCAAAAGCATAGCATCGGAAGCTTACGCATCATTGGATTTCGTCATCCTCCCCGGATTCCACTTAAACAAGCGTTTGAAATAAAAGAAAGCAATAGAGTGAACACGAATGGATTAGTTCAAAACATGCATATTTATTTCATTATCAATATCAATTGAAAAACAATCATGATTTACAAGCGAAATTTGCAATTCTACAGGAAAGAAACTACAAATGTAAAGAAATGACATGATAAAATGCAGAGTTCCAGCTTTCGGGGAACTGGGCTTTCACACTTTATTTGCTGCTGAGGGGAGCGGCCCTTTGAAGTCTTCAGACTCAATCAGAAGAACGACTGTTGTGAGGTCGACTCAGATTCGGGCTCCGATAGTTTCGCTGCAACGGAGCGAGAGGTTGCCGATTTTGTATGGCAGAAATAGTCCGGAGACGAGGTTTGACCTAGTGAGGATCCTCTCTGTTCAGAGGCTTTCATCCTGGAACTCGACCCATGAACATGAAAAAGTTGCGGGCAAGGCGATTCAGACCTCAAAGACCGCGGGATATACTTCTGATCCTTCTCATCTTCAGATGAGATCATGGGAGCATCCATCTCTCTTGCACGATAAGAGATGAATTTGCCTGATGCTTTCATGCCACCCGACACGAATTCAATTGTTCTTGACTCAATCATGTCTTGAACCTTATGCTTAAAAGCTCTACAGTTCAATATATCGTGCCCTGGTGCTCCAGAGTGGAATTTGCATCGGGAGTTCGCGTCCTAGTCGGGTGGCAGCTGTCCAGTCATGGGAGCCAACGTTCGAAGTTTAACCAACTGTAGTTGGAGCAGGAGTTGCAACAACTGGTCATAATCCATCGGGATTGGATCGAGGATTCTGTCAGATAGTCTCCTCTTTTGACCCTGTCTTCTAGGGTTGTCTTGCGGAACCGGACGTGGCTGCTGCTGGGAAACGTTTCGAGCTTCATGTTGCGCAGAGGATCTGTTAGGCTTATCATGCCTTGGTGCGGGTTCTTCAGATACCCGTGGAGAAAGTATGTCGGTTGCAGCCTCGGGCTTTTGCTCACATTCCCTCCTAAGTATGTCCTTCAACACTTCCGCCATCAGGCCCACCTGATTCTTCAGCTGGTCATTCTCCTCTTTGAGCGCTTGCTGGTCCCTTATAACCTGCCTCAGCTGGCCTCAGACCTCTCTCAACTCTGCTCGTACCCGTTCCATTGCTCGGATCAACCTGAGACAAACCTGAAACAACCTGTATCAACAGGGGGTTAGAAAAATGGCAAGGTACCTGTCATGCAAATGATTCATGCAAATGTAAACATGTGTCTGTGCCTTGGGGAGACTCCCCCCCAATCCTAGTTTTCGAGACAAATAAAGTCTAACATCCAATCATGGAAAGAAATCCTCATATTTATCTGAAAAGCCCGCGCGGGTAGCGTACAACTGTAATCACATACAACTGAAGCAACAAGGCATGACCCCAACCAACAGGCCTGGTGGTGATCAGCATATCAATGCATAAAATGTACAAAAGAAATACAAAGAGATCAGGTGCGGCTACGGGCACGGAAATCCTCAAGTAACTTCTTCGTAGCGGGATGATTAGGCTGGGTGAGCAGGCTCCTCTGCCTAATGGACTCTGGGAGGTTCTCGGCAACACTCATAGAAACACCTTCTTTAGAATGGTTCTCCACCCTACTCCTCTTAGCATCAGCGCGAAGTTGGCAATCCATCAGGTTTTCCTTGGTCTCAACCAACTTATACTGGACATCTCGTCGTAGCGAGGCTTCAGCCTCTATTTTCTTGTCCTTGATCTCAATCTGGACTTCTAGCTCGGCTACTTGCTGCTTCAGCTTTTCCTCTCGCTCTTTGTATTTGGCTAGGGTGCTGCTCCACAACTTCTCGTACTGGGTTAACTTCCGGTATGCCCTATCCAGCTCCTGCTTTTTGGTGGTCAATACCCCGTGCACTGCCTTCAGGTCCAACCCAAGGCGTTCTCTGGAGTCAGTTTCCTTGGTCAAGTTAGCGCCCAGGTGGTTGATCATCTCTGTCTGCTTCTTGCAGGTGTAGACGACTTCGCTCTTTTCTCCTCGAAGTTGAGCAATCTCTTTCTCCAACTCTTCGTTGGCTTTTCGTAGCTCTTCCTTCTCTTGGAGTACCTGGTTGAACTTCTGAATATCAACTATGTTAGGTTCTTTGTACACAGGAGGATACAATGGTTCCACTGCAGGAAACGACATTAGAAACTTGGTGGCCCTTTCTCGGACCCAAGCCACATATGGATCAAAGGCCTTGTTGTTGCTTTTTCCTAACAAGACTTTCTCCTTTCGGTGAATTTTGCTCCAAGCATTTTGTACCTTGACCAAAGTGTCACCTTCAAGCAGCCCTGTGAGATACAGAGATTCCTGTATCTCTTCCTCTTCAGGAGGACCTCGTAGTGCATACCCAAATTGTCGTACTAGCAGAGAGGGATTGTAGTTAATACATCTATTCCTTCCGACCAGGGGGACGTTAGGAAAGCCACAACAGCTATGTACAATATCTTTGCCCAATAGATCTCTATCAAACCAGATAATATTGTCAACAGTCAAACCCATCAAACGTGCAGACCAGGGTGAAGACTCAGCAGAATCAATGAACGGCCCCGCCTTAGGGAGATGGCTAGCAAACCACTTATACAGTAAAGGAGCACAACAAGCCACGTTCTTCCCCTTTCTGTTTTCATTTTTGCTATGAACTGAATGGTAGACGTCTCCGAGGAGAGTGGGCATGGGATTTCCGGAAGCAAATATATGGCAAGCATCCATACCTATGAAGTCTGGATGACTTGGGAACAACACGATCCCATAAATGCAAAGGGCTAAGAAGGCATTGAATACATCCCAGCGGCCCTTCTTGGAAAACTTTCGGGCTTTTTCCATCAGGAAAGGCAAAGGGAAACCATGAACTCCAATCTTTCTAAATACCATCCCTTTCAACTCTGATTCATCTACATGAAGAGCGGCAGTCAACTTACCCAAGTTGGTTCACCTTCATCACGGTAATAAGGCATCTGATTCAGCAAAGGCACCCCTAACAGGTCAGAGTACTCCTCCAAGGTCGGAGCTAGGACATAGTCTGGAAACACAAAGCATCTGAGATGTGGGTCGTAAAACTGCAGAAGAGCATAGAGGCTATTCAACTCGTACGTAGGAAGCTTATACATAATACCCAGAAGTCTCCTATAACTCTTTCTAAAACTCTCCATCACTGTCTTATCAGCCAATGAAATCAAAGCTCGTAACTCTCGGATGTCAGGTGTTGGTAGCTTGTAAGCCACAGTCTTCTTCAGAGATGCCATATCAGCCATGAGGATCAAGATCACTAGAACCAGGGGAGAAATATGCACCTGCAACACAAACACACGTTAATGATATGCAAATGAGGATGAAAACAATGCAAAATGCAATCATGCAGCAGGAGATCAAGATGACTGTGTTGTTGAGGAGAAGGACCACAACTCTGCTCTGTCAAGAACAAACATATCTCTGATGATGATAACCCTCTGATACCCACAATACTGATTCACTATCAAGAAAACCAGGTTGTCTGGAGGTTAAGGTTCCCTGCAATAACCCGACCCTGCTCACAGGTATGGACCTAATCACGGAAAAGGTTCGGCATCCTATACGGTCATCAGCGTCACAGACTTTCAAGAAATGATGATACGATATGCAGGAGGTGTGGCATCATCATCTCTTGAAGCTGCCTCACTTAGCTGAATCTCAAATGATCGGTTCCTAGAGTCGACAATCCTCAGATCCGACAGCCCCTCGGGTCTAAAGGACCGATAGGAAGTCATCAAAGAGAACCTCGTCTGAGTGTGGATTACATGGGAACTTATGCAAGCAAAGCAAACACGTCCTCCACTAATCCACTATAATACTATGTAGCTCTCAAGTCTGGGTCTGGCTTCTCACTCATCAGAATGCCCCTCCCACAACAACACAGATAATCATATCATACTGAAAATAAAATGCGGAAGGTAAAATGCGATAAATAAACACAAACCCAACAAGTAAACACGCAAGCGCTATGATTGACTCGCACAGGGGACGTTGTCGCTACTGCGAAAATCGGCGCCGGCTGAACAGAAGAGTCGCCACCGTGCGTTATTTATCCCACGGGAGGGAAAGGAAACGCTCAGAGTAAACCTCGCACAACACGGGAAAGGTATGGTCGTCGCAACCAAAACCTGGGTTCGGGAGTCGGTTACGCAAGGGGAAGGTATTAGCACCCCTCACGTCCGTCGTACTCGACAGGATCCACGCTTGTTTGGGTCGTCTACAGGATGCAAAACAATCTATCTACGACTGCTAAATCTAAACGGAAGGGAATTGACTCGATAGAGCGTCGCACTCTATGCCTACGTATTCTCAAGAGAGAAAGTCAGAGTCAACGTAGTTCGGGACTACAGGGAAAATTGGCTCGCCAAGACTTCGCGTCTTGTGCCTACGTACTTCCACACTGCATGGAAGATCAGAGCCTTGCGTAGTTCGGGCTAACTACGGCTAAACAGGGTATTCTCACACAGTAGTGAGAAAATAAACTGGTTTCAAAGGTACGAGAACCTATGGGCAAAACTACGGTCCGGTCTCAAATGCACTTGGGCAAGAGAGAAAAAGGGGAACATCAGTCGTCAGCGGGAAAGTCTCGATCGCACAGCCGCGAGAGAACAGAAAGTCAGTTGTTAGTGTGCTCGCTAGGATATCGCATCCTATGCCTACATATCCTCGTCTGGTACGAGGAATCAGAGCAGCTGTAGTTCGGCTACTTCGGGACCACAACTCAAATCTCGTTTTATTAACATTCTGAAAAATGGTTACAATGAGTGAATACTGAAAAATAAACTCCTAGGAAATACTATCCTATCCTATCCTGAAAAATCGAATGGAAAATAGCCCCCTAACAAGTGGGCTTCTAAACTATCCTAAAATGGTGTAAAAGAATATCTATGAAAAAATGCACTCTAAAAAATATTAAGTCTATTTTAATATTTTTCCTCTTTTTCCTCCTTTTCTTTTCAACTTTTTTTTTTTCATATATTTTTCATATTTTTTCTATGTATTTATCTCCATATTTTCCCTTTTTTTTTTAAATATTTTTCTCAATTTCTTTTCTTTTTCTATTTTTAATATTTTTTCACAATATTTTCTCTCCATATTTTTTTCAAGATTTCTTTTCCACTTCTTTTTCTTCTTTTTTCAATATATTTTCTTCATATTTTTCTTTTCAATAACTTCTTTTTCTTATTTCTTTTTTTTTTTCATAAAACTATATATGAAAAAAATATAAAAGAAAAGAAAATAAAGGGAGGGTACACTGGCTGCAGGGGGTTACAAGTAAAAAAGAAAAAGCAAACTGGGCCCAGCCCAGTACCTAACAAAAACGGGGAAGGGGGTTTGATGGTGAAACTGGGGTGTTAGCTCGTTGGGCTCAGGCCCAATCCATCCATAAGCAAAAACGGGGCGAAAGAAAAATTAGGGGGGTGCACGCAGGAGAATCCCATGGGCCTCGGAGCCCAATCCATGGCCTTGTAACTTCTTTCAGCAAAACCCTAATTTCAAGCTCTCCCCAAAACACTGTTCATCATCTCCCCAGCGCCGCTTCCACCTTTCCCAAAACTCTCGTCTCATTCTCGTTCACCGCCTCCGTCCAAACCAACTCATTTCACCACCACTAACACAATCCAGAACAAACAAATTTTCGCAAACCTCCTGAATGATTTGATCGAAAGCTCGCCAACAGATGAAGATTAAGGACATTCGTTTGAAGGTGTTATGAAATTCTGGAGATGCTTTGAAGGAATTTCTGGAGATCGTTGAGAGTGGTTGAAGATTCTTGATGAATTGAATTTCTGGAGAACTCGAAGTGTTGATGAAGAACACGTATCGTTGATGAAGATTGTTGGAGGAGATCCTTGAAGGTGAACGATGACTCCATGGTGATTTATGGAAAACGAACTGATGTTCACTCTGAAGATTGGTTGGTGAAAATCTCTGAACCTTCTGAAATTGATCTTGAAGCAGATGGATGAATCTGATGAACACAGATTGGAATCTGATGAGTCTTGATGGACATCACGAATATTGATGATGATCTTGCAGATTCTGGAGATGAGGAAGGCTGATGGAGATTGTGAATCATCTTTGCTAAACGATGATGGTCCTCGGGGACGAGCGGTTGCATCTGGAGATGATACGCCATCGTTGATGAAGTTTGATCGGAGGATAGAGATTTCTGGAAAAATTATGCTCGATGGCGATTGTTGATGATTGGTTGAATCTGGAGTTAATTGTGGATGATGTTGACTGGAGAGAAGATGAAGATTGATGATTGAGGTTGGACGCTTGAAGGTTGATCGGGATCTGGAAAAGGTTATTGGTGAGGTTGATCGGAACAGAGGAAGAAGATGAATGTTGACCGGAGATCTGGGGATTTTTGGGTGTTCTCCGGCGAAGTTCACGGTGGCCGCCGGCCATGCATGCCGGCCGGTGAGGGGGACGGTGAGGACCGGTGGAGGAGACGCGTGGCTGCGGCTGGTGGAGGAAGTGCACGCATGTGTGCCACGTGGTGAAGCGTGGCAGAGAGAGGGGGAACGTGGGTGATGCGTGGCGTGTGAGGGTGAGAAAACGTGGGGTTCTCCTTCTCGAGTTTACACGTGGCTTCAAGACTTATATAAGACTTTGATCGGTTCTGGATCCTTCTGGACAATTATGGACTTTGCTGGAAAATTCTGGGCTTCTGATGAATGGGCCCAACGAAAATGATTAAAAAAAAACTTCAAAAAACTGAATTAGCATGATTAATGAAAAAAGATTAACACTTATTAGTAATTCTTACCTAAAGTGCTTGAACCTAATTAATCAAAGATTAAACCTAACTCTAAGACAATTAACTAAATGAACTCAATTAACTCTAATTAAAAGATTAAATCCTAATTAAATCTAAAAGATTAAAAATCTAATTACCTCTATTAACATTCTATTTAATTTCTATTCTATAAAATCCTATAATATCTAATAAAAACTATTAAAAGAAAAAATCTATTTATTTCTATATTAAAAAAATGCTATTAAATTCTATACTATCTAAAAGACAATTTATTATATTCTATAAATCCAAAATAAAAAATCTATAATATTCTATATCTAAAAAACTATATGCTTCTATCAAAACCATTTAATATCTAATATATTCTAAAAACTATTAAAAATATTAAAACCTATTAATATTCTATATCTAAAAATATATTCAAAAATCAATTAATATTCTAAAAGAAAAATCTATTAATATTCTAAAAATGATTAAAATCTATATAAAACCCTAATAATGGCTAATGAAATCCAGAAAAATCACAATAATTCCCAAAGGGACAAAAATAGCACCGAACGACAAATAACACCGCGAGAGCGCATCAAAATAGCTGGTAAAAATAAACGGGCACCGAAATATCCCAAAAATACGATCCTATCTATCTAAGCTGATTAAAAACACCTGAGACGCGAGACGAGAGCTGTGATCCCGATAAAATCAAAACAAATGAAAAATGCACTGTATGCGATATGTAGATGCGAATGCGGTCATGCGTCGAAACATCGAGCCAGATACGAGACCCGGTTGGTCAAATTTTGGGGTACAACAGCTGCCCCTATTCAAGCAGCTTGGACCTGAATGGTTGAAGAGCGCCCAACCTTTGATCATTCAAAGGTAGAAGATGGTTGAATACAAATGGAACCCTGAAATTTGCCAACCGCAGAATTAAACTGCACCACTGCTTGGGGAATGACCTTCACCAACTGAATCTGGCTGTTACGACAACCCACTGATCTCGTGCTGGGGATTATTTTCATCAGCCTGAAAAAGATTTTATCATCGCCGAGATAGAATTTTGTCCACGTTAGGACTCCACCTGCCGTCAACTCAAAAAAACTTCAACAACTTTGCTGGAGATGGCTCGTCTGCCTTCTCGTCAGAAATAAATCGTCCACGCTAGGAATAAACTCTTCCACGTTAGGTATAACACCGTCCACGTAAGGAATCATCTTTTTTGCCTCTGTCAGGACTAAATTCTTCCACGTCAGGAATAAACTCCGTCTAGATCTGTCCATGTTAGGACTAAACTTTCTAGGTTATGAATACATCGTCCACGTTAGGACTCACCCTTCCACGTTAGGAATAAACTCTTTTGTACCTGTCCACGTCAGGACTAAATTCTTCCACGTCAGAAATAAACTCTTTCCACGTTAGGAATACCTCCGCTTTCCACGTTAGGAATGCGTCTTTCCACGTTAGGAATCATCATCTTTCCACGTAAGGAAACCTCTCTTCTTTCCACGTAAGGAATACAACTCCGTCCACGTAAGGACCCACCTTTCCACGTAAGGAACACAATCTCTTTTCCACGTAAGGAATCATTTTTCTTCCACGTAAGGAATACATCGTTCTTCCACGTAAGGAATTCCACGTCAGGAATGCTATCTTTCCACGTAAGGAATCACATTTTGATTCGTCCACGTAAGGACTCCAACTTGTTCCACGTAAGGAATCACATCTTTCCACGTTAGGAAACCAACTTCTTTTCTGAACTTGTCCACGTCAGGACTAAACCCTTCCACGTAAGGAATATGTCGTTCTTCCACGTAAGGAACCAATCTTTCCAGGTCAGGAATACAAATCTTTCCACGTTAGGAATCCATCTTCGTTCCACGTAAGGAATCACAATCTTATCTTGACCTGTCCACGTAAGGACCCCCCTCTTTCCACGTAAGGAATGCATCTTCTTTCCACGTAAGGAATCAACTTGTCCACGTTAGGACTACATCGTCCACGTTAGGACCCACCTTTCCACGTTAGGAATACATCTTTCCACGTAAGGAATCTATCTTCTTTTCCACGTAAGGAATCAACTTGTCCACGTTAGGACTACATCGTCCATGTTAGGACCCACCTTTCCACGTTAGGAATAACTCTCTTCTTGATTTGTCCACGTAAGGACGCCATCTTTCCACGTAAGGAATAAACTTGTCTTTTTGATTTGTCCACGTAAGGACTCCAATCTTTCCACGTAAGAAATGCTATCTTTCCACGTAAGGAATAAACTTCGTTTTCTTTCCACGTAAGGAATAAAACTCTTTGATTTGTCCATGTAAGGACTCCAATTTTTCCACGTAAGGAATACAATCTTTCCACGTAAGGAATTATCTCATCTTTCCACGTAAGGAATCACCTCTATCTTTCCACGTAAGGAATCACCTCTATCTTTCCACGTAAGGAAACAATCTTCTTTCCACGTAAGGATTCAACCATCTGTATTCGTCCACGTTAGGACTACATCGTCCACGTTAGGACCCACCTTTCCATGTTAGGAATACATCGTCTTTCCACGTAAGGAATAAACCTGTCCACGTCAGGACTCACGTTTCGTCTTGATTTGTCCACATAAGGACTCACCTCTTGACTCGCTGAGGAAATAAAATCTTTGTCCACGTTAGGACCCATATCTCAACCTGCTGAAGAAATAAACTTGTCCACGTCAGGACTTGCGCGTCTTCGACTTGCTGGGGAAATAAGACTTGTCTACGTCAGGACTCACACTTTGCCATCAGCCCGAAGAAGGATAAAATTGTCCACGTCAGGACTCTCGCATCTTGTCATCACAAAGAACTGCAAACTTGTCCACGTCAGGACACCCCTTTCACCATTACGAATAAAGCTATTTGCTGAAAATAAATGGTCCACGTCAGGACACCAGCACGAAGAGTAACCAACTTTGTCCACGTCAGGACTCCACACTCAATCAATACCGAGAACTCGAATCTGTCCACGTTAGGACTAACACATATCGTCACCTGGAAGAAATGTCCACGTTAGGACTCCACATTCCAACAATTCTGAGAAATCGAACCTGCCCACGTTAGGACTAGCACCTTCCATCAGCCCGGGGAAATAAAATTATCCACGTTAGGACACCCACTTCTCTAGCACGAAGAAAACCTATCAATAAAACTGTCCACGTTAGGACTCATCCTTCCATTGGTCCGCAAACTTCTTATCACTGACGTTACAGCAACTTTGAGGCTGACTCTACTGGGGATATTTGGAAACCAAACTTCCGGACGCCCGTTCTGATAACCGGCGGTGGCCTCTAAAATTCTGGTTCGGGAAACCCTTTAATGACAAATAACTCTGCTTGAGAATGAGGAGAAATTTTGCCTACTCACTCTGGCGGGGAAAACACGAGAAATTCACAAATAACTCTGCTCGGAGACAAAGAGAACTTCATCATGATAACTCTGTAGGGAATAATGCCGAAGCTGACACTTCATGGGATGTCTCACGCCGAGACCTTGAATGCTTGATAATTCATTTGAGCAAGAGCTCTCTCTACCTGCAAGAGAGACAATACTTGAAACAAACGGTTAGCCAACCTAGTTTATGTTTCAAAAATGCGTATGTTTGACAACGATGCAATGCTCCATTCGACATGGAAATGCTACGCGTTTTTATTTGGTGGATGCAAGTATGACACTATATGCCAATGCAAATATGACCCTATATGCCGATGCAAATGCAGACTCGAACTGCTGGGATACAGGAAACCGCTTCAGCAAAATAAATGTTGAAGACAATGCCGACTCCGCTGGGGATAACCAGATGCTACAGAATTATTCCAGCAAAATAAATGCTGGAAGAGTGAAGTCGACTCAGCTGGTAAATTAGGAACTTAAACCAAACACCTCGTTGAAGTGATACCCTACTGGGGAATATAACTCTGCTGGAGAATAACAAATGCGCCTGGTATAATTGGACTTCTGCTGGAAAGTGAACGGATATCACATGGTATTTTGACAAAATAAATGCCAATGCGCCACACCAACTCTGCCGGGGAGAGTCTCAATCTTCGAATTCCACTGGGAGGAATGAAAACACTGGTTGGAAAGAGAACTCCGCTGGGGATGGGATGATTCTCTTGGGAAAATCAACTGACTCTGCTGGGGGAGAGTAAATGACCCTGCAGGGAAAGGTAAACTATCTGAATACAGCTCACAAACACTAATCTTCTGCGGCTAAATCACTCTGCTTGAGATGCACTGTCTGAACATAGCTTTCGATCTGGGACTTGTCAAACTCTGCTGAGGATGAACGACTTTGCTGGAGAATGTCCTTTTGCACAAGCTACGACTAGCTGGGGAATTCGATCCTTCTTCAGTAAGGAATATTGCTATCTCAGAAGCGCTTCCTGCGTGGGGGTTCACTTCACGTAACGATCAAGTCTTTCACCAAAGCGCCTCTGGTCAGGGCGACATGAACTCTATTCTTTCTCGGAAATTTGCCCCACAAATACCAACATGCCTCAGTCCGAGCATTTCGTCTGGAAAAGAAAGGCTAGCCATAGTGCTACTCACAATATCTTGCCCCTGAATCGGCACCAACCTCCTGACGAGGACTCTTCGATCTCTGTACCCTGACGGTTAGATCTGAACTGCTTCTGCACGTCGAACCCCAAAAGAATGTCCCAACAACACCTTTTGTATTTAGGGTGTTCTGCCCCGGTCTTGCGATAATCTTTTGCCCCTGATCGACTGATTCGTGGAGCAGTGTCCATAACCGCGAGAGATTTGCCAAATCTCGACCTAATTGCCCCAGATTAACTGCCTCTCGAATGTATGACTTTGCTGGGGGATAAACGAGTGCGCCAAGTAGGCTGGACTTCTGTACATCCGTGGTGGGTCATACACGCCTGATGCTGGACAATATCCAGTCTGAATTCACAACTTCTAGTAGAAGGGTTACAATTTCCCGATATTTGTCTCAAACTTGAAGATCGGCTGGTTCTGCTCAAGTAGCTCTGAATACGCTGATGACACTGAGAAGAACAACTTTTTCGCCTTTGCTATGCCCCGGCCTGCAGGCCCCTCTGTGGGATAGTCTGAAAATCTGTACCCTGACGGTTTAATATGAACTGCCCCAGCATTCTGAACTTCCTCGAGATACTTCGAATCGAACGTCCCTCGAATAAAGAATAATCTCTGCACTCTTGGGATGGCATGCCCCCGTCTGTAATGACTTTGCCTTAATCTGGTTCTTGGAAAAATCCACTCTGAACCGAAAGCACCTTGCTACCATACGACCTTGCGGTGGCTTACCCCGGTGTCTCCCTTAACTCAACAACTATCCACATCGTGACTTTCCCCTGAACGAGCGTTGAGCGACTTAACCTGCCCTGATATAGCATTCTGGATAACTGCCCCTGATTGGCTCTCGAGAAGATTCGCTTCTGATCAACTTCTTCTCAAATAAACTGCCCCTGATCAACTGCTGCTTAGGGACTTGTCCTCAGACTAACTGATTCCGAACTCCCTGGAAGTCAATGCCCCTGATTCACAGGGTTTCACAACATACACCATTCTGATCCAGACTGTTGAATTATTCCATCCTGTCGATTATTCCCTGTTGGAATTTCTTTCCTGTCAACTACTAACCTGCAAGTAAAATTGTTCAGTCCCGAATGGTAATTTTAATGCAGTGTTTATGTAGATTTTGAAAATTTTGTGTTATCACTCATTTGTGTGTCATGATTGTGAGTGACGAATGAACCAAAGTTCAAACGTAGTGCTTATGTGATTAGTGAAAAATATAACAAGGGTATGACTAGCAAATCAAGAGGGAGTCAGGTTACTCAACCTTACCGTAATGCGCCTTCAGAATAAACCTTGCCTCAATTAGGTCTTTTAAGGGTTGTATCGTGGTCGGGTTCACGGTTCGTGAAACAAAGGATATTTGGCTCAAATTTTGATTTGTACCCACCCCTTCTACGTGATGATCTCTAATCCTAAGGTTCAGTTAACCTGGCACAAGCGCTCGCCTCTCCGAGAGGTAGGTTGAATGGTAAGGACCATGGCTAAAGAAAACTCACAAGGTTTTCGGAGTGACAGTTACCCCTTTTTCGTTTTCGGTGTCTGTATCCACACGACCTTGTCCTTGTTCGAGGATTCTTCCTTTGATATCCTTTCTTTTCGATCTTTTGATTCCCTAATTTTTTGCCTGGACTGGCTCCTTTTGAGTTCTTTTCGATTTCTTTTGAAGTCCAGCGGGATGCCCTAATTTTTGCCTAAGTATTAGCCTTCCAGCTTTTTCTTTTTCTTTTTACTTAGCGGGCTTTCTTTTTCCTTTCTTTTGGAACAAAGTCGTGTGACACTGGTTGTCTTGATTGCTCCGAAGGGATTGTAACTGCCTTACTCCTGATTGGTGAGGTTTAACCACTGTGGTTGACAAATTACGACCTCTTGAGAGGCGTAAACTGATATCGGTCCTCGAAAGACAACACTCCTCTGTAAGACTTGAATGCTCGGTCAAGCTAATTGACAACTACCCTGCCCCGGGTTAAGATGTGAGGGTTTAAAAATCCGAAAGAAACTCCTACTTCTCGGCTCGAAGTGGTTAACAAGGGATTCTCTTCCTTATCTCTCCGGTGTTTATGGGATTTGAAACAATGCCTTGTACGTCATCGGTACGGTCTTATCTGAAAGCATACGATCATCGGTTATGAGTTTATTTTCGTCATCCTCCCTCCAATCTTTGCTAGTCACAGTGATAAAGTGGAGTGAATAAAAATGCAAGTGTCAGTGCAATGCAGTAAATGAGCGACAACGACATGATTAATTCAGAAACATGCATAGTCACCTTATTAATATCACCATTCGAAACAATCAATATTTAAAAGCAAGTAGTAACTAACAGAAAAGAAACTACAAATGCAAATGATATAAGGGTCTGAGGACTGCTAATGCGGAGGCGCCCGCCTGTCTGAATCACTGGCTCCTTTTCTGGGGAATACTTTCTGAATCTACGAGCTTAGACAGTTGAGCGGTTGGTATGAACAAACAGAAGTCTTTCTCGAAAGGAAACACGATCTTGGTCGATCAACTGCTGTACCTTCGCCTGAAATGCCTTACAATCTTCAGTTGCATGCCCTGGAGAGCCACCATGGTAACCACATTGAACTTGGGGATTGTACCCAGGAGGGTAAGGTTCTGGCACGGGCTTGAGAGCTTTCGGCTCCACCAAATAACTCTGGACCAACTGTGGCAAAAGCTGACTGTACGGCACAGGAACTGGATGAGAAGGAGCTTTCCTTCGTTCCAAATTGTTGCGAGGTCTGTTCTGATTCTGACGTTGAGTCTGATAATCTCGGCCACGAGTTCGCTGATTTGCAAGGGAAGCGACATAAGACTCCTGATAGGGTGCCCCAGACACAGCCGTCTGTCCAGCATAACAAGGCACAAGAGGTACTGATCTCTGAGAAGACGAAGAACCAACAAAATTCACTGATTCGCTTCGAGGATATTCAACCTTTGGCATGACTGCATTGATCTCAACTCCTTCTTCACTCTGATAGTCATAAAGGGATCCAACCTCACTAGCCTGACTGTTTGACGTAACTCCAAGCATTCTTTCAAGGTACGGGCTCTCCAGGGAGTGTACAAACATGCTCATTAACTCTCGGTCTAGGAACGACGACTTTACTCTGGCAGCAACTCTCCATCTCTGAACATACTTCCTGAAAGGTTCATCGTTCTCTTGAGACAATTCTTGCAACTGCATACGATAGGGAGCTACGTCTAGATTATAATCGTACTGCTTCAGAAAAGCTCTGGCTAAATCCATCCATGACTGAATCTGAGTTCTCTCTAACTGCATATACCACCTCAAAGATGCCCCAGTCAGACTATCTTGAAAGCAATGGATCATCAGTTTGTCATCTCGCACAAACGAAGTCATTCTTCGGCAGAACATCATCAAATGCAGCTTCAGACAGTTATCTCCCGTGTACTTCTCAAATTGCGGCAATTTGAACTTATAAGGCAACACCAGGTCAGGAACCAAACACATGTCTGCAGCAATCAGGTTAACAGCATCTTGATTGTTAACCGGAGGAGGACGCTCATTCTGGGCAACAAACTGCTCATGTCGATCTCGGTTTTCCACAAAAGGCTGTACAACTTGGTCTGCAGTAACGTTGTTCACCTGCAGGAAGTCTTCCATAGAATCATGCAGAGGTTTGGACGTCATAGTGAACCCTGCCAACGTGTTAGGAGACTGGGTTCAATGCTTGATTCTGCTCAACTCTACTCAATCCCTAGGCCGGTCTTCTGACAATCAACAACTGCTCAATCCAAACTCCGGGTAATCACCCTCAGGAAACAAAGGCTGGATCAGAACTCTGGCTAACTGGAGGATGGTATGCGATATGATGCGAAGATGCCTATGCAAATGTAATGCAATGCAACAAATACGGGATCACAGCCCCACACAATCTCTGAATACTGCTGCGCTGCTGACGGAGACGTTTGCTCTGAAGAGAAGACCGGAATAACGGGTAGGTTGGAAGTCAAGTTTCCTGCACAAAAAACCCCCCCACTCACAGGCATGGACCTATATCTGACAAGGTACGGCATCCTATGCGGTCGTCAGCGTCACAGACTTTCAAAACTGACGATACGATTCCCAGAAGGAGTGGCATCATCAAGTCTTGAAGAGGCCTCACTTAGCTAACTTCCAAATGATCGGTTCCCAGAGTCGACAATTCAACTAACCAGCAACCCGAACCACCCAAAGGGTGGGACAAGAGGCCAACCAGAAGAACCTCGTCTGAGTGTAGATTTCGCGGGACACTAGAACATGCAAAGCATGTGCGCGCCCACTAATCTCTACTCTAAGTCTAAGGTGCACTCAAGCCCAGGTCCGGCTTCTCACTCAATCATAGAACACCCGTCACACCCCAACAACAACAAATAATATCGATAAATAAACCCCAATAGACAAGCAAACAAGCGCTAGGATTGACTCTCTCTAGGGACGTTGGATCCCAAATGCATAAGAACTATCGCAGTCCTTAGCACCCAGGGGACGTTGGATCCCCAGCAGAGTCGCCAGCTGTCGCTACTGCGAAAATCGGCGCCGGTTGAACAGAAGAGTCGCCACCGTGCGTTATTTATCCCACGGGAGGGAAAGGAAACGCTCAGAGTAAACCTCGCACAACACGGGAAAGGTATGGTCGTCGCAACCAAAACCTAGGTTCGGGAGTCGGTTACGCAAGGGGAAGGTATTAGCACCCCTCACGTCCGTCGTACTCGACGGGATCCACGCTTGTTTGGGTCGTCTACAGGATGCAAAACAATCTATCTACGGCTGCTAAATCTAAACGGAAGGGAATTGACTCGATAGAGCGTCGCACTCTATGCCTACGTATTCTCAAGAGAGAAAGTCAGAGTCAACGTAGTTCGGGACTACAGGGAAAATTGGCTCGCCAAGACTTCGCGTCTTGTGCCTACGTACTTCCACACTGCATGGAAGATCAGAGCCTTGCGTAGTTCGGGATAACTACGGCTAAACAGGGTATTCTCACACAGCAATAAGAAAATAAACTGGTTTCAAAGGTACGGGAACCTATGGGCAAAACTACGGTCCGGTCTCAAATGCACTTGGGCAAGAGAGAAAAAGGGGAACATCAGTCGTCAGCGGGAAAGTCTCGATCGCACAGCCGCGAGAGAACAGAAAGTCAGTTGTTAGTGTGCTCGCTAGGATATCGCATCCTATGCCTACATATCCTCGTCTGGTACGAGGAATCAGAGCAGTTGTAGTTCGGCTACTTCGGGACCACAACTCAAATCTCGTTTTATTAACATTCTGAAAAATGGTTACAATGAGTGAATACTGAAAAATAAACTCCTAGGAAATACTATCCTATCCTATCCTGAAAAATCGAATGGAAAATAGCCCCCTAACAAGTGGGCTTCTAAACTATCCTAAAATGGTGTAAAAGAATATCTATGAAAAAATGCACTCTAAAAAATATTAAGTCTATTTTAATATTTTTCCTCTTTTTCCTCCTTTTCTTTTCAACTTTTTTTTTCATATATTTTTCATATTTTTTCTATGTATTTCTCTCCATATTTCCCCCTCTTTTTTTTTTTAAATATTTTTCTCAATTTCTTTTCTTTTTCTATTTTTAATATTTTTTCACAATATTTTCTCTCCATATTTTTTTCAAGATTTCTTTTCCACTTCTTTTTCTTCTTTTTTAATATATTTTCTTCATATTTTTCTTTTCAATAACTTCTTTTTCTTATTTCTTTTTTTTTCATAAAACTATATATCAAAAAAATATAAAAGAAAAGAAAATAAAGGGAGGTACACTGGCTGCAGGGGGTTACAAGTAAAAAAGAAAAAGCAAACTGGGCCCAGCCCAGTACCTAACAAAAACGGGGAAGGGGGTTTGATGGTGAAACTGGGGTGTTAGCTCGTTGGGCTCAGGCCCAATCCATCCATAAGCAAAAACGGGGCGAAAGAAAAATTAGGGGGGTGCACGCAGGAGAATCCCATGGGCCTCGGAGCCCAATCCATGGCCTTGTAACTTCTTTCAGCAAAACCCTAATTTCAAGCTCTCCCCAAAACACTGTTCATCATCTCCCCAGCGCCGCTTCCACCTTTCCCAAAACTCTCGTCTCATTCTCGTTCACCGCCTCCGTCCCAACCAACTCATTTCACCACCACTAACACAATCCAGAACAAACAAATTTTCGCAAACCTCCTGAATGATTTGATCGAAAGCTCGCCAACAGATGAAGATTAAGGACATTCGTTTGAAGGTGTTATGAAATTCTGGAGATGCTTTGAAGGAATTTCTGGAGATCGTTGAGAGTGGTTGAAGATTCTTGATGAATTGAATTTCTGGAGAACTCGAAGTGTTGATGAAGAACACGTATCATTGATGAAGATTGTTGGGGGAGATCCTTGAAGGTGAACGATGACTCCATGGTGATTTCTGGAAAACGAACTGATGTTCACTCTGAAGATTGGTTGGTGAAAATCTCTGAACCTTCTGAAATTGATCTTGAAGCAGATGGATGAATCTGATGAACACAGATTGGAATCTGATGAGTCTTGATGGACATCACAAATATTGATGATGATCTTGCAGATTCTGGAGATGAGGAAGGCTGATGGAGATTGTGAATCATCTTTGCTAAACGATGATGGTCCTCGGGGACGAGCGGTTGCATCTGGAGATGATACGCCATCGTTGATGAAGTTTGATCGGAGGATAGAGATTTCTGGAAAAATTATGCTCGATGGCGATTGTTGATGATTGGTTGAATCTGGAGTTAATTGTGGATGATGTTGACTGGAGAGAAGATGAAGATTGATGGTTGAGGTTGGACGCTTGAAGGTTGATCGGGATCTGGAAAAGGTTATTGGTGAGGTTGATCGGAACAGAGGAAGAAGATGAATGTTGACCGGAGATCTGGGGATTTTTGGGTGTTCTCCGGCGAAGTTCACGGTGGCCGCCGGCCATGCATACCGGCCGGTGAGGGGGACGGTGAGGACCGGTGGAGGAGACGCGTGGCTGCGGCTGGTGGAGGAAGTGCACGCATGTGTGCCACGTGGTGAAGCGTGGCAGAGAGAGAGGGAACGTGGGTGATGCGTGGCGTGTGAGGGTGAGAAAACGTGGGGTCCTCCTTCTCGAGTTTACACGTGGCTTCAAGACTTATATAAGACTTTGACCGGTTCTGGATCCTTCTGGACAATTCTGGACTTTGCTGGAAAATTCTGGGCTTCTGATGAATGGGCCCAACGAAAATGATTAAAAAAAAACTTCAAAAAACTGAATTAGCATGATTAATGAAAAAAGATTAACACTTATTAGTAATTCTGACCTAAAGTGCTTGAACCTAATTAATCAAAGATTAAACCTAACTCTAAGACAATTAACTAAATAAACTCAATTAACTCTAATTAAAAGATTAAATCCTAATTAAATCTAAAAGATTAAAAATCTAATTACCTCTATTAACATTCTATTTAATTTCTATTCTATAAAATCCTATAATATCTAATAAAAACTATTAAAAGAAAAAATCTATTTATTTCTATATTAAAAAAATGCTATTAAATTCTATACTATCTAAAAGACAATTTATTATATTCTATAAATCCAAAATAAAAAATCTATAATATTCTATATCTAAAAAACTATATGCTTCTATCAAAACCATTTAATATCTAATATATTCTAAAAACTATTAAAAATATTAAAACCTATTAATATTCTATATCTAAAAATATATTCAAAAATCAATTAATATTCTAAAAGAAAAATCTATTAATATTCTAAAAATGATTAAAATCTATATAAAACCCTAATAATGGCTAATGAAATCCAGAAAAATCACAATAATTCCCAAAGGGACAAAAATAGCACCGAACGACAAATAACACCGCGAGAGCGCATCAAAATAGCTGGTAAAAATAAACGGGCACCGAAATATCCCAAAAATACGATCCTATCTATCTAAGCTGATTAAAAACACCTGAGACGCGAGACGAGAGCTGTGATCCCGATAAAATCAAAACAAATGAAAAATGCACTGTATGCGATATGTAGATGCGAATGCGGTCATGCGTCGAAACATCGAGCCAGATACGAGACCCGGTTGGTCAAATTTTGGGGTACAACAGACGTCAAGTCCCCAGCAGAGTCGCCAGCTGTCGCTACCGCGAAAATAAGGTGCCGGCAAAATAGAAGAGTCACCACCTTTCGTTATTTATCCCTCAGAACGGGAAAGGAAATGATCGGAAAAACCTGACGAAAAGGTGTAAGACAAGGTCATCGCAACCATGTTTGGATTCGGGAGTCGGTTACGCAAGGGGAAGGTATTAGCACCCCTCACGTCCATCGTACTCGATGGGATCCACGCTTGTTGTGTTTATTTGACGGGTTGGTTTTATCTATCTACCTATCAAGGCCGGTCTGAAAAGAAAAGAAAATGACTCGGCAGAACACATCAGTTCTATGCCTACGTATTCTCATCAGAGAATGAGAAATCAGAGTCAACGTAGTTCGGCTAACTACGGGTAAAAGGATGGGGGAAGGTGGCTCGCCAATACATCAGTATTGTGCCTACGTACTCTCAATGAATATGAGAGATCAGAGCTTACGTAGTTCGGGATAATACGGATTACGGGAATTCAGATTCATCTGTTTTTCTGAGTAGGGTTAGCAAATAGTTCCAGCAGTTTGGTGTATGCAGCTCGACCCTTGGAGACTTAGGCGTTACCGTTTGCGATAGAACTGGGAGTTAATGACACTCTTTTCTTTGAATTATGGGCCCACAGGGCAAAAAGGTTTGAAGTTTGTTTTTTGTCTTTTACGGAAGAACTGTTTTTTTATGGTTGTCTGTAGTTTGTACAGCACTAGAGACTATGACTTAGGAGCGAATGCGTCGCATATCATCCAAAGGACGTATACTAAACATTCTAGACGATTGAGAGGAGGCCGCTCAATTATCATTACCCAAGTAGCTTAAGGCTCGTAACGTGCTTGTACTAACTTGCCTTTATTATGTTTTTTACTGTTGTTTTTAGATTAGAAGAGAACGAACTCTACAGGGAGACTGTCAAGTCCTAATGTTGTCATGCCAAGGATTCATCCTATGGTTGAGGTTTGAAATAGGGAACTCCTAGAAGTTATCATGCATAGGTTTCAACCTAAAGTTCTAATCCTCACTTCCTTATCAAAGTGAGTGAGATTCCTAGGGGATCATGTCAATGGTACACAAAAACAGACAAAGCAACATCTTAAACAGTAAACAGATATACAGATAAACAGGTAAATAGTAAAGATGCACATGCAATGCAGCAATACAAGTAGAGGGAGACTCACTCAACTTCTTAGCAATCAAGTAAAAAGGGAACAGGAAAACAGAGATGGACAGACTCAACCTCTATTACTAATACACAAATGAAAAAGAAAAATAACACAAAAGCAAGGGGAGGATCACCTCAACCCTTAATGCAAACAAGCAGAGGGAGACTCACTCAACCTCTAAGCAATCATGCTCCTAGCTTAATAATCTAAACATGGACCTATTCCAATGCATCAAGCAATTCAAACAAGGGAGAGAAGCCAAAATGAGCCACAGAGAAATTATCCCAGGCTACATTAGGTTGGAGGTATATCAATACTAGAGTCCATCATAGGCTCAACCTCTTGAGGAATGCACAGAATCCAACCAAAGGAAGGATTAGGCTCTCCCAAGAGGGATCCTATGTCAATAGGATAGAAAAAACTGGGTATTAGTCCTAGATATCAATCTAAGGGTAACTGATTGTAGTGTATCAACACAGAATGTCTATCTCAGGCTCAACCTGTTGAGGAATGCACAAAATCCAACCAAGGGAAGGATTAGGCTCTCCCAAGAGGGATCCTAAGAAAAGGACTTTGAGATGGATGACAGTGTATAAACCAAGAGAATATACCATACCAAGAATGTCAATCCAAGGCTCAACCTCCTAAGGAATGCACAGAATCCAACCAAAGGAAGGATTAGGCTCTCCCAGGAGGGCTCCTCATCAAGACTTGAAGAATAAATATAGTACAAACCAAAGGAATGTACTATACTGGGGAATGTCAATTCAAGGCTCAACCTCCTGAGGAATCCAACCAAAGGAAGGATTAGGCTCTCCCAGGAGGGATCCTCTTCAAGACTTGAATAAAGGATGTAGGGCAAAGTCCAAGGAGGAAATCATATAGGGGATAGAAGGCAACACAACACTCCTAAGAACCCTACAAGCTAGCTACCAGGATCACCTAAGCTAGGGGAATCAAAAGCTCTATCAAGGCTATGACAAAGTTCTAATGAGGTATCTACCTACTTACCAATCTATCAAGAAGGAATACACTACTTAGAATCATCTAATGGCCATTTACAATGTTAATCTATGAAGTTCTCTAAGTTAGGATCACCTAAACTAAGGTTAATTTGTAAAATAGGGAACTAATTGGAAATCATTCCTAAAAATTCTAAGGAAAATACTATACTATCCTACATATATCAACATGTTATGGTACAAAAATTAGGGGCCAAACCTAAATCAAAAGGCTCAAATTAAATCTAAAACCTCAAGGGTACACTAAAGGGATTCAACAAAGAACACTCCTAAACAACTACCCTAAAACCCTATTTAGAATCATCTAAAAATCATGACAAAAATCACCTAACATCATCGACATGCATATAATCAACACACAAAATTTCAATGTCAAACTCAAAAGCATGAATGAGAAATGAAATCAACAAACTCAGTACACAATTTCTCAATTATTAAAAACATACTACAATAGAAAATATGAAATTAATTGCAAAAGAACTGGAAAATTAAAATAAAAAAACATGGAAATATTCTAGACATTCCAAACTATATCCACAATTTTTTTCAGGATTTATCAACATCATTTATTATTTTTTCATGAATTAATACTAACAAGTAATAAAACAAGAAAAATAAAGAAAAAGAAATAAAAGAAATAAATGGAGGGAGGTGCATTAATTAGCTAATCCACGAGTTACTCGCTTGGGCCCTGCGTATGAGGGGTGTGGATAGCGCGTGGGGACTGGGCCCAGCTGAATATCAATTCAGCATTATTCTCCTAATTGAAACAGCGCCAGGCGGGGTGTAGCGAGTAAGGTTTCCACGTGTTAAATGGTTTGGGCCCTGCATGTGGGGTGCGAGTAATAATATCATTAACCCCGTCTGAAGTCACTTAAGTTGTGTTTTGGCTTGCGTACGTGGCGCGCTCATGGCAGTCGGATTGCAAGACTCAGTCTTCCTTTTCTTGTGCGATCGACGGTGATGATATTGTCTTCTCCATTTAAACATTTCAAGGTGGGAAAACGCAGCATACGATGGTAACAGCGGACAGTTTTCCGGCGAACTACTCGAGCACATATCTCTCTCGATACTCCACGGTTTCGCACGATTTTTGGATGAAACTTGGAGGATTTTTCATGAGGATTAATAATATCCTATTTATTCAGGCTAAAACTCCAAGAACAGAGAGATTCATAACCAACTAGAAATCGGATCCAAACTTAATTTGTCTCTAAACTTCCAAATTTTGATCCTAAATCCATCTAGGGTTCATACTCTACCTAACCACATGTAACTAGAGCCTTAAATGCACATAATCTAAGAGAAAATTTAAGATGAAGAACCTGACACAAAGCTTCAAATCTGGTGACTTCTAGAGCTCCACGTGCTTCCAAAAGGTGCAGATCCCTTCAATGGATGATGATGAACAATTATTGAAGTCCAATTCCTTATGAAACTCTCTCAATCTCAAAATTCGAAAACCAAGTTTCAAGCTTCTTCACACACTTGCTCCAACTGATTCTCAACAGAATTTTCCACTAGAAGCTTCTGGGAATGATCTGACATCAATTTATAATTTGTTTAACACCTTTGGAGGCCCAATAAAAGCCCAATTTGTGATTTCTCATTTTCAACTTTCTTCCAAAATTTCAATTATGATGTCCACGAATTTGGCTTGTTATCACTCTTAATCCACCTCACTCCACATGCTTAAGGGTTATGGAATGTATTAGAGTGATTTTTCTCCTTTGATTTCAACCAAAGGGGTGTGTTTGATATGTTACTTCATCATGAAGTAATCCTCCAAATGACCATGCTATATACCTCAATTCAAAAATGTAATGATGCCAAAGTGTTTAGGACATCAATTCCAATCAAAATGAGCACAAATTTGGCTTGAAATCATTCAATTATCAATTGTTTTGAATTTTTCCATTTTAATTCATTAAAATGGTCTTTTTGTGAAATTTCTTCAACCAATGCTTGTTTCAATCCATATCAATGGACTCTTGATACTTGGATAAGCTAAAAACATCATTTTGAGCAACTTTCATGTTGAACAAAACTTCATTTGAAGCTTGCAAGATAGTGAAATTGACCTATAATTCAAAATGACCTGTGATGTCCAAATACCCAGAATACCCTTGACTTGTCAAAGCCATAACTTGAGTTCTACAAATCCAATCATGGACTTCTAGTACTCTATGGAAAGCTAAGATAATAAGGAACAACATTAATGTTGACCAAAAGTTCATAGAAATCATCCTTATAGGGAAAAAGTGTCCTGCAAGTTGGGTAACTTTCAAGCTCCAAATTCACATGCCTCAGATGACTTGTAACTTGTCTGGCTCATAACTTGAGTTCTATAAACCCTATCAAGGACTTATAGTAATCAAATTAAATCTAAGATCATGCCCTAAAAAAATCATGTTGGGGTCAAGATGAGATTAAGATCACATCTTGAGTTAAATGGCCTTGAAGTCAGGGGTCAAGCTAGGGGATTTTACACTGTCAAGCCTTAGAAACCCTAGCCTGAAACTTCTCAAACTCTTCAATCATGATGATTTGACCTTGGAATCATCCTTATAACATCTCAATGCATCAATCCATGATCACATGGCTCTTGAATTAAGTCTCAACCTTCTTCAAATCCTCAGTTGGCTTAGGGTTGACCCAGTCAAACCCTAGCTGCACCAATCATGGCTGAGGCTTCTTAATCTTGCACCATGACCTGTCTAGGCCTCAAAGTTATCTTCAAAACTTCTCATGAGCTCTCTCAATACCTCAAATCCAACTTTATGGCTTCAACATCATCAGATGACTCCTCACAACTCTCAAGTTAGGAGACATACACTCTTGGTTTCAACCATTCTTTCTGAGACTCTTTTAACTTCTTTGACAAGGATATCAACCCTTGAACACTTGAATAACATTGTTAGCTAGCTTCAAAGTCTTGTGTAGCTCTTGATTGGTAATCATACCTCCTGATCTCCTGCATACATGTCAATGAAATGCGAATGATAATGCTAATGTGAATGAAATGAAACACAAGCTAGGTAAAGAAAAGTTGGGCAAATTTTGGGGTGCAACAATATCGGCTCTCTATCTCTTGTTACGGTGTCAAAGTTAGTGTTGATATCTACTCTTTATCTTTTGTTACGACATCAAAGTCAGTGTTGATATCAGTTCTTTATCTCTAGTTACGATATAAAAGTCAGTGTTGATATTGGCTCTTTATCTTTTGTTACAATATCAAAGTTAGTGTCAATATCGACCCTTTATCTTTTGTTACGATATCAAAGTCAGTGTTGATATCAATTATATATCTCTTGTTACGTTATCAAAGTTAGTGTTTATATCGACTATTTATCTCTTGTTACGATATCAAAGTCAGTGTTTATATCATTTTTTTAATCTTTAGTTATGATATCAAAGTCAATGCTGATATTAGTTATTTATCTCTTATTACGATATCAAAGTCAGTATATATATCGACTCTTTATCTCTTGTTACAATGTCAAAGTTAATGTTGATATCAGTTCTATATCTCTCGTTATGATATCAAAGTAAGTGTTGCTATCGGTTTTTTTTATCTCTTGTTATTCTTTAAGGATTGGTTATAATTGATATTATTTACTCAAGAATAATAAATAACCCTCTCACTCTAATTAGGTTTTGTCACACCACACTTAAGATGAGAGACTAGTATGCTATTTATAATAAAACCTAACATACTAAACTAATAGGCTTTTTAACAATTACCCATTACAAGCTAACTTACCGTACAAGATAACTTAAACAATTGGATCCTTAACACAAGGCCCAATTCGACAATTACATACTAGAACACAGTTCGACTACAACATGTAGGTCTTTGACAACAGCATGTGAGAAAACTTCGACAGCATGCTAACTAGAGTTAGATCTAATATCTCACAAATCTCCACCTTGGATCTAACTCTACCATCAAGAAAAAAACTAGCTTTCTTCTGCAGCTTTATCAACTGCATACAGTGGAAAAAATTGCAATCGGGCAACGTCATGGTGATCATATCAGCAACATTATGATCTGTTGAAACCTTCAGCACTTGGACTTCTCCATGCTCGATTACTCCTCTGACAAAATGAAGCCTCACACCAATGTGCTTGGCTCACTCATGATGGGTTGAATTCTTCGACGGGTGTATTTCACCTTGACTATCACACTTAACAGTGACAACTCAACCTTGAAGTTTTAGCTCCTTTGCAAAACATTCAAGCCACAATGCTTCCTTCACAACTTCAGTTAGGGCGATATATTCCGCTTCAGTAGTTGATAAGGAAACAACCTTCTGAAGTATTACTTTCCAACTAATTGTTGTGCCAAACATAGTGAACACATCTAGAAATAGATTTTCTGGAATCTATACAACCTGCATAATCTGAGTCGACGTATCCTTCAATTGCTGCTATACTATCTTCACTCAAGGCTCCACCATACATTAGGACTCTATTCAGAGACCCATTTATGTACCTTAGAATCCACTTCAATGCTTTCCAGTGAACCGGATTCACCATGTACATGCTAACAAGACTTATTGCATATGCTATGTCGGGTCTAGTACAAACCATAACATACATCAAAGAACCCACTATATTAGCATATGGAATGCTATTTATATAAGCTCTTTCGATATTAGTACTGGGGTACTGATCTATACTCAGCTTGAATTAAGGGTTTGTTAGAGTCACAACAGGCTTTGAATTCGACATACCAAACTTTTCGAGTATCTTCCATAGGTATGCCTCTTGAGATAAGAATAATTTCAACTGCTTTCCATCTCTTCAGATGTCAATCTCAAGAATCCTAGACGCAACTCTCAGATCCTTCATGTCGAACTCCTTATTGAGTTCAGCCTTCACCCTTATTACATCTTCGACGTTGTTGCTTGCTATTCGAGTATCATCCATATAAAGCAACAAAATAACAAATGAATTATTAGGTCGAAATATGAAGTAAACACAATGGTCAAACTGACTTCTAATGAAACTTATGCTTGCCATGAACTTGTCGAATCTCCTATTCCACTGTCGAGGAGATTATTTCACTCCATATAAGGATCTTTTCAGCTTGCACATATAATATTCCTTCCCCTTTTCGACATACCCTTCAGGTTGCCTCATCAGGATTGTTTCGTCTAGATCACCATACAAGAACACAATCTTTACATCCATTTGTTCCAGTTCAAGGTCGAACTGTGGCACCGTGGCAAGAAACATTCGAATGGATTTGTACTTCACAATAAGAGAGAACACATCATTGAAGTCGACACCTTCTTTCTTAATGAAACCCCTAGTGACCAATCTTTCCTTGTATCTTTTCTACGCCACTCATTCGATTCCTTCCTTAACTTTGAAAATCCATTTATAGCTGACTAACATGGATCCAGCAGGTTTCTTGATCAGTTCCCAGGTGTTGTTATCATGAAGAGATTTCATCTCATATCCATGGCCTTCATCCACTCAGTCTTCTTTTGACTCCTCATAACTTCCTTATAGTCTCTAAGTTCTTCGTCGAGAACCTCACTTGCAGATATTAAGGCATAAGCTATAAGATATGCATACCCAAGTCTCTGAGGTGGCTTGAATATTCTTCTAGACTTGTCTCTTTCTAGAAGGTAGTCATTATCAATCTCCTCATCTTTGACTTTATCTGGGGTACACAATTCAACATCAACATGCTCCACCTTAACAGGAATCTCTCCTTGTTCCAGCTCTTCGTCAGCATCATTCGTTTTCTTGAAAGCCATCTCAGCTTCTTTGAAAACTATATTTCGACTGGTGATACACCTCTTGTGACCTAACTCTAGGAACCATAACATATAAGCTTTGACTCCTTCAGGATATCCCATGAACATGCATTTCAGAGCTCTAGGTTCGACCTTGTATTACCTAATGTGAGCATAGGCCACGCAACTAAATACTCTCAGTCTGTCGAGACTAGGTGGATGTCCCGACCAAACTTCTCCAGGTGTCTTCATATCTAACACAGTCGAAGGACATCTGTTTATCAGATATGTTATTGCCGAAACAACCTCAGCCCAAAACACCTTCTTTAATCCAACACTAGTCAACATGCATCTAACTCAATATAAAATATTTTGATTAAACCTTTATGCAAACCATTTTGTTGTGGAGTCCCTGCAGTAGTTTTGTGCCTTACAATACCTGAGGCAATACAAAACTGTCGAACGCCTCATTGTAAAATTCAAGGCTATTTTCGGATCTCAACCTCTTGGCCTTTTTTCCAGTCTGTTTTCGACCAGAGTCTTCCAAGCTTTGAAATTCTCAAATGTTTTATCCTTATGTTGTACCTAAAAAAAATACGATCCTCGCGATGGAAGCGGAAAAAACATTCGAACAGAGTCGCCACCGAACTTTATTCATTCCAAGGAAGGAATAGAAAAATATCGATAATACCTTTAAAGAGATAAGAACATGGTCATCACAACCAAATTCTAGATTCCGCATTCGATTATGCAAAGGAAAGGTATTAGCACCCTCTACGTTCGTTGTACTCAACGAGAACCTCTTGATTCGATTCATGAGAAAAGTTAGCTAAGTTTGTTTATCTTCTATAGGATTCACTTCTAAGGGGGAAATATGTGGTTTTTATTAGGGTGTTCGCCAAGGATTGGGGCCCTTGTACCTACGTACTCCCTCGTGTTAAACGTTGGTTTGGCTACTCGCTAGGGGAGGCCGAAGTACTAGTTCATATGCGCGGAAGAAGGGACTACACAATGTTCTTTTAGAAAAGAGTTTTAATCGCATGGCGGTGAAAAGTTGAGTTAATGTGTTTGTATTTTGATTGGATGACGATTACTCGAAGCTTAAGAAAGGCTCCTCGGGCCCAAGTAATCGATAAAGTGAATCGAATATCCAACTCTCTCTCTCGTTTTCATCCTTAAATAAGAAAGAATTTTGATATAGTTAGAGTAAGTTATGAATGACGATTACTCGAGGCTTAAGAAAGGCTCCTCGGGCCCAAGTAATCGGGAGAATAAGTCAAAGACTTGACTCTTTATCTTTTTCATCTAAGTATTGAGAAAATAGGTTTGATTTCATTTATTGAAAAAATAGTTTGGTGTAGAATCAAGTTATAATTTTTTTTAGAGAAGACAATTGCTTGAACTTAAGAAAGGCTCCTCGGGCCCAAACAATTGAGAAGAGGAATCGAAGACTCCAGTCGAACTCCTTTTTCATCTTTAATGAAATGTGGTATAAGTATGATTATATTCATTGGATTGACTTTGATAAAATACTCGATGTTGATCGAGGTTTGATTTTATGTGTGAAAACGATTAAGGTTTGAACTAGTGGAAAGGAGGTCCTAATGGGTATTTGGTAAGGTCGATGGCGAGGCAAAAGCGTCTGACTTACAAAAAGGATAGTGGAACTTGATATGTGGATCAAGTATGCTTGAGAATACATTTGTGATTAGTTGAATTTGTTTTGAAAACACTTGACGTTGGATCAAGTTTATTTGTTCTTTTGAAAAAGGTTGATTTTAGTCTTGTGTTAAACTATCTAAGTGACAACAAGCATTACATCTCGTGGGAGAGGGATACATTTGCTCAAATAGGATCAATATCAAACTATAATTAAAGTAAACCAATCATACATATGCATACAAAGGAGAGTGTGAAATGTGGAACAAGTATAGTTGGATGAAACTCAAGAGGAGGCTATGTGAGGTTGATGGTGATCGTGAAAACAATCGACTTACAAGGTATTTGAAAATGGCTTGATTTAAAATCAAGATATTAGTTTGAAAAAAAGGGTTTAAGCATGCATATGTGGATGAGAATTTAAAATATTATGAAATGGATCGCAAATCACACATGAGTAAGGGCATGGGCATCATAAAAATCAAGCATTACATAAAAAAAAATAAAAACATAAAGGAAGAATTATTAATTAAGTTAAATATAAATAATTAATAAGATTAATTAATAATTTAATTAATCAATAATAAATAAAAAAATTAAAATAATTAACATTTTAATATTTTTGGATCTTAATAAATAAATAAATTAACAAAAGAAATAATTAATTAGATTAAACTTAAACATTTAATAAAATTAATCCCTAAATAAATTAATTAGTATTAAATGTAAAAGTTTAATAGAATTAATAAAAATTAATTAGAAAAAAAATATTTTTTGAGTTTTTAATAATTAAAGAAATTAAAAAGGAAATTCATAAAATTAATAAAAGAAATAGAAAGCAAAATAAATAAATAAATAAAATATTTTAAAAAAATCAAAATGAGCTGGACTGTGATTAGTGAATGAGGGGTGTTGAAAGCACAAATATCCCAGGCCCATTGAAGATTGGCCCATGCTGGATGAGAGGGATCTACCATTGACCTCGGTCAAACACTTGACCTGTAGATAAAATCTGGGGCGTTGATCTTGATCAGGGAGCCAAGAGTTGACTTAGATCTGAAGGAAGTTAAAGAAGGTGCACAGTAGGGGTCAAAAGGATGCGCGTACAGGATTATGTGACAGAGTCACAGTTTGGTGACAAGTGTCCTTGGAGACACACTTGTCATCATGGGAAACGCCATAATCAAGGTGGCAGCTGAATGAAACAAAAACAAAGGCTGGAAGCAAAACCACCTCCCATAGTCATCTGACCTAAATCTCTTTCTCATCTCTCAAAGCTCTCACCCTCTTTGCAAAATAAGGTCGCCGGAGTTCCCTTCTTGCCAGAGAAGACGGTGGCGCGCGGTGGCCACTGCTGTCCTTCTCCAGCCAACCTCAAAATATCCTTAACCCCACATGAAAGAACCCACTGAGTCCAAATCTGGACTTAGTTTCCCCTAAATCGCTCCCTAAAAACCCTAAATCAAAAATCAATTTAAAACCCTAGATTTATCATCCAAAAGAGAAAATAAGCAATCAACGGGAGGTTTGGTGTTAGTGAGTCAAGGCGAGCAATAATCAAGGCTCAGAAAGTGTTAAAGAGGAGAATACACACCTAATTGGATCAGTTCTAATTTCAAGAATCCGATGAAGGTAAAATCTCGAGCCCTCCTCTTTTCTTCTGCTTTCTACTCTTCTACCCTTTCTATTTTCTGCTTCTTCTGTTTGATTTCTACTTCAAATATCGTTTGCCAGCTTGTGTGCGAGGGAATAATAAATGTGATGTTTAAGCTCTGACCTAAGTTAGAGCTTCAATTTGAAGCTCTATTGGTCCGTGATGAAGAGCTATGAGTGATTAGGTTAGGGATAAATTTTGGTTTCAGTAGAGTAGTAGTTAGGTTTTTTTCTTCAGGGTTTTTTCTATCCCCCTTGAATGAAAGAATAAAGTGGAAATATATATGATGAGTGGTGAGTGAGGTACGTGTGAAGAATCAGATTTCAATCTTTCTGCTTGTGTGCATTTGTTAGGAAAAAGAATGAGGTGGAATTTTTTTGTGTATTAATCTATTATGCTGCTTGCTGATTTTGTGGGATCCTCAAAGGTGGAATGAAATTGATTATTCTATTTTGTATGAAAAATTGTTGTAGTTTTTTATTGTTCTGCTTTCTAAAAGGTTAGTGGTCCCATGTGATACACGATTTTTGTGAATTTGAGTCCTCTCGCGTGCTTTCCTCAACTTGAGAATGTGGAACTTTTTCATGTTTGTGAATTGTTCACTACTTACTACTGATACTTGAATTACCTCTTTCTAACTACTGTTGCACTTGTATGTCTTATGTCTCCTCAATTTGAAAATGTGTTTATGTTCCAAATTAGCTTATTGAGTGATCCACATGGTGTGAATCCTGCCTCTACTGTAGATGTTAATTTGAACTTAATTCTTTGTTGAAAGCACCCATGTTTTTGTGTTGATTTTTAAGTACTTGCCCTTCAATTTTCATTTGTGCCAAAGTTCATGTCTGCTACTGCCATGTTGAATAATATAGACTCTCTGAGTTTGTGTTGAATTTCCATTGCTGCTAGCATACACCATAGAGACATATTTGAATGCAACCTGATACGAGACATGGAACACAATGGATGGTATAAGTTTTTTCAATCTGAAAACACCTTTATTCTTTCCTTCTGCCACTGTTATATCCTTTTGGACTTGTGAACTTGGATAACATTATTTATGCTTTGTACCTTTGAGTCATATGTGTCAAGCCATGAATCTTCTTTTGTGAATTAAACTTTTCATGTGTTAACCCTTGGCTTATTTTGGTTTTCATGTACTGCCTTGGCATGATGTTCGCACAAGTTTGGTATAAGGTGAACTAGCATAAAGTTTGGCACAAAGCCTTAGGATGAAGAAAAGTTTGCAATTTGTTTTGAAGGTTTATGGAATTATGAATGGAATGTGGATTAGCACGAGATTGGTCATGAAAATGCTTGGTATAAGGATATGGAGTGAGAATTTGGTTGCTTGGAAACATGGTAAGAAAAGCTTGGCCATTGGCATGGGTGCAAACTTAGGATGGACAGGCTTAGCTGTTGTGAATAGGATACTGTTAAACAAAGTATACACGGTTTCTTATTGATCAAGAAACACACAAGGGTTAGGGTTAACAAAGAAGACGAGGTAAAATAACAAGGAACAACAAGGATTGGTTATTAAACTGCTATTCTTTCCTTTCTCTTAGAACAAGATTACAAGTATACAAGAATAACAAAATAACCTCTCTCCCTTGAAATTAGGATTTTATCTTCCTATTTTTCCTTATTCCAAGATTGAGAAACTAACATCCTATTTATAATAAAATAGCACACTAACCTAATGGGCTTTTTAACAATTACCCATTACAAGCTAACTTAGGGTACAAGCTAACTTAAACAATTGGACTTACAAGCAAGGCCCAATTCAACATGCTAACAACCTTAGCAATATTGACTAATGCATGTTAGAACAAACTTCGACTACAACACGCATTACTCGCGAACAGACTTCGACAACACTAGAGTTCGATCCAACGTCTCACAAATAGATGCCTTCAACAAAGTATGAGATTGAAAAGTTCACCAGAGTGAACGACTTCGGTTTGTGGCGCTTGAAGATGAAAGCCATGTTGGTTCAGCAGGGTTGTTTGGAAGCGTTGAAGGGTGAGGCAGCCATGGACGCTGCATTAATGAAAAAACAAAAGACGTTGTCCAGTTGCAAGTTTTTCCACTATATGCAATTAATAAAGCTGCATGAAGAAAGCTAGTTTCTTGATGTTATAGAGTTAGATCCAAGGTGGAGATTTGTGAGACGTTTGATCGAACTCTAGTGTTGTTGAAGTCTGTTCGCGAGTAATGCGTGTTGTAGTCGAAGTTTGTTCTAACATGCATTAGTCAATATTGCTAAGGTTGTTAGCATGTTGAATTGGGCCTTTCTTGTAAGTCCAATTGTTTAAGTTAGCTTGTACCCTAAGTTAGCTTATAATGGGTAATTGTTAAAAAGCCCATTAGGTTAGTGTGCTATTTTATTATAAATAGGATGCTAGTTTCTCAATCTTGGAATAAGGAAAAATAGGAAGATAAAATCCTAATTTCAAGGGAGAGAGGTTATTTTGTTATTCTTGTATACTTGTAATCTTGTTCTAAGAGGAAGGAAAGAATAACAGTTTAATAATCAATCCTTGTTGTTCCTTGTTGCTTTCTTCTTTGTTAACCCTAACCCTTGTGAGTTTCTTGATCATTAAGAAATCGTTTATACTTTGTTTAAAGGTATCCGATTCACAACATTAGCAATTTGGATCATGAAACTTTGGGATACATTTTGCAAATTGTAGAACTTAGGCTATGTCGCAAAAATTTGTAGGATTTGTAACTTATGACCCTCAAATGTACCTCTATTTCCTTGAAACTCACTTTTGAACTCTTTATTTGGAGTTCCTTTACTTGCCTCGTGTACTTGTATACTTTGAATTCATCTTGTATCTTATTGGACTCTTTTGTGATTTTCGAATTTAATCAATGGAAGTTTTCCCTCCTTTTTCTTGAATCTTTGAAATCATTCTTTTGGATTTGCAATTTGAATTTAGAACCACCCATAAAACTTGGTAATGGATTTTAAAAGAGCAATTTGAGTATGGTTCCTTAATGCTTTCACTTTGCAATGGCTTGTGATCTTGAAACAAAATAGAGACTTTCTAGCACTCTTTTAGGATTCTTAAAGTAATTCTTCATGGCTAACCTTCCATGAAAGAATGGTGATTTTAAAAAACTTACAATCCAATTTCCAAAAACGATTGGTAAACGATCAAATCATGCCTTGCGTAGATCCTAGTCGTAGCCTTGAACTAATTTGCATCGCGTGCCTTAAGCTTGAAAATATTCAATTATGATTTTGAGATAACATGAGAATTGGACCCTCACTTGCAATAAACTCATATCATGTCTTGGTATAATTTTCACACAAGACTTGAACATGCACTTTGATCACACAATAATTATGACACGAGATCTTTTAAACCTTAACTTGTACTAAAATCTCTCATCAATCTTGGAACTAAATTAAACTTGAACTAAACAAGGCTAAGCATGACCCTTAAAATCCTCTTGGAACATAGATTGAGCTCATTTTGAAATATGGCCTACCACCACCAGAAGCCAATTGATCCATCCTTAATCCGAACCAATCATAGTGCTTGGGCAAGCAACCTTGTCTTGAAGTTGGACCTTGAGGGTAAGGGCACATCTTTTCTTTATCTTTACCTAAAATCAACACTTCGGAAAGAACTTGAAATCATAATGAGCACAAACAAAACCTCTATAATCCAAACCTTAGAGGATCACGACCAGGGGTCAGATGATCATCTAGAGAAAAATCATGAATCCATACAAATACTTAGTATAAAAGAATTAGAGGGTATGACAAATTTGGGGTATGACACCTTAGTCTTCTGGATGAATACCCATAACTTCCTGGAATAATAATCAACTATGGATAGTAAATACCTTGCTCCTGAGTGTTATGGACACCTTGTTGACCCCTAAAGATCAGCATGCATGTAACCAAGGGATCCATGAGTTCTTTGTTTGCCTTTGTTGAACATCACTCTGCAAGATTTTCCAAGTACACATGGTTCACAAAATTTCAGCTTTTCGACTTTGTCTCCTCCAAGCAGATTTTGTTTCCCTAATTCGACCAGACCCCTTTCACTGACATTGGCCAATCTCATGTGCCAAATTTCTGTTTTGGACAACAGTTTCATGGATGCAACATTTGTCGAACCACTTACAACTTCAGCCTCAAGGGTATACGAGCCTTGTTTCTTCATGCCTCTCAAGACTTCCTTTAACCCCTTCATGACTTTTAAGAAACTTTTCTCTCCTAGTAAAACATATTCCTTCCTTTTGAATTCACCAAGAGACATCAAATTTCTCTTCAAATTAGGTACATACCCGACTTCAGTCAATAAACTTATTGACTCATCATGGAGCTTCAATCTCACAGATCCAATACCTGTAATTTTGCAAGATTTGTTATTTCCCATAAGCACTAATCCACCATCTTGATCACATAGCTCCTCGAACAATTCTCTGTTTGAGTCATGTGCCAAGTGCAACCTGAATCCATAATCCACTACTTTCTTGAGTCGCCGCTTGAAACCACGATAACATCAGATGATTCGAAGTCATCCTTAACAATGGTTGAGTTGCCATTATCTTTACCTCCATGATCTTTCAGGCTTTCATGGCACACTTTTCTTGTGTGACCCTTCTTCTTATAATGATAACATTGAATACAGATGCCTCGCCACTATAATACTTCTGCTGACTTTTACCTTTCTTCTTGTTGAATTTACCATCATTTCGCAAGAATTTTCCCTTAACGGCCACACCTTCGCCCACCATCAAAGGTTTATGCTCCTTTCGTTTGTTCAGGTCCTTAGAATACAAGGCTGATTGAACTTCTTCAAAGCTCAGAGAATCCCTTCCATACAGGAGAGTTTCTTTGAAGTGAGCATGTGTTCTTGGCAAAGCACACAACAATAACAGTGCTTGATCTTCATCATTGATCTCCACATCAATATTTTCAAGATCAAGAATCAGCTTGTTGAATATATCCAACTGCTCAGCCAACACTTTTGTCTTCACTCATCTTGAATGAATACAAAGCTTTCTTCAGGTAGAGTTGATTCACAAAGATTTGGTCATGT
The DNA here is from genome assembly GCA_963859935.3 of Lathyrus sativus. Classification (NCBI taxonomy): domain Eukaryota; kingdom Viridiplantae; phylum Streptophyta; class Magnoliopsida; order Fabales; family Fabaceae; genus Lathyrus; species Lathyrus sativus. The sequence continues at coordinate 649,093,481 of OZ012737.1, read as the reverse complement.
ACAAAATTTCAAGTTTCAACCATAACCCCAATGTCATAGTCTCCTTTGATACCTGTCAAAGAACCTTATCACCAAGGCTCATAATATTGCGTTGTGGGCTTTCTCTATCATGGTCGTCTTTTCTTTTTCTGTTAATGCAGCGTCTATAACTGCCTCTCCCTCCAACGCTTCCAAACAACCTTGCTGAACCAATAGGGCTTTCATCTTTAAGCGCCACAGATCGAAGTCGTTCACTTCGGTGAACTTTTCAATCTCATACTTTATTGAAGGCATCTTTTCCATGCTCACCGCAACAATTTGTTGTGAATTAGGATGCCCTAAAACAAAATATACTCGATTTGTTTATGATCAAGAAACACACAAGGGTTAGGGTTAAGAAAAAACAAGGAGAACAACAAGGATTGATTATAACTTCTATTCTTTACTTTCTCTATAAAAAAAATTACAAGTACTCAAGAATAACAAAAAACTCTCTCACCCTAATTAGGTTTTGCACACTACATTTAAAATGAGAGACTAATATGCTATTTATAATAAAATCTAACATACTAAACTAATGAGTTTTTTTAACAATTACCCATTACAAGATAACTTAGGGTACAAGCTAACTTAAACAATTAGATCCTTAACGCAAGGCTCAATTTGACAACTACATACTAGAACACAATTCAAATACAACATGTAGGTCTTCGATAATAACATGAGCAAAATTCGATGGCATGCTAACTAGAGTTCGATCTAATATCTCACAATATCAATGTCAGTGTTGAGATTGATTCTTTATCGTTTATTACGATATCAAAGTCAGTGTTGATATCGGCTCTTTATCTTTTGTTACGATATCAAAGTCAGTGTTGATATCAAATCTTTATATTTTGTTATGATTATAAATTCAATATTGATATCAGATTCTTTCCTCATTTCAGTCCAAGTATCAACACTCGGGTTGACGACAATCCTCTCCCTGTAGAAATAATTACTACACCAAAGCAGGATAGTAAGTACAAAAATAACCCATGAATGAGTAACAACTGTTCACATCTCCAACAAAAGAAAATATTTGGGAATTCACAACATCTTACCTCATTTCACCCCATCGATTTTGCTTCCATTTCACATCTCCAACAAGGTAAATTCTCAATAAGCACATACAGAATCATAAGCACATACGGAAGTATTGAAGTAATATAAAAGATTGTCGAACCCACAGAGACCAATGTCAACCTACCGTTATCTACTGCTGTAATATAAAGCTAAGGCTAATAATTACTTGGTTTAAACGAAATAAATAAAAACTAAAAGGAAACTTAGAAAATATATCAATAAGGAGAGGTCGAAATATGGATTCCGTGTTCCTAAGGGACTTTGTAGATTTTAGGCACTAATTATAAATAAACCACGCTCCGTAGAAAATATCAATTTAAAGACTGTGTCTCATACTCTCGCGCTATTGACTAAAGCCATACTCCTTAACCCTAGGATTTTGCTCTCGCACGCTCATTTGAATTAGAAAGCATATTTTGAAAATCAATTAGATCCTAATCGATACCTAAAGCGCTCTCGCTATTTTTAGGATCAATGCTTAGTTTCTACTATCCGGTTCAATCCTTACACTCTCGCGCTATCGGTTCGAACCTTAGTATGCTTTTCACTCTCGTGACAAAACATTAAGACTTACAATTAGAAACTAAAACCAAAACATAATTTATTTAATGTTTCACACCTATTATTTACTATTGATTCCCGTCGGTAACGACGATCCTCATACGCCGGACTCAAGACAATTTAGCCAAACATGGTTGCGGAAACAAACAAACAATTTTGGAATTTTGAATTAACTAAAGACATAATAAGTGTTTTAAAATAATTTGAAGCGATGTTTGCAGAGAAAGGTAGAAGCTTGAAACATTAATAATGGCAGAAAAATAAAGTGTAAAAGTAAATTGCGGAAAATAAAAGCAGGAAAATAAATGCGATGAATGTTGTCATACCCCAAATTTGTCCTACCTATTTATGTTTTCCATTTGTACATTCACCCGTTAACTCTCATTCAGAAAATCAAAAAATATATGTTGCTTCTAATCATGGTCTAAACTCAGGTTTTTTGCAAACTTGAGATGAATTAATTCAGGGCTCATTTAGATTTATTCTCAAAGCCATACCCCAGGATGATCTTGTGCCATTCATTTATCAAATTGTAACTTGACTTGGTTCAAGTTTTGTTCTCCATCATTACTTAATTTGTTTCAAAGTGGTCCCAGTTCATGTTGGTCGAATGCGATGATTATAATTCATTCTCCTCAATCCATGTTTAAGGTTGTTTAGATTTTCAAAATCAGTTTGTGATAAGTTGGATTTAATTTGCTTCAAATTAAAATTAAATTAGTCATATTATAATTCAAGTGGATTCAAAGAGGATTCTTTGTTGTTGTTATATTTCAAGTGCTTCAAGATTATTTACAAGCTATGATGGGAAATAAAAACGTGAGGCCACAACCTCATTGTCACAGCCCAGTTTGTATTGCCCAAGTCAATGTTTTTAAGTCTTAAATCAATACACCAAGCAAAAAACAATAGACCCCCATATAATAGGCCAACCTTTCCACAAGTCCTAAACAGCAACTAACTCACGTTGGCTTTCAACCATTACATATTTGATGCAATATTTCATCACAAGTTTTCAAAAGAAAAAGGAGAGGACCATTTCTTGAAGCAGTATGTGTACTCATGATTCAAAAAACCTTCAGGCCAGCATCTAGACAACCACTACCCAAAACTGCCACCATAGAAAACCTGCAAATCACAATACAACTCGCATAAAAAAGGGGACCACACCACAAAAGCACAAACCAAACCGTACGAAGCAGGTTGTCGCTACAAGTCACCAACTTGTGGACCACAAAATGCCCTGCATAAACCGTACCTTGCAACCCCACCAATTTCAAATGGCTCTGCACCCCAAGACAAAATCGTACAACTCCATTCACCTGCTATCACTGCTCCAAAACATCCAAAACCTGCAGTATCTGTACATGAAAACCACAAGTCCAATAGACCTGTGCATAAAAAGAGAAAATTACAGCCTGTCACAAAAGGGATTTCGGATCAAAATGGTAGAATTGTTGAAAGAGAACGGATTTTGAACGTTTTAACAGGAAAATGGAGAAAGATTCGAGAGGGGGCAGAGGACATGATACAAAAAGGAGAATTACCCAATTTAATCTTTAAAAAGAAGACACTTTCTGTACCAAATCTGATGCCGACAAAACACCCCAAACTTGCTGCCACACTCCAAAGTGACATAGAACAAAACCAGCAACAAGACAAATCCTGCAGAACTTGTACAATCCTGCTACCACTCCAAAATCATGCTACATCATAAAGCAACAGGCTCTGCACAACGTGTATCGACCAAGCCAAATCCTGCAACATGAAAGCAATGGATCAAAAAACACAATAATGAGATAGATAAGCTTTTAATTTTGAAAGAAAAGCAAGGTTTTGTTGAGGTTTTAAAGACGAGAAAACAAAGTCACATTGGGGGGACCATAAGATGAGATCCCATAAGATGGATACAAAGTGACCGTGAAACTCAATCAAAAACCGTAACCAGAAACCTGTTTTCTCCTTCAAAAACCAACAACCAACATTGATGAACCTCCTTCAGAAACTCGTCGCCACTCTTTCCCACCATTTTCAAACTTATGAACCTCTCACCTCACTGCTAAACCTTAACCCATCCTTCAACAACAACACTTTTCTTCAACCGTAATCCCTCCTCTTTCTTCTTCAAATATCAAAACCTCACTTCACCTTCAACTCCTTCTTCGTAAAACATTCAACCATAAAACCATTCTTTTTCAAATCCCAAACCTCAAAATCATAACCTTCTTCCCCAATAAACTTCAAACCTAGATTATTCGTTCTACATTCAGAAACCAAACAAAACCCTTGAATCGAACCCATTTCCCCTTTGCTCTAAATCCAAATGAACAACTTATTATTCATCATCGAACAACACCAAACATCTCCTCCCAGAAACCATCACTCTCTCAAACTCGCCATGAAAATCACTACATAACTTGTCTGCTTTTTTATCACCACACACTAAAATGTCATAACGAGTTCACCTCCATCGGTAACGAATTAGATGTTCCGACGTCGTCAAACATAACTCGTCTTGCAGCAGAAACATTGTGGTCAATGCAGTACCACTTCCAACAACGTATTCGGTGTTGCAGAACAACAACAGCGTTTCCAATCCATGGCCGCTCCGGTTACACTCCGAGACTTTTCGTAGATTCAATCTCAACACCGCCTCCATTAACAAAACAAACACCAACAAATCACTGATAACTTCTCGATTCACAAACACAAACCTCAACCCAACCGTGAAAACTCCTTCTCCTCCATCCGCGAAGCTTCGAACTTCAACCACATCCCATTACCATGGGAGAACCACAAATCAACCAACCGTTAACCCGATCGACCTTCTCCTTCACTAAATCTCCAAACTGTGACCCCTAAAACCTTTGATTCTCCTCTTCAGATCCGAATAGAACTCTTTCACACACAACAACAACAACAAACATAAACCTCAATCCAAGCCGTGAAACAAAAACCCTAAACATTTAACCTTCAAACGTTCTCGCTCCAATCCATTTCCGGAAACTCACCGTAAATCCAACTTCCAAACTTCAAACCCCTGTTCCTCCAACCGTCACCGTTTTCCTCTTCTCCGCCGCGTACTCCCTTTCCATTTCACCTCTTCCACTTCTCAAACAAAACCTTGAACCGCTTCCGCCTTCTTCGACCTTCAACTAAATCGAACCCCAATCCAAAACCTAATCAAGTCATGAAATTAGAGAGAGATAGAGATGAAGAGATAGGAATTGAATGAAATCGGCGAGTGAACCAAGTACGAACCTGACATTTTGTCGAATCATACGAAGAAGAGAGATTCACGTTTGTTGATGTTGATATGTCGACATTTCATTTCAAAACCCAGGTGTCTTCGTTTTGTTCTTAAGACGTTGTGGTGTTGGACTGTTTTCAACGAGTAGTGATTTGGTTAGTTAGTATGTGGGCCTTAGAAGCCCGTCCTGGTTGCTAATTTCCTCTCCCTGTTTTCTTTTCCTATTTTTATTTTATTTTATAAATATTAATTTTGGTTTTTGTATATTATTATTATTATTATTATTATTATTATTATTATTATTATTATTATTATTATTATTATTATTATTATTATTATTATTATTATTATTATTATTATTATTATTATTATTATTATTATTATTATTATTATTATTATTATTATTATTATTATTATTATATGTATATATATTATTTTCTAAGTTTTATTTTATATTTATTTTTTTAGAACTTTAAAACTATTTTATATTAGAGTTTTGAGATTATTTTCTTATTTTAGTTAAATCTTATTTCTCATTTGTTATTGGACCTTTTATCCCATTTTCATCTGTTTTGGTCTATGAAGAGACTTCCGTAATCCATTATCAGTCAAAATATTGATGAATAATGTTGGATCCGAGACCACCTCTTTTCTCTTCTCATTTCTTGTCCCGATTCGATTCATCAACGCTATCAAACCATCTTTAGAACAAATCATCTTTATATTGAACTAAAATAAGGGATTAAGTGTAGACTTTCTTCCGCTCCGAGTGTCGAGATGCTCACTGTAGTGTGGGTGGTTTAGACACTCCTCTTTCAATACGAAGACATTTTTCTCTTTTCAAACCTTCTCTCTTAAAACCTCGGCCCTGTGCCGAGTGCATTTTCGAAATCCCCTTCAATAAAGAAAACCGAGTTCTCTTTTTATTAAATTAAAAAGAGAGGATTAAGTGTAGACTTCTTCCTCTCCGAGTGTCGAGATGCTCACTGTAGTGTGGGTGGTTTTGACACTCGTCTTTCAATGCGAAGACACTTGTGCGCTTTCAATCCCTTTCAATAAGAATTAACTTCTCTTTGTATTGGACTAAAGAAAAAGGATTACGTGTAGACTTCTTCCTTTCCGAGTGTCGAGATGCTCACTGTAGTGTGGGTGGTTTAGACACTCGTCTTTCAATACGAAGACGCGACTTCTTCCACCACCTCTCCTTTCACAACTCCTTTCCGAAATCTTGCTCACCTAAAACCTCGGTCCCGCACCGAGTGCATTTTCAATCTCTTTTCCTAACAAAACTTGAATGGTCGTGGAGTGATTAGGCGTAGGCCTTCTCCTATCCCGAGTGCTGACGTTTACCGTAGAGTTCTCTGTTGTAAAGTACTTACCATTCAAAATCAAAAGCATCTTTAATAAGAGAACGGAGTTCTCTTTGCATTGAATTAAAGAGAGAGGATTAAGTGTAGTCTTCTTCCTCTCCGAGTGTTGGGATGCTCACTGTAGTGGGGGTGGTATCGATACTCGTCTTTCATACGAAGATGCTACGTTCGCCACACCATTTCATAACAAAAACTGAGATAAAGAATTGGGTACTACCCGCAACGGGTTACTATCTGAGGAATTATCTCCCCCCTAAAAACAATTCAACCAATCAAATGTGACATCTTGCCTCACATGGCGAAAATCTAATCATTTCAAAAAGGATATGTTACGTCCGTTCTACCACAAACAAGTAACGCTTAAGTCTCCTCACATGTGAGCAGTAAAACACCTAAACTGCTAGAATACGCACGATAGCATCATCCATAAAAACGTTAACAAACCGTAGGCCAAACTACGGCTACTCTGATTCTTTACTTCGTTCAAGTAAAGATACGTAGGCATAAGGGCCACAATCCTTGCCGAGCATATTCCCCCTTATATATGTATTTCCCCGAACTACGTGGACTCTGACTTTCTCATATCTGTTGAGAATACATAGGCCTAGGACCGTGAAGTCCTACCGAGTCTGTTCTTTCTCTTTTCTTCCCCGTTCTCTCGTCCCTCCTAACCTCTCATTTTCTTGTTTCTAACCCTTTCTTATCCCCCTTTGGAACACTTTTTATAGCATAATATTTAAGCAAATAAATTCACACATGCGACAAACAAATGGTTCCCATCGAGTACGATGGATGCGAGGGGTGCTAATACCTTCCCCTCGCATAACCGGCTTCCAAACCCATCCTTGGTTGCGAGACCATCTTATCCATTTCTTTCTTAAGGTTTTCTCGATATTTTCCTTTCCCCTCATGGGATAAATAAAGTTCAGTGGCGACTCTTCTGTCCTTTCTTTTTTGCCTCCCCGTCGTTGCACGATGCATTTTTCGAGTAGCGACAAATGTAAATGAACCTGAAATAAAAACAGGAATGTAAATTGAATTAAGAACTTAAAATAGAGGCAAGATTTGATCCAAGCATTACATAGATTGTAGGCCTAAACACTAATAGTGTGGTAGTTCCTCGATGTGGGAAAACTACCACTTTTACAATGATAATTTCGGCCTAAAACCTTAAACGGAATGTCGGCAACGCTTCCGCGCGACTTGGATGCCTCAAAAACACCCCTCTAGGTCCTATTTATAGAGAAATATCCCCCTTGTAATTTCCCTTGGTTGTGTCAGCAAGTGGAGGGAAAAGTGGTTGAAAAATTACTTTAAAACTGCCCACTTTCGCAGAACTGTTGTCTGCAGCGTAATGGAGAACACCGTCAGCTTACGGCGAACACCATTTGCTCTCACGGGGAACACCATTTGCTCATGGAAAACGCCATATCAGTAAATTGGAAGAATTTGCTCATTTTCTTCATTTTCTTGCTCTTTTCCCGGTTTTCTCACACGAACGCTTTCATTCGACCAATACCTGAAATAGAAACATAACACAACATAATAATACAAAAACCAAGTAAAACGACATTAAATTGCATGCAAATTGAGTCGAAATAAATGATATATTTTCACAATATCAACACCTCCACACTTAAACCATTGTTTGTCCTCAAGCAATCAACCAACACGGTAAAAGAAAGAAATAAGCATGGTTCAAAACATAGGCACAACGAGACTCTAATTATACAAGGCTGCTAGGCTAATGTTTGATCGATAGGTACTAAATATCAATACCAAGGATACCATACGACACAATTTCAAAAACTCCCTCCTTATGCAAACCAATTCAAATCATGCCACTATAACTCAACCTATATCTCCTGCTCTCTTTCACCCCATTTCATTCTAGTGCAATCACATTAAGCCTGTTATCCATACATATACATGGTAAGTAAACTTGTTAGCGACTATGATTCATTGTTATTTCATTTTTCTCGGCAAATATGCTTAAGCATCAATTGAACTTAAAGAGTTTGTACAGTTGGACTAAGTGATCGGGTGAGGAACACCTAACTTAGAAGGAACAAATCTTATCATTCATTTTTTCATTTTTTCCCCTATTAATTTCTCATTTTAAACCAGAGATCATACATTTATTTGCATCGGCTTCTTACTTAGTGTGTGCTTAGGATGGTGTTGACTGCTTAAATAAACTACTTAGGGATTACTTTAAAAACAGAGCTTAAGGTTTCAACATAATGGATACTCAAATTGATTTTGCATATTAGGGGATTTAGGGTGTTAGGACAATATCGATTTTATCGAAACTTTCTCAAGTCTCTTTAGCACAACCTAAATTACTTATATACTTTCAGAGTGTCATGCCATGAATCGAAACAAAAGATTGTTGGAGGTTAAAATTTTAAAATTTCGGGGGAATTTAATAAAAAGTGAAAACTACGCATAAAGACTCAACATCACATGCAAAAACTCGACAAAACATTAAAAATAGATAAAACACTAAAAACATGAAATAAACTAGAAAATGATAAACCTAACTAGAAATCGGCAAAATCAAAGCGGTAAAGTTCCTCCCCCACACTTAAACCAAACATTGTCCTCAATGTTTTGATAAAAGATGGAAAAAGGAAAGATAGAACCTGTATGAATGCTACTGCGTGCCAAATCTTCTCTGATCCTGCTCTTGTTATCCATGATTGTCATCTAGAGAATTTTTGCCTAGATGTAGCTGAGACGTGACAAGCCATACATTTCTTTATTTTCTGAAAATTCAAACAAATAAAATTAGAAACTTAAAATAAAAACCTCGTGGGTTGCCTCCCACGCAATGCTTTGTTTAACGTCGATAGCTCGACGACTAAGGAGTGCAAGCATTCATGTTGATTCTTTCGAGAATGATTCCTTTATTGAACTTTTAATAGTCTTAGGCTTTCATGGCCACTTATCAATCCATCTCTCATATCCCTCACCTTTTCTTTTCTTCCTTTTGTGGGGTGGTTCATTCTTTTGAACTTGTGGTGGTGGTTCTGGATCTATCCTGAGTATCAGTTTTTCAAATTTGGGCTTAGTTATTTCATCCGCCACCTTAAAGGTTAACCTTACCCTCTTAACAGTAATGATATTCCTAGTTTCATGGTCCTCAAATTTTCTCTTTTTATGCAGGACCTCGGATAAAGGTGCGTTGGCGTGGATATTTTCCAATACCTCCACATACATTTTGGATTGGGAGTCTACCTTAGCTTCTACAAACCTTCGCAGTAAAGGAATATATGAGGTATAGGGAGGAAGAACAACAATAGATGCTTCCTTCTCTACCTCTTCGATAATCTCCCTTTCGGGTGGCGTCAGTGAATTTTTCTTAATCTCTACGCTTTTCTCACCAGAACTCTCCTCAACCTTATTATCACTCTCCTTAAGATTTTCGATTTGTTCTTCACTCCTGGTTGTTACAACATCCACATGTCTCTCAAGGGAGGGTCCTATAAGTGTCTGCACAAGCAGGGAGATTTGAGTCTCCAATGCCTCGGTGTGAGTCGCGAGGGACTCGACCACAGTGTTCATCTGCCTAAGGTTTTCATTAATTTGGATATGTTGTCTTCTAAATTTTTCATTTTAGAGAGTTTGTGTCTCCACAAAGCTCTCCATCATAGATTCTATCCTAGAGTGAGTAAGCGTCACATTGAATTCCTCCATTATTATTTCAAGGTTGGATTAATGGAAATCCTGCGGTTCCTCAAAATACTGGGAGTGGTAATCATAGAAGGAATTTGGGTGAGAGTGAGTTAGCGCTGCATTGAAATCCTCCATTAATATTTCGAGGTCGGATTTAAGGGGATTTTGTGATTCCTTAAAATATTGGGATTGGTAATTGTAGAGGAAATTTGGGTGCAACATAGTAATTAAGATAAGAGTGCTTTAGTCTATACGATGCAACAACAGAATCACAATATTGATTGTTGGTCCCCGATAACGACGTCAAAAACTTGTTCCGTCCGCAAGTGCACAAAAGTATCAAAGTAATATAAAATATTGTCAAACCCACAGAGACCAATGCCAACCTACCGTTATCTATTGCTGCGATGTAAATCTAGGGCTAATGATTACTTGGTTTAAACAGAATTAAAATAAAAACTAAAAAGAAACTTAGAAAATATATCAATAAGGAGAGGCCGAAATATGGATCTCGTGTTCCTAAGGGACTCTATAGATTTTAGGCACTAATTATAATTAAACCACACTCCGTAGAAAATATCAATATAAAGATTCTGTCTCACACTTTCGTGCTATTGACTAAAGTCACACTCCCTAACCACAGGATTATGCTCTCACTCGCCCGTTTGAATTAGAAATCATATTTTGAAAATCAATTAGATACTAATCGATACCTAAAGCGCTCTCGCTATTTTTAGGATCGATGCCTAGTTTCTACTATCCGGTTCAATCCTCACACTCTTGCGCTATCGGCTCGAACCTTAGTATGTTTTTCACTCTCGTGAAAAAAAATTAAGACTTACAATTAGAAATTAAAACCAAAACATAATTTATTTAATGTTTCGCACCTATTATTTACTATCGAGTCTCGCCGGTAACGACGATCCTCATACGCTGGACTCAAGACAATTCAGCCAAACATGGTTAAGGAAACAAATAAATGATTTTGGATTTTCGAATTAACTAAAGATATAATAAGTGTTTTAAAATAATTTGAAGCGATGTTTGCAGAGAAAGGTAGAAGCTTGAAACAGTAACAATGGCAGAAAAATAAAGCGTAAAAGTAAATTGCGGAAAATAAAAGCAGGAAAATAAATGCGATGAATGTAAAGGAGCCTGAAATAAAAACCGGAATGTAAATTGAATTAAGAACTTAAAATAACTGCAATATTTGATCCAAGCATTACATAGATTGTAGACCTAAACACTAATGGTGTGGTAGTTCCTCGATGTGAGAAAACTACCACTTTTACAATGATAATTTCTGCCTAAAACTATGAACGGAATATCGGTAGTGCTTCCGCGCGACTTGGATGCTTCAGAAACACCTCTCTATGTCTTATTTATAGAGAAATATCCCCTTGTAACTTCCCTTGGTCGTCTCAGCAAGTGGAGGGAAAAGTGGCTGAAAAACTGCTTGAAAACTGCCCACTTTCGCAGAACTGTTGTCTGCAGCGTAATGACGAACGTCGTCTGCTCACGGCGATGTTATTTACTCTCACAGCGAACACCATTTGCTCACGGCGAACACCATATCACTAAATTGGCAAAATTTTCTATTTTTCTTCATTTTCTTGCTCTTTTCCCGGTTTTCTCGCAAGGACGCTTTTATTCGACCAATACCTGAAACAGAAACATAACACGACATAATAATACAAAAAACAAGTAAAACGACATTAAATTGCATGCGAATCGAGTCAAAATAAACGATATACTTTCAAGTTATCATATATATTTAACTACCTTCCACCATAATCATATGAAAAATATCATTCTTCATATCCTCTAGTTCGAGATGGTTAAATAGGGGCAATTATCTTACCATAAATTTTATCGTGAGTCCTTTTCATCTGCATCAGCATGACATGATCATTCCATTTGATCATGTCTTCCATCATTCATTTCATTTAATTATTTAGAGGCCTAGATGGATGAAGAATCAAGATTACTTAGTTTCATCTGTATCTTTGAAAAATATCATTATCTATATATTTGAGCACTATATGCAAATGGTCCAAGAGATGATTATTTGCATTTAATATTCTGTTCAAAATTCATATGTATCATTGTTATTCATTAGCATATTTTGGAATAAAAGTCAAAAGTCAAAGTTTGACTTTGATAACTTCTATTGCTAGCTCATTTGTATTGTTTTAATTAATTTTTAATATAATAAAATACAATAAAACAAATTTCAATTTTATTAGTCTTGTTTCAAAATTCAAAACTTAATTTTTAATCCATGGATAATGTGTTTTTAGTCCAATTATTTGTTCTTTTTGTTTTCATTTCAAATTGATTTGTTTTTCTTTTAATTTTAATTCGTCCATAATCCAAATTCATATTTTAAGCCATGTTCTTAAGTCACATTTTTAAAGTCATTTTGTCAAGCTTAAACCATATTTTAAAATCCTTTTTAAAGGAAAATTCAAACCATGAGCCATGTGTATATTGTTGGGACCACACTTTGCATCATTCATGTTTTCTTTGCTTTAAAAATAGAAATTCATTCCAAATTAAATTCAAATTTATTTCATTACAAACCCCAAATGAAATTTAAGTACATAAAATCACATTTTAATTCCAATTTGCATCACATCCTTAAATTTCACATTCATTTACAAATTACTACTAAATTAGCATTTTGCATTTACATTTCCAATTTGTATTTTAATTTGAATTTGTTACACATTTGCATTGACATGATATTTAAATTTAAATTTTATTTTTAACAAACTAAAACTAACTCAAAACTACCACTAACTAACTTTTCAACTAATTTTGACTCCAAAGTTTAATTATAAAGCCACTATCACCTTCACCATGAGGATAATCACAATTCACCAATTTTCATCTCCTCTATCTCCTAACAAACTTCACACTTAATTATCTCATTCATATTTATCTTCATCACACCTTCTTCTCCATTGTTTGACCTAAACCATCTTCATTCATCAAACCACCATCTTCTTCAATCTTCACGTTCATCGCCACATTCAATCTTCTTCACTCCACCAATCAACCACTTCACCTTCATCCTTCAATAACCTCCATTCTTCAACCATCTCCAACCTTCAACAAACTCCATTCTTCAATCATCTTCAACCTTAAACAAACATCCATAACCTCAATCCATTATCATCTTCATTCATCACTTCAACCATAATTCATCACCTTCAACAACAACCTACCACAATCATAATCCAACAACAATCAATACAACAAAGAGATAAAAAATCAAAAGCGAAAATAATACATATCAAATTGAAAAAACAAAAAAAGAAGAAAAAGATGGTGTGGAACTTTCATCGAACATGTTGCGGGCCTTATTGTTCATAACATTGTTGAGAATATAATATAGTTTATAGTCTTAATAGAGTTGTGTGGATAATTTGTAGACACTTGTTAGCTTCAGTTTGTTAGTTATTTTTGATTGGTAGTTAAGAGATAACCATATACTATATATGGACATGGTTATCACATGTGTACGTCAATAACAAGTTATTATTTCTTTTCCCTGAAAACTTCTTTCTCCTTCATTCTGCATTTTCTGTTCTGCATTTCTTGTTCTTTAATGGAGAAACTGATTTTCACAATATGGTATCATTCGCAATTTTGATCCTTCTTCCGCTGCTCTTCCAATTGAATATTTAGCTTGTTCATTCTTTTCTTTACTTTACTTCCATGGCTCCTTCACGAAATTCACCTCTTGATCCAGCTTTGGATCAAACTTCCCCATACTTTGTTCATCCCAGCGATGATCCTGGTTCAGTTACAGTTCTTCCCAAACTTACTGGTTCTAACTATCATTCATGGGCTCGAAGCATGAAGAGAGCGCTCGGTGGAAAGATGAAGATTAAGTTTATTGATGGCTCTCTTCCTGCTCAAGTTGATTCCTTCTATCCATCCTTGCGTGCTTGGAATCACTGCAACATGTTAGTCCATTCTTGGATCATGAATTCAGTTTTAGATTCCATTTCTCAATCCATCGTCTTCATGGAGAATGCACTTGATGTATGGAACGATTTGAAGGAAAGATTCTCTCAGGGTGATCTCATACGCATTTCTGAGTTACAACAAGAAATATACAATCTAAAGCAAGAAACCAAATCGGTAACTGATTTCTTTTCTGAACTTAAAATTCTTTGGGAGGAGTTAGATTTGTATTTGCCTTTACCCACTTGCACATGTCGCATCAAATGTTCTTGTGAAGCTATGCGTAGTGCAAGATCCAACCATCAACTGATGCAAGTCATCAGATTCTTAACCGGTTTGAATGATCAATTTTCTGTTGTTAAATCCCAAATCTTGTTAATGGATCCTTTGCCTAACATGAATGATATTTTCCATGGTCATTCACCATGAAAGACAACTTCAGCTTACCATTCCCAATGATGAGTCCCATACTCTGATTAATGTTGTTGTTTCTAAGAAGTTTGTTGCAAGAAACAATTCATTCAAGCATGGAGCTCGTGTTTGTACTTTCTGTGGCAAAACCAATCATACCGTTGAAAATTGCTTTAAGAAACATGGTGTTCCACCACATATGCAGAAGCAATTTCAAAATTCAGCTAACAATGTTGCATCAGATGGCACTGATGATGGATCTCTTTCTAATGGTGCTGACACTAAAAGTGACAATTCACCTATGACTCAAGGCCAATTCAATACTCTCATGGAGCTAATTCAGAAGTCTGGCATTGGTCAATCTTCAGGGCATGCTTCTTCTAATCAAGTTGTTGTTGGTCATCTATCAACAGGTAACACATCTCATTGCATGCATATTAGTAGCCATAGTTCTTGGATCATTGATTCAGGAGCTTCTGACCATATCTGTAGTTCTATAAAATGGTTTCATTCTTATAAGCAAATTATTCCAGTCAATGTTAGACTGCCAAATGGACAATGTCTTACTGCTAGCTATTCTGGTACAATACATTTTTCTCCTGAGTTCATTGTGCATAATGTCCTTTTGATTCCTGAATTTTCATTAAACCTTTTATCTGTTTCCAAATTATGTGAATCTTCTAATTGCAATGTTACCTTTATCAATTCACAATGTGTTATACAGGACAAAGTCACTCTGAAGATGACTGGTTCTGCTGATCAAAGGGATGGATTGTACTACTTAGCACTAAGAGATAATGCTTCACTTCCTATACAATCACCTGATCTCACATCTGCTATAGCAACCACAGTAACCTTACCAGAAAAAGCTTTATGGCACTTCAGATTAGGACACTTATCCAATAATAGACTTTTGTACTTACATTCTCAATTTCCCTTTATCACAGTTAACCATAAAGATGTTTGTGATGTTTGTAGCTATGCTAGACAAAGAAAACTTTCCTATAATGTTAGCAATAGTCATTATGATCATCCTTATGATTTGATTCATTTTGATATTTGGGGACCTCTAGTTGTCCAATCCTTGCATGGTCACTCATATTTTTTGACTGTTGTTGATGATTGTAGCAGATTCACATGGATCACTTTAACGAAAACTAAATCTGAAGCTAGACAGCATGTCATAAACTTTGTCAATCTCATAGAAAATCAACATAAACTTTCTGTCAAAACCATTAGAACTGATAATGATGCTGAGTTTAACATCCCTGAATTTTATTCATCTAAGGGAATCATTCATCAAACCAGTTGTGTAGAATCACCACAGCAAAATGGTAGAGTGGAGAGGAAACACCGACATTTGTTAAATGTTGGAAGAGCTCTCCTCTTCCAGTCAAAACTCCCCAAGCAATTTTGGTCATATGCTGTTTTACATGCCACATTCATCATTAATAAAATCCCTACTTAAGTTTTAAATAACCTTTCTCCTCATTTCATATTGCATAATGAACATCCTGATATGCATAGTCTTAAAGTGTTTGGATCTTTAGCTTTTGCATCCACATTAAATGTGCATCGAACTAAACTTGAGTCAAGAGCTCGAAAATGTGTTTTCTTGGGATACATGAATGGTATGAAGGGTGTGGTACTCTATGATATTCACAGTCATTCTATTCTTGTCTCTAGAAATGTCATACACCATGAACATATATTTTCTTAATCTAATCCTAATTCCATTAACTGGGATTACCACCTTCACAAAGATTCTACTGAACATTTTCAACATGACCCTGTCATACATGTTCCATCACAGAACATTGAACCAGCTGATGATGAACATGATAACCAAAGTACCATAGCTAATGACACATTACACCATTCTAATTCTGACCCTGAAACTGTAGAAAACACTGATGAGAACCATGACACCCAACATATACTTGATACACACGACACTGAGAATTGCAACACTCAGTCTAGACCTGTTAGAACCAAACAGACACCTCATTATCTCTCAGATTATGTGTGCAATATATCTGATGCTTCAGCAGTCAAGTCATCATCAGGTACATCCAAAGTTATTTATCCAATTTCAAATTATGATTCATTGAATTTTTTATCTGCATCCCATCGTGTCTTTGCATCAAATATCTCTCTCATTCATGAACCAAAGAATTACAAAGAAGCATGCTTATCTGAACATTGGATTAAAGCGATGAAGTCTGAATTAGATGCATTAGACAAGAATAAGACTTGGAACATAGTTGATTTGCCACCACATGTCAAGTCAATTGGTAACAGATGGGTGTTCAAAGTGAAACATAGAGCAGATGGTATGATAGAGAGGTATAAAGCGCGGCTTGTGGCCAAAGGTTACAATCAAATCGAGGGACTGGATTTTTTTGACACGTTTTCACCAGTAGTGAAGCTTACAACTGTTAGAACCCTCCTTGCGACTGTAGCTATCAGTAATTGGTTCTTACACCAACTTGATGTCAACAACGCATTCTTACACGGGGAATTGAAAGAAGATGTGTACATGACAATACCTGAAGGTGTTACATGCCACAAACCTAATCAAGTATGTAAACTTCAAAAGAGCTTATATGGTCTGAAGCAAGCAAGTCGCAAATGGTATGAAAAACTGACTTCTCTTCTGTTGCATCAAGGGTACATTCAATCTGCTTCTGATTATTCCTTGTTTACTTTGAAAACTGACATACATTTCACAACCATTTTATTTTATGTCGATGACATAATCTTAGCCGGCAATTCTATGTCTGAATTTGATCGCATCAAGCACATCCTTGATGAAACATTCAGTATCAAAGACTTGGGAACATTGAAGTACTTTGTTGGCTTCGAAGTTGCTCACTCGAAGACAGGTATCTCTTTATCTCAACGAAAATACTGCCTTGACCTCTTGCAAGAATCTGGTATGCTTGGATCTAAACCAGCTCCCACACCTCTCGATCCATCTGTCAAACTACATGCTGATAATGGCAAAGCTTTTGATGACACTGGAACTTATAGGCGCTTGATAGGTCGATTAATATACCTCAACACAACACGTCCTGACATTATGTATGCCACTCAACAACTCAGTCAATTTCTTCACAATCCAACAATGGCACATTATCATGCTGCTTGCAAAGTCATACGATATCTGAAAAACAGTCCTGGTAGAGGAATTTTGTTTCGAAGAGATGCTGAATTGCAGCAAGGCTTACTACGGCTTCTACCAATTTCAACTCATGAACAACTAGCTGATTTCCTAACCAAAGCTTTATCCACTTCAACCTTCAATAAATTCATTTCCAAGCTTGGCATGATCAACATTCACCATGCTTAGCTTGAGAGGGGCTGTTGAGAATATAATATAGTTTATAGTCTTAATAGAGTTGTGTGGATAATTTGTGGACACTTGTTAGCTTCAGTTTGTTAGTTATTTTTGATTGGTAGTTAAAAGATAACCATATACTATATATGGACATGGTTATCACGTGTGTACGTCAATAACAAACTATTATTTCTTTTCCCTGAAAACTTCTTTCTCCTTCATTCTGCATTTTATGTTATGCATTTCTTGTTCTTTAATGGAGAAACTGATTTTCACAATAAACATAGAGAGAAGAGAAAAACAATCATGCATAGACATAACTCACCCACAATCATCGTACAAATCCTTATATAATAGAAATCCCACCATTACCTTTGATTTCTTTCAAAAAAACTCTTAAATAACAGATTCTCTTCCTCTTCCTTGAGCACTGGCCTTTTTCTCACTTTCTCTAAACTTTTCTTCCAATTTCATGGATCTATCAGTTTTTCTCCCAAAACCTCTTTCCTCTTCTTTTATATAATATTATTATTATTACTAATTCCAACAAATTAAAATAATAATAATAATAATTTCTATCCAATAATAGTAATTACTATTATTATAATAATAATAGTACTTTAACCAAATATAAATTATATGTCACATTTTTTCTTAGTAAGTAGTTTAACCTATTACCGATATTTTGTTAAAAATCAAATGTATAAATGCACCATAAAATTCATCATAAATATATTTAGAAAAATCAAAGTTTGCAGTCAAGATTAAAGATATTAAATTCATCCCTTATCAATTTTTTTTATAAAAAAAGTCACTCAATACCCCATAAGTTTGTGGGTTGGGTGTGGGTTTACCTATAACTCAATTATTTTAAATGATTTTTTATTTTTAAGAACCGTATCTCAACCCATTTTTTTTAGATTTATTTGAGTACGTACCGGATTTATTTGATTTACCCGACTCATATACACCCTAATTGATACCATAATGGATATTAATTTCCAATTTTCATTCTTAATTTCAAATTGAGTTACAAGCCCACTTTTATAGATCATGGTCCCAAGTACTTAGTTACAACAACTAAAGGAAAGTTACAACAATCAAAGAAGACCTTAAAAAACTCTTTAGCAAACTTTAAATTAAAACCAACTTCATTCTATCTTAATTAACGAAGTCAATCTCTATTACACTCAACCATAGATAGGCGGGCGGGTTGTCCTTTCAATTAAAATTGTCATAATCAAACTTTTATCTTGACTCGTTTTATTTAAATAAAATTGAAATGTAAAATCGTAGAATTTACTTCATATTAAAATAATATACGCGACATATATATACTTATATAATATTGTAAATACGTCAATAATTTAAAATTTTAGCTTAATATAAAGCAAAAATATATTAAATGTGTAATATTCATAAATTTGTATTAAACTACATAAATTATCCACCAAATCATAAAAAACAACATCTAAAAGATTATCAAAAAAAATAAGTTATAAGTTTCTCAAGTGCAAAAAAAAAAGTGTTTTCATCTTCATCTTTAACTTAATAGAAAATTATATCCTTCTACATCATCATTTACGTTATTATCTTTATCTTCAACTTGATCAAATTCATCTCTAGACGATAAATATTTTTTAGGCAAAATAGTCTTTTTGTTCCCTTAATTATACCCTTAAGTTTAAATTAGCCTCTTAATCATTTTTTGTGTCAGATTGGTCTCTTAACTCTTTAAAATGTATCATGTTAGTCATTTTCATCTAATTAGCGACGGAAAAAATTTAAAAATCGATCACTAAACTCGTCACTAATTAGACAAAAAGGACTAACATGACACGTTTTAAAGAGTTAAGAGACCAATCTGACACAAAAAATAATTAAGGGACCAATCTGAATCCAATTGTATAGTTAAGAGACCAAAATGAATATTTTGCCTATTTTTTAATATTAGAACCAAAGACAATTATTTGAAGGTGGAGCCGGAAGATTGCTTAAACCAGCAGTTTCACAACCTGCACAAACTTCAACATTAATAAGTTGTTATACATTCTCATCATTATTATTAACAAGTCCATCTAAGGTAGTTAGAAATTCATCATCAAATCCAATATCAACAAAGCGTGTAGAAGTCATTTAATGCGAATAAATAAATAAATAACGTGGGAGAAATTTTCATGGAGCAAAATATAAAATGGACTTTTTAAAATGAGACAGGGAAAGGGTAAAATTGGGTTAAAGAGTAAAATTGAACAATTTTACACAGAGCGACTTAAATCTTATAAAATCGTCTCAGGATATAATTTTATATAAAAACGTTTTTATCTATAAAATTTAAATTTTAAATCGTGATTTTGACAATCTTGTCTCCAATGACAAAATCCAAAAGAAAACAAGTGAAGAGTGTTGATTGTTTGACAATTAGCTGACCCATCAAATATAGTTCAAAGTTGTTTAAAAAACATAAAACTCATACTTAAGGCTCAGGATAAGATGAGAGACCTCAATAGGTTTCTCACGTGAGCGATGTCTTTTCTTTTTCATTTTCAATAATTAGCGACGATTTTTAACCATTACTAAATGTTACTGTTTATTTTGTGACGCTTTTTACCGTTGTTAAAAAAATTTAGCAATAAATTTTAACCGTCACTAATGTTACTATTTATTTTGTGATGTTTTTTTTACCGTTGTTAAAAAAATTTAGTGACGATTTTTAACTGTCATTAAATATTACTGTTTAATTTGTGATGTTTTTACTAAAAATTTAATGTTCATTAGTGACGGTTAAAAACTGTCGCTAATTATTGGAAAAAAAAAAAGACATTGCTCACGTAACTCACTGCGCTGCGCTGATATTTAAATAAAAACTAGATATCAACTCAATGGAGCAACATACTTCCCTCTCCTTTCCTTTTTTATTTTTTATGGGTTATGCAGTTAGGTCAAGATGGGATAGAAATCTCAACCAACTTATCAAAAAGAGGGCTAAAGAATAAGGGATATGGAGATCAAGTTTAGCATGTTTTGTTTAGGTGCTGTAAAGACCATATAAGATTTTTGACCAAAGCTTACAAATGAACCATGAGGATGAGCCACAACTAGCATTTCAGAAGCACATCCCACATAGCAGACGATATGGGCCATGGAATGAGATTTCAGTTTGGAAGTAATTCATGTTAATTTCAAATTTAGATAGTAAATAAATAGACTTTATATCATGCCAAATTTATATATTCATTTAAATATATTTTATATCATATCAAATAATTTTATCTATGCGGGAGCACAAATATCTTATTAGTAACAACATCAATAATAAGACACACAGTAAAAAAGATAGAAAAATGTAACAACAACAACAAATCAATAGTAGTTTATAAAAAGAAACAATAGAACATGATAATTGAAATTAACAAGCCAAGTAAAAGTTTTCTTTTTCTTTTTTCTTTATTCTTTCACTTGTCATCTATAATATCTATACTCTTCAAGAGATATCTTATATTAATCTTCACTCTGAATTTATACTTCCCTTGTCATCTTAATAAAGTTACATCACATGGTCCACATGAGATGTTTTTTTATTCAAGTATCATATTAATTCTTCCTTATATAGCAACATTGTAAACATTGTTTTTGTAACACTACTAATTCAGTTATAGCACATTTCATAAAATCTTAATTTTTGCCATTATGGCATCGTATGGTGACAGTGACAACATATTACTCTACATTTCACCAGATGAAGTTAATGATTTTGTCGGCGAATACACACGGGCAGGGTTATGGGAAAATGTTATAATGTTATACTACGAATTCCCCCAACAAGCTCATACAGCAATTATCTCTGTTTTAGACTGTACTGCATTACATGTAGCTATAGATTTATACGAAGAAATCGTGGTTAAAGAGCTTGTGAATGCAATTTTGACGTACCATATCGAAGTTAGTGATCAGAGTCAGAGTGAGAGAGTTGAAGCTTTGGAAATGGAGAATGAACGCGGTGACACCCCGTTGCATTTTGCAGCATCGAGAGGTTTTGCTAGATTATGTAAGTATATTATTGGAGGAAATAATGAGAGGATATATTTGTTGAGGCGTACAAATAGACACGGCGAAACACCTCTTTTTCAAGCTGCTGTAAATTGGAGAAAACAAACTTTTGCTTATCTTGCTCAGATTTCTAAAGATATAGTCACTTTGCAAGATCTTGTTCGAGATGATGGTGATAGTATTCTTCACACCGCTATCCGAGGAGAATATTTTGGTAAATTATACTCTTTCTGATCCTTTTTAGTGTTATTTTCGCGCGCTAAAGAAACTAATAAATTTTGTTACTTCTGATAAAATAGATTTAGCTGTGATAATAGTATATTACTACGATTTTCTAAGCACGCATTTGAACAAAGAGAATTCAACTCCTCTCAAAGTTCTTGCAACTAGGCCTTCCGCGTTCAAAAGTGCTGGCACCCTTCCGTTGTATAAGCGAATCCTATACCACTGTAAGTTGTAATACATTGATATTATATATGATTGAAATGTACTATAGAATATGTTGAGTTTGAATTTTTGTCTGTTACAAAATTAGGTACACTAGTGGAACCAGTCGATGCGGAGAGAACAATGAGATGGAATTTGAGAAAGATGGAGGATCGTCCGGATTGTAATAAGACGAAGTTTCCAACGAACTATACAGCTTTATATGATTTTGTTTCTATATGGTTAGGTGCAACAATATTTGGTATGTGATATATGGATTTTCATGCCATTAGTCCGTTTTTTGCTATACATTATCTTAGATATTTGAATGGAGATAATTGCAAAAACATCTTTGTTGTTTTGAATTTACTAGGAAAAAAGATTGGGAAAAAGAAACAGCTCGACCCGGAAGATCCTCCAAATCGGCTTGGATCAGATAAGTATTCTGTTGAGTATTTGCCACCAAATTATGTAACATTTCATCAATTTTTCAAGTCTGCGTATGTACATATTCTTGGCCTATCAGGAGTAGGTATGTTATCTTGTTCACATTAGTGAAAGTAATTTAACACGATTAACTTACGAATTGATCATGTTACGATTAATGTTTCTTTTATAAGAGTTAAAGGACATAAAGAATGTGAAAAAGAAGCATCAATGGAGTAGTCAGCTTTTGAAGGCTTTAATGAAAAGACCTTACGCAGCATTCACGGGATGTGGAGGACGACCAACGGATATAGAACTTGATCCTGACATGTATAATGTAACCCAAGGTATACATGTAGTTCTATCGGGATTTCAGTTTTGCGAAGTTCGATCTCAAATTAACTGTTAAGACCTTTTTAAGGGTTAATTTGAGCTGTCTGATTTCAGGTGGAGTCAGAGGGTTTGAAGATTATGTACTAGAATCTGATAACATCGTTTAACTTGCATTCGATGTCTTTGCTATTTCTTCACCTATCGGTCTTCGTTTCTCTGTCGCCAGACTCATCATGTTTCTTTCTATTCTCACTTCGCGAAAACAGGCCAAGGATTTTCGTCGCGATTTGCCACCGAAACTTCTTATTTGGTTGAGTTCTCTTTGTGTCCATTGCTTCTATGTTTGTTTCGTTCTGCACTGGACATTTTTTTCTGCTTAGCCATAATTTATGCAGCTATTTGTTTACCTGTGACTTTCTATGCTGTTGCACCTTTTGTTTCGTTCTGCACTGGACATTGCTTCTATATGTAATGCTTTTGATTTGAGTTTTTGGTTTGTTTTTTTTTGCTGGTTATGTTTGTGATGTTCTGTTTGTATTGAGAATGCAATTGATTTAAGATTGAATTTTGAGAATATAATAGCAATCACATTATCTATGAGTTTTGGCAAATGATTCTATTTGTTTTTGGTGGAACTTTTTGTTTAGTAATTATACTTGTGACAAATGATTCATTTTTTTCATTATGAGTCGAATTTCCGACCTAATTCATGGATGGATCATTAACACTCCGGAGACACAGATGGTCTCATTCGGGAAAATGAATTCGAGCAAGTAATTGAGGTATCTTTGTGCTTCAAATTCCCAACCATAAAAAATTAGGCCGAATACAAAATTGTCATCGCCGGCCTCTCATTTGCCGCTGAGATGGGGGCGGAAAACATTAGATTCTGGACAAATTTCCATCTCATGGTGTCTCAAGTCAAAAGGGAAGCTCATACTAAAGACTCGTTACAGCGATGTGTCGCCTTGACCAAAGAAAGATTATAGAAGTTCAGGTCTTTTGAAATCTTGCATGTCCCAAGAGAGCACAATAGTAAAGCAGTTGTCCTTTCCAAACTTTCTAGTACCATATCCTCTATTCTATGGAGTAAATCATTACTTCATCTAGGAGACGCTGAGGGGACATCAAAGTTTCAGGATTAGCGGTGTTGGTCATAGAAGATGTCTCACAACCCTCTTGGATATTGCATATTGTAAAGTTTATTGAGTAGAGAAAACTTCCCTCTGACATAGCCGAAACCTCCCTGGTGAAGAAGAGAGCCAAATCGTACTCTATGATAGAAGATACCTTATATAGGAGAAGTTATCGGCCGCTATGTTAAAATTTCTAGAAAGGGAAGAAGTCGCCTACATTCTCGATGAAGTACATGAAGGGATAGCCAATCAACATCTCGACACCTGAGCCATGTCAAGGTGGAAGCTGCGGTTTTGAGCTGAGCAAGAATGTCCTTGGAGTCAGATACTATTGGTCATCTATGATCTAGGTCGCTAAGGAGTATGTGAAGAAATGTGAGTGGTGCCAGAAGCACGGGGATGGCTACAACGCCCCTTCATCCAAGTTAGATATGTTGACATCACCTTAGCCTTTTTTGCAATGGGGTATGGACATCCTCGACCCTTTTCCCATAGCACTAAGACAACATAACTTTCTAATCGTGACAGTTGATTATTTCACCAAGTGGATTGAAGCAAAGGCTTTAGAAAAGATTATCGTTTCCAACATTATGAAGTTCATCAATAAGAACGTCTTGGCCATGTATGAAATCCATATATCCATTGTAACACTACAGTTCACTTCAGCGGATAAAAATTTAAGATAACTACTGGAGGACTTTAAAGTCAAGCAACACTTCACTTCATTGGAGTATCCTTAGAGGAATGGGCAAGCTAGAGTAGAAAATCGAGTTTTGTGTTGAGGATTGAAGAAAAACTAGGGAAATTAGGAAGATGATCTCCCACGTGTCTTTTGGGCATATTAGAGAACATAGTACTCGGCAACAGATGAAACACACTTTTGACTCACTTATGAAACTGAAATGGTCATTCCTGTTGAAAAAAAAGGAGCTTATCTAGAGGACGATGCATCCTTTTTCTAGAAGAAGACAACATTTAGGTAATCAGGGAGAAAGCTGATCTTTTAGAATAAAGAAGAGCATTTTTCCTCCCTCATTAGTGTTGTGGTGAAACAAGTGAGCAACACCAGATACAACAAACAAGTCTGACCTTGGGAAATACAACACAAAGACCTTATACTAAAGTGTGTTGATGCTTAACAGAAGAATATTCGAGATGGAAAGTTTGAATCAAATTGAGAAGGAACATGCATGATAAAATCTAGTACCAAGAACATAACATACACCCTAGAAACCTTGACCAGGGAACTAATACCTAGGACATGGAATGCTGCCAAGCTCAAATGATCTGTATTGAACTATATATGATTTTTTCTTACATAAAAGCAGGATCAAAGACGAATTTGGCACTCAAAGCCATAGCCAATACACCATCCTCTTGGTAGTTCGAAACTCTATAAAGCAAGTGATGAAGTCATGGATACGTCAACCTCGAACCAAGTCTTCACTTGGGGTCAGGGAAGGGAGAACCATCCTTTGGCCTATCAGAGTTCCTAATAGACGTCAAAGTACACTCTAATCCCTAACGCATGGTGGATAAATGATGAAATAAAATCATGGAGGACAAAACGATGAAACAAAATCATAAGAGAGTAAATATTGACATAAAATCATGAAAGAAAAAATGATTAAACAAAATCGTAGATGGATAAACACTACAACAAATAACAACTTTTATGATGAAGCTTTCACCATGAACAATATAAAACCGAGGGTGTATGTAACGGGAGCGCCTGTTTTTTTTTAAAAATAAAATACAATCATTCTGTTACCTCAATTTTATGCAAAACTGACATAAATATATGCTTAGGTTTGAGATTTGATTCCCAGCTCCTTGCAGTTTTATGTTTTATATGGAACCAAAAAGGCGCCTTTAATTTTCATAGTTCTTATGTTGGATATGTTACCTCGGTTTTCATGAAAACCGAGATAAAAACTGTCTATTTTTTTATTTATTTTTGAAACCAAAAAGGTGCATTTATTCCCTATGTTTCTACCTTATTCACTTCTAGAGCCCTAGCGAGAGAACACTTCATCTCCAGCCAACAAAAGAACACTTATTCTCGAAGGAGACATAGCAAACGAAAAAACTATCTCACTATTATTCTCTGTTATGTTATTGCTCTTGTTGTTGCTTTGGTTTATTAATGTTGTTCTTATTATTCTTTTTATATTTTTATCACTCGGTGTCTACCTCATTCACTTATCGATCCCTAACGAAAAAACACTTCTTCTCCAGTAAACAGAAGAACATTTATTCTCCAAGGAGGCATAGCGAATGAAAAAACTCTCTCACCATTATTCTCCGGTATGTTATTATTGTTATTGTTCTTGTTGTTGCTTTAGTTCATTAATGTTGCTATTGTTATTCTTCATTATTGTTGATGTTTTTATTGTTTTTGTTGTTGTTGTTGAGAAGATTTATTTTTTTTGGTTGTGTACTATTTTTTTTGTTTTTATTTTTTCATTGATCAAAAGGAAAGAGTATAATATTATTACATAAAATTTTCATTACATGATTTTTTCCAGATCGTAACAATATTCTCTGGCACTACAGGAATCTTCTCAATCTACGACTCGCTCCTCACTACCCTCATCGAAGTCATAATAAACAATCTTCCTTGGCACCTTTCTCCTCTTCTTCTTGGCCTTTCTCACCCTCAGTGCATCCCTGACATCAGTCGACTCAGATGGTTGGACCTCCTCAGTTGATTGTTGATGGTGTTATGTTGTGGTGATGGCTTTGTTCCCAACAGTGACTTCTACTGAGATAATTCTCTTAGTCTTCTTATATGGAGAACTCATGTTGCTATAGGAAGTTAAGAAGAATAGGTTGAAGATGAGGAAATTCATTATATGAAAGTGTGCATTTATAGAAGAGGTTAAGATGACTTGTGACCGTCTTGAGAAATGAAGAAAAATTTCAATTATTATAGTTGTTTCTCTCTTTTGGGAAGAGAAAAGGTTGTTCTTATTTTTTTTTATCAGAATTCTTGTTTCTTGAATGACAAATCTTTGCAAATGGTTGTCATGTATGCCTAAGTTTAATGTAATTACTTGGAGTGCATATCTTTCTATATGTAAATTTTCGTTTCTAAACAAGTTTTTTATGTCACTGATCCTTCTAACACTAGATTGTCAATTATTCTTCAAGGTAAACATCTTCCTGATAGTACTGATGAAAATCAAGCATCTGAAGAAAATGATTCAGATGATGTGCATGTTATTCGTCCTGGTCATGAAGGGGGCATATGACTAAACTAGTAAGTACATGTTTTATATACCTTTGAAATTTATAATTAATCATTTTACTCCTCTTAAATTATTGTACTATATATTTAAAGTTGTTGTTGATTGACCTAATTAGTTTCAAATGTTTTTCTATATATTCAGGAATATGGTTCTGTATTAAAGGTGAAATATGGTTCTATATATTCAGGAATATGGTTCTGTATTACAAGTGAAAACCGAGGTAATAACATTGAGATAGTACCTCGGTTCTACATAACACCGAGTTTTATTATTGGGTGCGCTATCTAGTTCTGAAAATTATAAAAATGCTGATGCTGGGAATCGAACACACGACTCATTAATTTCTAACCTCGGTTTTTAAAACATCGAGGTGAAAAGAGATTGTTTTTCATGTCGTCGTTCATTACCTTGGCTTTGTGATCAAGGTTAAATGCACTTCGCGACCAACATTAGAAGTTTTATTTGTAGTATTGAAATAATGAAACAGAATCATAGAAGACTAATCGATGAAACAAAATCGTAGGCGATCAAATGCCAAATCAAAGAAGCAACCTAGATTATTAAACAAGTAAAGTAAAAGGAATCTCTAAATAAACAAAAGTGTTTAACTAAATGTTGGCTCCTAATTTTGATGCTTGAATGAAATTAAAAGTAACAAATAGAGTTCCTGAAGAAATCTAATTACTTCGATTGGAGCCATGTTTTAAAATGGGAGTCAAAGGCGTCCTTTCGTCAGGAGATTCTATGTTATGAACTTAGAGATATTCCTCAGCAGTTGGAAGACTCGATTCGACAGAGGTGTCACTAAGGGTATTTCGACGAGTTCATTTGAATTCATATAAAAGTGGGAAAGTCCGTTTTTAAGAAGACACTTTGAGCGTTTCTAGGATTCGAAGGCATGCATAGCGACACTTGTCTTGATTTCGTTTGATGGTTGTTAATGACAGATATTTTTTATTATTATAAATAGCAGGTCTTAGTGTTAGGATTGGTGTGTTCAATTTTGTACAAATTCTTCAGTATACTCCAAGTACCCGTGTGTTGAGAGAAACGAGTTTGTAAGAATCTACGTTGACGTAACACCAGTTTTTCATTTCAATGAAATTTAATAAATCTCTTTCTTTAAGAATTTATTCTTTTTTATGCAAGTTCTTATCTTCGTCATTTACCAGTACTTCGATTTGACTTATTGTCACCTAAATTCATTTACATTTGAAATAAGTTGCTTTATCATGAACTTTGTCGAAGTGTTCATAGTTTTTATAAATTTTATTTAAGATCAATTAGCATATGTCCTAGGATTTGTGTGGTCGATCTTGCGAGTAAAACATATTTTTTTTTACTTGTAAGACCAGCGGTTGTTCAATAATTTTCATAATGAACACTAAATTACATAGATTTAATGGTATCAAAGGTACAAAAATTCAACAAGAAAACTACATGAGTCACTCCTCCTCACCAGTAACTATTTTTCCCTACATAACCACTTTTTCGAGTTCAGCATCTTCCGATGAATCTAGACACCCGGGCACAACACCTCCACCTAGTCACTAGAATTCTTGAAAGCATAATACACACCTTTTATGCCCTCCTTAATGGCATCAACAAGCTCCTTCTTCACAACCTCCAGGGCATTCAGTCATTCGCAAGTCCTAGTTATATAGTTCATGTTCTTGTCAAGAATGTTTTAAGATAGAATCAAGATGTGATGTTAATTGGTTTAGAGTTTCAACGCATTTATGGCTCTAGATCGAGTCATGTTTGATTATATTTCCCAAGGATTTGATTTAAGATTATTTCATATGGAAAAGACAAGAATTCTCTGAGTTTAACGGAGTTGTCAATTCAAGTGTAATTCCAATTTCAATCACCTTCAAATTCATAGCCCAATTTTCAAATCCATACAAAATTTCAAAAAAAAATTCAAACTTCAAATTCAAGTTCAATTTTCAAGTGTCCAATCTATCCTTATTTCAATTTCAATTCCAAATTTCAAGTTTTTTCGATTCACATTTTAAATCCCATCCAAAATTCCCAATTCAAGTTTCATTCAAGACTCATGACCCAATTCAAAATCAATTTAGGACCTATTTTCAAGTTATATTCACACATTCCATTCAAGATTTATTCTCAAGCTCAATTTAAGTCTTTTCGGCCATTTCAAATTCAATTTTCATTTCATTTCATAATATCAAAACTAAGGGATCAAGTGCATGTCCATGATGCAAATCCAATTCTCAATTGAATACAAATTTCCTTTGATATGTAAGCATTCGTAAGGTCATTTTGTTTCTCCCTATAACTTCATCAATGTCCTCGTGTCAAATTCATTCATAATAAAAAAAATAGTTATTGTAAGAGTTTTATTAGTGTAAAGAAAAACAGGTTTCGCTTGATACACATGTTTAACCACAAGTTTTCATACAAAGTAACAACTCAAGACCCACACTATGCTACTTTCCAAGCCTTCATTCATCGACACAACTCGTATATACCACAAGGCAGCCACCACAATACCAAGCAAAACCTACTATGCAAGAACCATACGCGACCTTCCCTCAATAACCAAACCACACAACAGCCATGCAAAACAACCCACTACCTGCTACCAAAACCATTACCAGCCTGCACGGAAAGTACGAATTTCTTGCAATAAGTCACTAGTCTCCACGAAAACCCTAAGCTTTCAAACCCACCCTTCTAGGTTTGGGACAAGTCACTAGTCTCCACGAAACTAGCAAACATTGCCTCTTGACTAAATGATGCATATGCAATCAACCACCAAATGCACTTAAGACCGTTCTCGCATCTTAATCTCATGCATTCAAATAATTCATCACTCAAGAATTATAACATGATTGCACATACAACATATTCATATTCAATAACATTCATCATGCATTTTAATCAATTTAAAACAATGCAGTATATTGTCAAAAGACCTCATTTTACAATCGATTCTACAATCTAGGATTCACACCTTACGGCTACCCACAACATATGTTTCACAGTATACAATTACTCATTCCAACAAGGATCAAACACAATCGAACTAAGAAATCAACATATGATGGAATCCCAAGAAAACCAAATGCTGTCACGCTCGCCTAGCGAGTCTCTAGCGAATACTCGCTATCTGTTCGCCTAGCGAACAAGCTCGCGAAGGCAAACAGAAGCTACTGACTTCACTCGCCACCTACTCGCTGCAGCGAGGCCCTAGTGAATCCTTCTCCATCTAACTCGCTACCAGCGAACCAGATCAAATGCATTTTGTCCAAGTCTGAGACCTCTCGCTAACTTGCTCGCCTAGCGAACGCTCGCGACCTGTTCGCCTAGCGAACGTGCTAGCGAACGTTTGCTAACTCAGAAATTCTCATTGTCCAACTTCTATAACTCTCCACAAAACCGACCGATTCTCACCAAACCAGTTTCATAGCCTTAGTCTAACCTTCCTCGATTAAATTATACCACTTATTCTCATTTTTGACCGTTAAAACTCGATTTCTATCGATTAAACCCATTATGCCCTAGAATGGAAAATGGAGAAAACATCCAACAATCTAACCCAAGCATACATAATCATATACATTGACTAGATAATGATATTTCACACCCTTACCTCGATTGAATCGATGCTTGAAAGTTGTTCTTGAGCTTTTCCAACTTTTCCTTCCTCTCCTTCTCTTTTCTCCTCTATCTCCTTCTTCCTCTATTCTTTCTCTTATGTTTTCTTTTCTTTCCACTTTTCCTTTATAAGTCTTTCCATTCTATTTCCTTCCATAAATTCTCCTCTCAAATATCTACCAATAATTCTAATAATTAAAATTATCCAAATAAATCAATTAATTAACATGAATAATTAATTATTGAAAAATTGGATTGTTACACATGCTACAACCAAGAAAATCGTATGACCACCACCCACCTCAAGCGACAAAACCTGCAGCATTTCAGAAGAAAAATTCAAATTGTGTACAAGAGAACCAATTCACCACATCATGTAAAAGGGAATTGCAAAACACGTAAATACGAAACAAAACAAAAACAATTCAAAACAACGATAATCAAAACGACATGAACCAAAAAGGCAAAAATTCTGCAGTAATTCACAACCAATTCCTCAATTCTAAATACTCAAAACTCCTTCAATTTTTCAAGAGAAAAACACAAACTTTACAACCTCACTCGGGCTCCAACAAACTCTTCAGAACCTCTTTCCCCACCCTGAAAATATCTCCCTCTCACTGAACGAGGAAGGAGTAAATCAGACATTTTTTCTCATCAACACTGCTCATCCAAAAACCATCACCCTGCTGCTCATTTTTTTCTTCTGATTTTCCTTCTACAAATTCACAAAACTTTTGCCTCAAGTTCCTATTCTTCAACAATACCAACACAACACCATACCCTTCATTAACCGAAACATTTTTTCGTTCACCCTCAATAACTCCACCTTCTTTCAATTCCAACAACAACACAAACCAAGACCCAATCAAACTTGTAAATACCCTTCATACAAAAACAATCCAAATGGATTTCACCACCCAGAATTAGAACGTTGAATCAAGATGAGTAGAGAGAAGAAGAGAGAAAGCTTGAGTGAAAAACAAGAGGATTTGGATCGAACCATACAAACCTGAATCAAAGGAGACCGAGAACGATCCGCACGCAAGTTGGAGATACCCTCTGCGCCTTTTTTTTTTTCAGTTTCATTTTGATGAGGATGACGATATTGTGGTGTGCGACATTTTCGTTTTTGCTGTTGTTGTTTTTTTAGGACCTGATGATGCTTTCTTGTGGTAACTGAATTTTGGTCATGAGTTGTTTTTCCCTGTTAATGGTCGTTCTCATCTTGTGTTGCTTTGAAGTGAGAAAACATGTTTACCGTCTCTTTTCTTTTGACTTGTTCCTCTTTTAAGGTTTTTGGCTTTGAAGGCATGTGTATGGGCTATAAAGCCCGTGTTATTTACAAGTACCACCCTTCCTTTTAAAAAAGCAAAGTGTGTTCTAATTATTTTAGGTGGATAATGGGCTTTTCATGGCCCATATAATTCTAGTTCTTTTGTTCACACACCACCCTTCTTAATCCATGCGCTTCCCATTGTTTTCCATGGATATTTTTATTTTATTTTATTTTATAAATTATTTGCTATTATTTAATTTATTTATGTTTGGATCTTGATTTTCTATATCACTAGTTTTTGATCTATTATTTTTTAATTATTTCTTCATTTCATTCCATTTTATTATTATTTCGATTTTTAATTTTTGGTCGATAAAGTTTAAATATCATAAATATAGGTTAATCGAGGTTGCTTAACATTCATTATTTCAAATATGTAGTGAATGATCATTGAGAACATTTTCTATACTTTGGGGTCGTGATAGGTTACCTTCGATTAATCGAAGAAAGTTTGTGATTAAGACGAGATCGTTCGCTTTTCCTTTTCGTGTGGCACGATTCTTTGAGAATGATCTACATACCATTTCTCTATCGTGTTTTGGCACAAACATTGATGTTGAGTGGCCTCCTATAGCATGATCTTCCTTATAAATTGTGCTGCGATGGTTTAACACTACATTGGACCCGATCTGAAAAGTGATCATCCGATTAACAATTAACCACGAACCTTAATTTATGTTCATATTATCATCATCTTGTCATCTTATTCATTGTCATCTTATTCATATCTTTTCATTTTCGTCTTATTCAAAAAACAAAAAAAAAAACATCGTAAAACTATCAAAACCCTAAAAAACTGTCAATTGGTGAATTGTGGTTACTATTCCGAGCTCTGGACTTTGGACTTAGATCTAAGACCCTTACCCTATGCTCTTGGAGTTGAGATTTGGAGACCTTGGACCTATTAGGTTGATTTCTATGTATTGGGTAATTTTCTGTGTGTAGGTGTTGATACTTTGAAGCTCCTATTTGGTTCTTGATCCTCATAAAAACTTGGCTAGGATATTTTGTTTTTGTCTGATGTTTGGCTATTTTTTAGCTTTCTGTGGCTCACTAGTCCAATAGAAGGGAATGCTTGTCATGCGCCATCTTTTTTGTTAGATCCATCCATTTCTTACTATTTGCTTGATGTTTGTTCTTGATTTTTCTTGATTTCTTCTTTCTTGATTATCCTTTTAATTGGCGATGTCAAAAGTGTCACTCCTGAAAGTGCAGCTTCGGATATGGCAATAACTCAAGATTCAATGACTAGGTTCATGGGGTAAAGTTATGTGGAATTTATACTGTGGAGGTTGTTTCTCATCATGATGAAGCATGGTGTGTGATTGCTTGTCATGAAAATGGTCATCATTTAGTCCCGGCTATTGATGGATCTGTGCAAAAGGGTAGTAGATAGAAATTAAAAGGAGAAGTAGTTTATGTCCATGACTTGGTGCTTGTAGTCTGACTGATTGATGAAGGAATCATTGCTTAAGGTGCTTAAAAATAATTATTGTTTTTGTAATGTCAGACGGGATGTTTGAACATTATGTCTCTAAGGAAGTTACATGAGAGTTTATTTCTCTTTATGATATTCTGGTGTTTGTGATAATCTATTAAGTTGTTGTTGTTGTGTCCTTCTGATACCTTCATGTGTATCTTAATGAAATGTATGGATTATTGTGGAAATAATAAGTCATGTGGTTGGTGTCTTAAGAACCGGAGTGAGTGGTAAAGGAGTTGATGTCATACATGATGTCCTGGAATTAGGATTGTGATGCTTGATACTCAAAATTTGATGCATAAGTGTTTTATCTAATCATGCTGGAGTATGATGTGGAGGTAGTGGTCAAGAATGCTTTGGATCATGGTGTTAAGTAGTCAGTGTGCTAGTTCATATGCATAAGTTGGGTATAAAACTTAGTGCTCTAATTTATGTTGGGATCAGAATGCATGTGGGGAGGTGGTTTCTTCTCCTGGAAGTGATTTGGAAAAGATTGTGTTAGTCTGGGTCTTGTGAAGCAAGTAAATTAAGAATTTTGTTCTAGAGTATGTTAGTAATGTCAAGCTGAGTGCGCATAACATCTTGCTTATCCAAGGAGCTATGATAACTTGTGTGGATGCGTAAGGCCATTTGTCATATATGTTCTGGGTGGGTGAATAGTTCAGGGTGTTAGGATGTATTCTCAAGGAACTATGGTATTTGGATCTGTACGAATCAAGATTGATTTTATAGTGTTTGAGTGAGTTCAACAGGGGGGTTTAAGTCCTTGTCCATGGATTGTTGTTGCAGTGGTGCAGTCTTTATATTGATTGGGGATCAAGCAGCTTGTGTATCTCTTGGGAGGTTGTAAGATGTCAGACTGGATATTCAGACACCATGTGCAGTTTGTCAGCCGAGTCTTGCTTTGAAGCATGATGATTCTGATTCAGTTTTTGGGTTTGGCTCTGATTGATGTGTTATGAGTTTATATGTGTGCATCTGAGCTTATATGTGTGTACATTTACTCCAATTTTTGTCAATTTTTGGCTAAAAAGGGGGAGTAAAGTATTAATGTTATATGTTGTCCTGATGTTATGTCACATGTATTAACATGATGACCAACATTGTGATAGGACTTTGCTAGTGCTAGGGAAAGAGTAATGTTTTATTGTTGCTTGCTGAATGTAACTATTAAGGGGGAGCATGATAGTTTGTGAGGCTGGATGTATTTGAGAAAACTACTGTTGTTGCTGCTCTAATAAGTCTATATCTCAAGATTTATCATGGTTTAGATGTTTTAGCCAAAATTTGCCAAAGGGGGAGATTGTTAGTTCCATGATTCTATGATTGGCTAAATTTTGGTAAAACATGATTCTATACTGATGTTAAGTAAGATGTTATAACATCTTCATCAACTGTTATGACAATACTACTGTCATGTGTTTCAGACAGATGTCATGACATCTTGGTCTGGTACAGCAGGCGCTGCTATATCTCTTGTCAGATGTGTTTTTATTTGATGAGATCCTGTTGGATATACCTCATCATTATGCGCAGGTCAAGGAGATTTATTAGGAACAAATTGCATATTTAATTGGATTTCATAAAAAAGATCTTTGAGACTTTTTAAGAAACTATAAAATATTTGTTCCTATTTTTGTGGAGTTATTATGGAATCTTTTGTTTTATTTTCATGCAGGAAACTATGAGAAGATTTGGAGTTTGATTTGATTTTATCTGATCAAATCTGAATTGGTGTTAATTATGAAAAGATTTGAAGAATTATCTAATGGATTTGGAGTTTGATTTGATTTGATTTGATCAAATCTAAATTGGTATTAATTATGAAAAGATTTGAAGAATTATCCTATGAAACGATTGTAAGAATTATTTAATTTGATTTTATCAAATCTGAGGAAGTTTTTGCTAAAGTCTAAGCCCATACTAGAAGAGTATATAAATAAGGACTTTCTAGACCTAAAGATGACAGACATTCATAACAAGAAAATTGTGGGTGTAAAATAAGGGTTAGGGTTTTGAGAGTCTCTTGCGTGTGACTTTGTAAGTCACGCTTTGTATCTTTTGATGCATCGTGGTATACATATTTAGGTTGTATATTGTTCTTGATTGAAGCTGTTAAGCAAGATAAAGTATTGTCTTTAAAGAGTGTCTTCTAAAGCTTATTCATTTGTTGTTATCACTGTTGTGATTAAGGGGGAGTGAAAGGTGTCTCATATCTAGGAGTGTCCTAGGTAGAAGTTGCACTAGTAGGGATTAAGTGAGGGGTTGTAAACAGGGGAGTTTAGCTTTGAATTGATACTACGGATAGTGGATTTCCTTTTTGGCTTGGTAGCCCCCAGATGTAGGTGATGTTGCATCGAAATGGATTAACAATTCATTGTGTTATTTATCTTTCTTCATTTAAAATTCTGCACAATTTAAATGGTTAGATAAATTGTTCTGTCAGTCTGCAGATGTTACAACATCTGTCATGTCCTGTTATTTCTTAAAGAAAATTCAAAATGCTCGTGTTCTGTCCTTGTTCTGTTTTTAGCAGAAAACAATGTCTCAACATCTGTTAGCACACATGAGATTTGTATACCAGAATTTCAACAGGAGTTTATGAAGCTTGCTATGCCCTAATGATTTGTCCAGTCAATGGAGAATTGCTTTGGACCAAAACAAATGTTGTTGACCTACAATTGTAACGCCCCGATTCTGATTTCCCATTTTTGTTGAATCTTTTATTTTATTTGGATGATTATTATTTTATTTGTGGAATTGGTGTGTTAATATGTTATGTTTGCATATTGTATTATTTTATCGTTTTGAGAGTTTTCGGGGAAATTTGTTGGAGGGTATTTTAGATATTTCTTAAATAATGATAAGATAAAAATTTTGTGAGAAAATGAATTAGTAGATATTTTGTGAGAAAAGTAATAGAAAGAATTAGAATAGAATGATATAAGACGGAAAGAGGAGAGGAAAGAAAAAGAAAGAAAAAAAAGAGAAAGAAAGGAGAAAAAGGGAGAGAAAGAAAGAGGAAGAAGAGAAAAGAGAAGAAAAAAAGGAAAAGCTTGTAGATCTTCAAAACAACTTCTAGGAACCGATTTAATCGGGTAAGGGTGTGAAATCTTATTATCTTATCAATGTATATCATTATGTATGTGTTTGGTTGGATTGTTTGGTTGTTTTTCCACATTTTCCATTTTAGGTCGAAATTGGTAAAATCGATAGAAATCGATGTTTTTACGATTAGAATTCGAAATAGATTGCGTAGTTTAGTCGAGGAATGTTAGGCCGAGACTATTGGAATTGGTTTGAATGAAACCGGGTGATTTTGTGACCTTTTGATGTTCTTGGATGATGGAGGGTTTGAGTAGCGACTGTTAGAACACAGATTGGTTCTTAATAATATCTCTATGTTTTGATGATAACTATTATGAAATTTTGTAATTAAGAATTATATACTCTAAAATTTGCTTGAGAGTTTTTACTGCAGATAATAAAGGAATTAACACTCCAGAAGCAAATCAGAATTGAACATAAGAAATTTGCTAGACTCTGAAGCGCCAGATGCATCCATTAGAAGATTCTGATTGCTGCCAACAGAAGATCCTGAGCGTAGCCTCCAGAAGATTCTGAAGCAGAAGCTCCGGAAGGATCTGAAGCAGAAGCTCCAGAAGAATCTGAAGCAAGTCAGAAGCATCTGAACCAAAGAAGAATTTTGTATGAAGAGTTTTCAAAGCATAGTTACTACAGAAGATTCTGAAAGTACTAAAGCTGCCAGTACTGAGGATCTGACTCAAATATGCTCTGATCTTAAACACGCTAAAAGCACACCTGCTGCAAAAGACTCTGATTCAGCAAATCTCTGATCAACATCAGAAGGCTCTGATCAAATTAGACTCTGATGAAATTTGCTGAAAATTGAAGAAGATTTATTCAAAGATTATATCCGTTGGAATGATCCAAACGAATCTTTCCTTATTTATGCTAGACACAAGAACACAGACAAAAAGGATTTATCTGTGCTTTCTTCTTCTAGGAAAGGTCACTTGATGTGAAGACAAAAAGGCTCAGACCTTTTGGACACTCTTCTCAACGTGAAGCTCACCTTGGATCAGCTGCCTATAAAAGCAAGTCTTCACCCATCTTCTTCACTTGACGTTTTATAAAAAAGAAATCAATATTCAAAGCTCTCATACTATTCATATTCTTTCAAGAATTAATTTCTTTGTTCTTAATATTTAAGTGAAAAATCACAGTTGTGATAAAGCTTTCTAGAAGCAATTTAAACACTTGTATTTGTATTACATTTGATTGTAAACCTTAAGAAGATCCAGTTAGGATCAGTAGTTCTTGAGAAGACTTTGAACAGTTGTTCTAAGTGTTAACTATTGTAATCAGTTGATTAAATAGTGGATTAAGTCCTTGATTGAGAAAGGCAAATCACTCTAGGAAGGGTGAACTGGAGTAGTTGAGTTCAACGAACCAGGATAAAAATACTTGAGTTTTTATTTCTAAGTTTTAATCTTCATACTTATTCAACCCCCCCTTCTAAGTATTTTCTCACCTTCAGCGACGTATTCGCTAGGCGAATCACTGGCGAGTGATGTAGCGAAGGGTTCCCTAAGCGAGCACGCAACGAGCTACCATCGAACACTCCCAGACTTGGACTGAACCAAAAAGACCCAAACTCGCTGGAGCGAGTGGAGCAGCGAAGGACTCGTCATTCTGCTCGCCTAGCGAGCATGCTAGCGGGCATGACAATACAACATTTTCTTTTATTCCATCCAATATCGATTCTTCGAATCGGATGTGATCAACTTTATCCCGATTGTGTAGCTTGTGTGTTGTTATATGATAAGTTGTGGGTAACCGTATGGCGTGAATCCTACATTGTGGAATTTATTGTGAATTATGGCCTTTTGGCAAATGATTGCATTGCTTAAATTAAATGTGAATGCATGATAATTGTGATATAATTCATTACCGTTTGGCGTAATTGAATGTGAATGTATATGGATTGTATGTGATAGAACGAGATGAATGCATGAATATATATTGTGAATATGTATGCATTTCAAGAGTGTTTTGAGTCATTTTTGCATGTGAAGCATAATAATATGCATTCTTGTGTTGTGTAATTCTAATGAGAACCTGTTGTAACATTGTGTGCCTATGTAAGGTGTGAGCGATGATTATAAATGATTGTGTGCCTATGTGAGGTGTGAGCAATCAGATTGTGTGCCTATGTGAGGTGTGAGCAATGGGTGAACATCGTGTGCCTATGTGAGGTGTGAGCGATGGTTACAATAAGTTCCTGAGTGAACTTGTGATGATTGAGTCGGTACCGCATTGTATTTGCATAGAGTCGTGAGTCGGTCTCTATGATTTGCATTTATCATCTTTATAATTGCGCATTGGTGAATAAACATAAATGTGTATGTTTATGTGGAATGATGAGAATTGTGAAAGTATGCATGATGAATATGCTTGGTTTTATGTATATATATATATATATATATATATATATATATATATATATATATATATATATATATATATATATATATATATATATATATATATATATATATATATATATATATATATATATATATATATATATATATATATATATATATATATATATATATATATATATATATATATATATATATACATTGTGATGTATATGAGTGAGTTGTGATGAATTATGGTGAGAATGCAGAATATGTGTATTTATATGCTAAGATATATAATTATCTGCATTGTTATTATGATAATATTTCTCACCCTTCTGCTGTTTTATGATGCTCTATGAGGCATTGCAGAGTAGGTTTGCTGGAGGTATTTTTGTGAAGTGTGTCTTCATTCTTTTGGGTCGGTCGGCTCTGATATGTAGCACCGGGTAGTTAGGATGTTCATGATTCTTTTATGATACATTTGTATATGTATCTTGTTGTGGGATGTTTATGTAAACATGACCTTGTTGTTGAATCTTACTGGTTGGTATATATATATATATATATATATATATATATATATATATATATATATATATATATATATATATATATATATATATATATATATATATATATATATATATATATATATATATATATGTATATATGTTTGATGTTATTCAATGTTTAGATTTTCCGCTTTTATTATAAATATTGAGATGTGGGTGTAAGGACTAAGTTCCTCTGTTGCATGGTTACCCCACAATTGCATATCTTTTGATGAACAGGTGTTGTATGTTTTAATTTCAAGCGTAATGTGACGCGCCCCTTTTATACTATGTTTATAATTATACTCTGATGAAGTTTTTAATATGTGGCTAATTGATTATGTGATTATTTGGGGGTATAGAAAGGGAGTGTTAATACAACCACTCCCATAAAAGGCAGCCTGGTAGACCCAAGAAGAAAAGGAACAAAGATGTTGGGGAACAAGTTAGAAATGATACACAACTCAAAATAGTCAAATTTGGTATCAAGTGTAGCAGGTGCCATAAAGATGGTCACAACAAGTCCATTTGCAAGCTGCCTACAACAACAACAACACCAAATGCTGCTGCTACAACAACATCACCACCAACTGCTGCTGCTACAACACCACCACCAACAACTGCTGCTGCTACATCAACAACACCACCAATTGTTGCTACTACATCAACACAACCACCACTGTAACTCCCATTTTTAATTATTTAGTTTTTTCGTATTATTTGTTTTCGATAAATCAAGTGTGGTAATTTCTTGGAGAATTAAGTTCCATAATATTCGAAAATATGAATGATAATAATAATAATGATATTGATATTATTGTTATTATTATTCTGTTTAAAATATTATTGGAAAAATTAATTAAAGAATTGAGAAATAAGAGAAAATGTCCTTATTATTATTATTAATTGGAAATATGAGAAATAAGGATTTATTGGAACTAAGGGCAAGTTTGGCATTTAGGAAAAGAGGAAAGGAAGAACACGAGTGAAGGAGAGAAGAGTTCGGTTGATCAATTGCAAGCTTGAGCAAAGGAAAAGATCATCAAGGCTATCAATCATGTAGATTTTTCGAAGCTTCATCATCATCAATCTGCATTTCGAGGTAAGGGTGGGGGGGATTAATCGATCGAATTGGTTATGCATGAAATTGGTAGAAAAGGGGAAAATCTCTAATCCCCATAGTTTGATGGTAATGTGATGTTGGTTTTGTGTTTATGATTCTGCAATGGTTACGTTTATGATGTTTGATTTTGTTGCATGTGTTGATTGAGGGAATTTGGGGGTTTCTGGGTGAATTCGAAGTTATACCGGAAGTTGGTAATTGCATAAATGTAAGTGTTACCGAGCAGAACTAAGTTGGATGTTATAGTCGGGTAGTGGAACGATTTTCTGGTATGTTAGGGTTTGGCTTGGAATAGAATCGGCTGGGCTCGGAGTGCGTTGCCAACTCTGAGCTGAGAGCTGTTTTCTGCAGAATTCGCGTGCATTCGCTGGGCGAATGGGGGTGAGCCTTCGCCAGGCGAACTGGGCAGCGAATGCTGTCTTTTGCTTCTGTTTGGCTTCGCTAGGGGTTTCGCCGGGCGAGTCCCAGAGAGTGTTCGTTGCGGGGCTTCGCCAGGCGAATGGCAGCGAACATGACAGCATTTTGTGATTTTTCTGTTGTGTTGTTCCGTTCTCGCGTGGTTGGACCCTTGTTGGTCGTGAGCGAGTACGTGGTTATTGTGGATCGGTTGAGAGCATGAAGGTGATGTAGAGGGCGTGTGCTTGAATACTCGTTGATACGAACGATTGAACTGAAGTACGCTGTGATGCCTAAAGTGGCTATGTATCCTTCGACTAGGAATGAATATGTGTGGATGCGTACGTGTGATGTATGCACGGTGTGCGAAATATGCGGATCAGTAGGATCGTTACACATTAAGTATGTTGAAGTGATGTATTGTGGTAAGTGGGTCCGTAGGACCGATACACTTTATATGCGTTGTGATTATGTGTTGTTGTGTGACGATTGGATCGGTAGGATCGGATGCACTTGTGTGCTTAATATGTAGGTGATATATGATTGGATCGGTAGGATCGGTATGCCTTATGTGCATAGTGTGTGATATGTTGTGTGGTGAGTTGATCGGTAGGATCGATGCACTTTGTGTGCTTGTGTACGTATGCATATTATGATGAATGAATCTGTAGGCTCGTGTGCACTATGTGTGCCGTATGGTTATGTATAGCGTCTTGCATGGTATGTGGACATGGTGAATCATTGCTCGGTGGAGCGTATGCGATTCACTCACGTGCTCCAAATGGGGAGCGTGTGGACGTGAGGCCTGTGTGGCTCACGTGCTCCAAATGAGGAGCGTGTGGACATGAGGCCTGTGTGGCTCACGTGCTCCAAATGGGGAGCGTGTGGACATGGTGTGTGGTACACTCACGTGCTCCAGTGGGGGAGCATGGACGGGAATTTGGATCGTTACTCAGATGGAGTGTATGCGACCACCCGTGTCCCAAGTGGGGGACGTTGATATTTGATTATATGGGCTCAGGAGGAGCGTGGTAGGGATAGATCGTTGCTTAGAGGGAGTGTATGCGATCTATCCTGAGTTAAGTCGGTACCGCATTTTGTTGAGTCTAGTGCATGTGTTGCATTGTTATTGTGTATTGTGGTTGTTGATGATGGGGCAGTAGGTCCGGGTGTGAGAAATATGAAATAATTGATTTATTGTTTTCTGCCTTTTATTTCATGTATGTTTATACCATTAATATTTGATCGTGAATCTCACCCCTTTGTTGTTGTTGTGGTCTGTGCTTCTTCGGGAGTACAGACAATCCAGGTGTTTAGCTAGCTGGAATTGTGGAGTCATTGTAGGATTGCTCTGATACGTAACACTGGGGCCTTTTGGGAGTTTATTGTCATTTGATGATTATGTGTGCCCCTGTGGCGTATCTGTTCTTTTGTGGGATATGTGATGATGCATGATGGATATATATATTTTGGGCAGATGGCCGATTTTTGTATATATGATGATGTATGTATATATATATATATATATATATATATATATATATATATATATATATATATATATATATATATATATATATATATATATATATATATATATATATATATATATATATATATATATATATATATATATATATATATATATATATATATATATATATATATATATATATATATATATATATATATATATATATATATATAAATATATATATAAATATATATATAATATTATTGAAAATGATTTTGAGAAATGTTATGTGGAATCTTGTGGAAAAATTGTGACATCCTGTAAGTGGGAGAAACTCTGATATGTGCTTATTTTAATCGTTTTATTTTATTTTGGGAAACGGGGTGTTACAAGTTGGTATCAGAGCAGGTCCGTCCGTCCGGCCAGTGTAGTGTTTTGAGTCTGTCTGTAGGATAGAGTTGGTTGTTTTCTGTTAACCTGGTTTTGTTGTTAAGTAGTATGGCTGGGAGGAATGATGCGACGTTGGCTGCGGCTATGCAGGCTATGGCACAGGCGGTGGCCAATCAGAAT
Organism: Lathyrus sativus; assembly: GCA_963859935.3. Taxonomy (NCBI): domain Eukaryota; kingdom Viridiplantae; phylum Streptophyta; class Magnoliopsida; order Fabales; family Fabaceae; genus Lathyrus; species Lathyrus sativus. Next base: position 649,050,160 of record OZ012737.1, on the reverse strand, counting down.
CTGGCTGCGGGTGCTCAGTTCAGAGACTTGATGCAGTTCCAGAGCAACAAGCCACCAAAGTTTGAAGGTGGGATTTTAGATCCGATAGCTGCACAGAAATGGATGAAGGCGATAGAGAAGATCTTCAGGACCATGGGGTGCAGTGACGAGTTGAAGGTGAGATTCGGTACTCACATGCTTGAGGGGAAGGCCGAGGCTTGGTGGGACAATTGTCGTCAAAGGATGGAGGCTTCGGGGACTCCGATTACTTGGGAGGTGGTTCGATCTGGATTTCTGGAAAAGTATTTTCTAGAAGACATCAGAAGTGCTAAAGAGGTGGAATTTCTGGAATTAAAACAGGGCAGTATGTCGGTAGCCGAGTATGCGGCTAAGTTTGAGGAATTGGCTCAATATTGTCCTCATTACAATACTGAGGAAGCGATGACTTCTAAGTGTTTGAAATTTGAGAATGGGCTGAGGCCGGAGATCAAGATGGGGATCGCATGTCAGAAAATCAGGAGTTATCCTGAGTTGGTGAGTAGAAGTCGAATCTATGACAATGACAACCGTGCGAGGATTGCACATTACAAGGCGAAGAGTGACCGCAAGGGTAAGCAAAGGTTCGGTGGTACACCTTACAGTGTGCTGACCGGTAAGGGAAAGCAGAAGGTTGTGTCTGATAAGAGATTCCGAGATAGGAAGGCATCGTCAGATTTGAAATGTTATCGGTGCGGTGTCGCTGGGCATCGTGCTATTGATTGTCCTCAAGAGATTAAGAAGTGCTTCAAGTGTGGGAAGTCGGGCCATGTGATGGCGGATTGTAGGACTAATATGCCTACTTGTTATAACTGCGGTGATAAAGGTCATATTAGCACTCATTGTGAGAAGCCAAGGAGGGCGCAAGCGCCTCAGGTTAGCGGTAAAGTGTTTGCTATGGTGGGTACTCAGTCGGCGGACGAGGAGCGTTCGATCAAAGGTACATGTTTTATCAATAACATTCCTTTGACTGCTATGATTGATACGGGTGCGACCCACTCATTTATCTCTGTTGATTGTGTGAAGAGGTTAGGTTTAGTGCCAACTACTCTTGAGCGGCGGATGACTATTGAAACTCCCTCAATTGGCTCAGTGACTACTTCGCTTGTGTGTTTGAAGTGTCCACTAACTATCTTTGGCCGAGATTTTGGCGTGGATTTGATATGTTTGCCACTTGGTGGTTTGGATGTTATACTTGGTATGAACTGGTTGGAGTTCAACCGAGTGTACATTGATTATTTTCGGAAGACGTTACTATTTTTGACTCCGGAAGAGGAAGCTTTGGCAGATTCCTTGTCTAGTAAGGAATTGAGAACCTTGTTGGAAGACGAAGCTCAGGTGTTTGCTTTATTTGCATCACTGTCTGTTGACAACAAGACATTGTTAGATGAGTTAGCTGTGGTAAATGAGTTTCTGGAGGTGTTCCCGGATGATATTACAGAGTTGCCTCCGAAGAGAGAAGTTGAGTTTAGCATTGATTTGGTACCTGGTACGAGGCCTATTTCTATGGCGCCGTACAGGATGTCGGCAGTGGAATTGGCCGAGTTGAAATCTCAGATTGGAGAGTTGCTAGATAGAAAGTTTATCAGACCAAGTGTGTCGCCGTGGGGAGCTTCAGTGTTGTTAGTGAAGAAGAAGGACGGTAGCATGTGGTTGTGCATCGATTACCGTCAGTTAAACAAGGTGACCATCAAGAACAAGTATCCTCTTCCAAGGATCGATGATTTGATGGATCAATTGGTGGGGGCTCGTGTGTTCAGTAAGATCGACTTGAGGTCGGGCTATCATCAGATAAGAGTTAAGGAAGGTGATATTCAGAAGACGGCGTTTAGAACTCGATATGGACATTACAAGTATGCGGTAATGCCTTTCGGAGTGTCTAATGCGCCGGGTGTGTTTATGGAATATATGAATCGTATCTTCCATTCTTATTTGGATCAGTTTATTGTCGTGTTCATTGATGACATACTGATTTATTCTAAGTCTGAGGAGGAGCATGCGGAGCATTTGAGGATTGCCTTGCAAGTGTTGAAGGATAATAAGTTGTTTGCTAAGTTATCCAAGTGTGAGTTCTGGTTGAAGACTGTGAGTTTTCTGGGGCATGTTATTTCAGGTGATGGTGTTTCAGTAGACCCTTCGAAAGTTAGTGCGGTGTTACAGTGGGAACCACTGAAGACAGTAATAGAGGTTAGAAGCTTCTTGGGTTTAGCCGGTTATTACCGAAGACTTATTGAAGGATTTTCCAGATTGGCTTTGCTGTTGACTCAGTTGACGAGGAAATATCAAGTGTTTGTGTGGGATGCTGCGTGCGAAGAGAGTTTTGAGGAGATGAAAAAGAGATTGACTTCAGCGTCGGTGTTGGTGTTACCGAATCCGTGTGAGCCTTTTGTGGTATATTGTGATGCGTCCAAGATGGGATTGGGCGGAGTTCTTATGCAGAATGGAAAATTGGTAGCTTATGTGTCGCGACAATTGAGGGTGCATGAGCGGAATTATCCTACTCATGACCTTGAATTGGCTGCGGTGGTTTTTGTTTTGAAAATTTGGAGACATTATTTGTATGGTTCAAGATTCAAGGTGTTCAGTGATCACAAAAGTTTGAAGTACCTGTTTGATCAGAAAGAGTTGAATATGAGGCAGAGAAGATGGTTAGAATTCTTGAAAGACTATGATTTCAGTTTGAGTTATCACCCAGGGGAAAGCGGATGTTGTTGCAGATGCCTTGAGCAGGAAGACGATTCATACGTCGGCTTTTATGGTAAAAGAGATGGAGCTTATTGAGCAGTTTCGAGATTTGAGCATGGTTTGTGAGTTTACTGCAGGTAGTGTAATGTTGGGTAAATTGCAGGTGAAGAATGATTTCTTGGATATGATAAGGGAACATCAGAAGTTAGATGTGAAACTTGTAGATTTGATGCGTGAGGCCGGAAGTGACTCCGGTAGTGATTTCAAGTTGGATAATGCGGGTGTGTTGAGGTTTCGGGGCAAAATTTGTGTGCCGGATAATGATGAGCTGAGGAAGTCGATTTTGGACGAAGGGCATCGTAGTAGCTTGAGTGTTTATCCAGGAGCCACGAAGATGTACCAGGATTTGAAAAAGTTGTTTTGGTGGTCAGGCATGAAAAAGGACATTGCTCGTTATGTATATGCTTGTTTGGTTTGTCAGAAGTCGAAAGTGGAGCATCAAATACCTTCTGGGATGATGCAACCATTAGAGGTTCCGGTTTGGAAGTGGGATTGTATTGCTATGGATTTTGTTACCGGTTTGTCGAATACGACGAGAGGATTTGACGCCATTTGGGTGATTGTGGATCAGCTTACGAAGTCTGCACACTTTGTACCGATCAGTATTAGCTTTCCGTTGGAGAAGCTGGCAGAGATTTATATTCGGGTAATTGTGAAACTGCACGGTATACCGTTGAGCATTTTGTCGGATAGAGATCCGAGGTTCACTTCTGTGTTTTGGAAGAGTTTACAAGAGGCTTTGGGTACTGAGTTGAAGCTGGGTTCGGCTTATCATCCGCAGACGGATGGGCAGTCAGAGAGGACTATTCAGACTTTAGAGGACTTGTTGCAGGCTTGTGTGTTAGAGAAAGGTGGTACGTGGGATACTCATTTGCCATTGGTAGAGTTCACGTACAACAACAGTTACCATTCCAGTATCGGGATGGCACCGTTTGAAGCTCTTTATGGTAGGAGGTGCAGAACTCCTTTATCCTCGTATGAGTCAGGGGAAAATGTAGTGTTGGGACCAGAGTTGGTACAGCAGACTACTGAGACAGTGCAGATGATCCGTGAAAAGATGAAAGCATCTCAGGATCGGCAGAAGAGTTATTATGATAACCGCAGGAAAGAATTGGAATTCAGTGAGGGTGACCATGTATTCCTGAGGGTTAACCCAGTGACGGGTGTTGGACGTGCATTGAAGTCCAAGAAGTTGGATCCGAAGTTTATCGGGCCGTATCAGATTTTGCAGAGGATTGGTGTTGTGGCTTATAGGGTGGCGTTGTCGTCGGAGCTTTCAAACTTTCATGACGTGTTCCATGTGTTGCAACTTCGGAAATATGTACCTGATCCGTCTCATGTGTTTCAGAGGGACAAAGTCTAAGTTAGAGAGAATCTAACTGTGGAGACGTTGCCGTTGAGGATCGAGGATCGCAAGATGAAGCGACTCAGAGGGAAAGAGATACCTTTGGTGAGAGTAGCTTGGGGAGGTGCTGCGGAAGGCAGTGTGACCTGGGAACTAGAGAGCAAGATGCGGGAAGCGTATCCAGAGCTATTTCCATCAGGTATTTTCGGGGACGAAAATGATTAAAGTGGGGGAGAGTTGTAACGCCCATTTTTAATTATTTAGTTTTTTTCGTATTGTTTGTTTTCGGTAAATCAAGTGTGGTAATTTCCTGGAGAATTAAGTTCCATAATATTCGAAAATATGAATGATAATAATAATAATATTGATATTATTGTTATTATTATTCTGTTTAAAATATTATTGGAAAAATTAATTAAAGAATTGAGAAATAAGAGAAAATGTCCTTATTATTATTAATTGGAAATATGAGAAATAAGGATTTATTGGAACTAGGGGCAAGCTTGGTGTCGCTACTGCGAAAATCGGCGCCGGCTTGACAGGAGAGTCGCCACCGTGCGTTATTTATCCCTCAGAGCGGGAAAGGAAACGCTCGAAGTAAACCTCGCAAAGACGGGAAAAGGTATGGTCGTCGCAACCATAGCCTGGGTTCGGGAGTCGGTTACGCAAGGGGAAGGTATTAGCACCCCTCACGTCCATCGTACTCGATGGGATCCACGCTTGGTGTTTATAGGTAAAAGGGTGTATTATCTATCTACGCTAATGGCTGGTCTGAAAAGAAAACAAAGGGACAGGACTCGACAGAACATACGGTGTTCTGGGCCTACGTATTCCCTCGTGCAATGGGAAAGTCAGAGTCAACGTAGTTCGACTTCCTACGTCTAAACGGGGGAAAGGTTGCTCGCCAGGACATCGCGTCCTGTGCCTACGTACTTCCATCGGGAATGAAAGATCAGAGCAAACGTAGTTCGGCTAACTACGGGTAAACAGGAGCTCTCACACAGCAGTGAGAAAACAAACTGGTCTCTAAGGCTCGGGAACCTACAACTACGATCTGGTCTCGAATGCACTCGGGCAAGAGAAAAGGATAACAATTAGTCGTTAGCGGGAAAGTCTCGATCGCACAGCCGCGAGAGAACAAAGGTTAGTCGTTAGTGTGCTCGCTAGGATATCGCATCCTATGCCTACATATCCTCGTCTGGAACGAAGAATCAGAGCAGCTGTAGTTCAGCTAACTACGGGTCAAGCTACTCAAAAAGCTCCTACTGGAAAGAAAGGGAAACCCTAGAACTATAGCTGAGAAACAGGGGAATCTACCTACTGCTATCACACCTGGTTGACCATCCTAAGGTCTATCATAACGACTCCGCAGAGGAGAAGTCAGAGCTCCTAAGGGATCATGGCAACAGGATTAAACCACAAACAAGAAATTGCATAGCAAAGGAATACTGAAAATATGCATGAATGCAACAACTAGACAAACAAGGCACAGAGGCCGCAAACCACAAAGGCAAGGGAGCTCAGCTCTACCGAATACCAACAAGCAAAGCCACGCAATAACAAACAAGCAGAAGGAGGACCACCTCAACTTCTCATGCACACACAGTATACTTCTAAGATGCACCTACTCAGAAACTATCTAGATGAACCTAAGTCTAATGCAACATAACATCACGCAAGTCAAACAATACAAAGAGACTAACCCTGAGCAGGGCCTCAAACAAACCTGAAACAATCTCCTAATAACTCTCTAAACAAAACTCTATACAATACCCTAAGCAGGGATCTAAGCAAAAACTAATCAAAACCCTAGGCAAGGATCTAAACAAACTCCTAGGCAAGAGGAATCAATCCCATTCTCCAAGCTTCAGAACAAGCTTACCAGAGAAAGGAAGCTAAGCAGGCAAGCTCATAGTGCTTTCCTCAGGAAAGTACCAGGAGATTACTACTCAGGAGTCATATCCTATGCGGCTCGACAACTGTGATCAGTTTACATCCCTCCTCAGGAGAGAGTAAACTCACATGAAGGCTCCGGCGTCACTGGATACTTGGGAAAGAACCTATATGCACTAAGGGAACTAAGTGAGCAGGCCCATAGGACCTTCCTCAGGAAAGTACTAGGAGGCTGACACTTAGGAATTGTATCCTACGTGGCTCAACAACTGTGATCAGTTTATATTCCTCCTCAGGAGGAATTAAACTCACAAGTCGGCTCCAACATCACTGGATACTTAAGAAATCCTAGACAAACTACTGGAACTAAGTGAATAGACCCATAGGACCTTCCTCAGGAAAGTACTAGGGGGCTTCCACTTAGGAATCGTATCCCATGTGGCTCAACAACATGTGATCAGTTTATATTCCTCCTCAGGAGGAATTAAACTCACAAGTCGGCTCCGACATCATTGGATACTTAAGAAAGAGGTGAGAAGGAAGGATGAAAGTCATTCATAGTGCCTTCCTCAGGAAAGTACCATAAACTCCCTTCAAACTTCAGGATCTCGAACCTCACAAACAGACAACAAGCTCCTAGACTAAGCCTCAATCCAATGCAACTCTGCAAGCTCCTGCAGGACCTCCATCAGCTCCCACCTTCAAGAAGAAACCACAGGCCAGCAAACTACAAGAGACTATCTCTGGAGTTCAACCACAGTTGAACTTCAAAGTCAGAAGTCATCAAGACTTCTCTTATCTTCAGGCTCAGACAAATCATATCAGAATATCCTACAAAAATCTAACAAAATCTATGGGGAGACCTACATGGCTCTAAGACAACATACTGAAAAATCAGAACAAGATTCAACACCAGATGGAAGAAATAAAATCAGCAACACAGACATATCCACAGACCAATTATTCAACATCAATAACAGTGAAAAAATGCAATTAAAATGAAAATGCATGATTAAGCTAATGTTTTTGTGCTATAAAATTCTACACTGAATCACGAGCCTACAGAAAAAAGAACGGAATTATTTGACCAAATCTACTATTTTTTATGAATTTCCTAATGATATGCATGCGTTGAAGATATTAAACAAAATCAAGTAATTGGAAAATATGCACAAAATATAGGAAATAAAAATAAAATGACTTTTTTATTTTTATTTAATTTTCTTAACATTTTTCATGAAATGGATGAAAAAAGAATTATTGAAAAAAACATTTATTTACAATTTATTATGAATTTTTAATATGAAAATATAAAAGAAAAAATCAAAAATAAAAGAAAGTAAAATGGAGGGGGTTTAAACAGCAACAGATTCTAGTTATTATCTACATTGGGCCTATGCTGGGGGGTGCCAATAGCAATTGGACGCAGGCCCATGACTTAATATCCAAAAAACAAAAAGAATTGAATTGAAACCAGAGGGGGGGTGTTGCATCAGCAAACTCCTAGTTGATATTATTACTGGGCTTACGCCCAGGGGGTGCAGGAAGCAAATTGGGCCTAAGGCCCAACTCCCATTCACTCAGACTCATATGCCAGGGGGGGGGAATTGAGCAATTTGGGTGTGTAGCGTCATAAGTACGCTTGGGCTTAAGCCCAGTCCAACCCTAGTCCAATTACAGTTAACAAAACCTATCACTCTCTCCAAACCCTGGGTACTGTTCATCATCCTGAACCTGCGCCGCTCTGTTCTCTCGTCCCCCTCAATCTACTCTCTCTGCAACTCACTCAATCCAGCAAACCCTAAACGAAACCAGATCTCACCCAAACACCTCAATCCCTCACAAGAAATCATCGCTCAAGATCTTAAGCCTACAAACTCTAACACGCACATGCAAATAGAGGAGTTTAAGGAAGAAAGCTGTAAAAACCTGGAACGACGGATGTTAGTTGAGGTTCTTTGAAGAGGTGGATCGTTCGCTGAAGATCTTCGCGTGGAGGTGATTTCTGATGATGGATCCGTCGCTTGCTGAAGAATTTGACGAGGTTCCAAGAATCCTGAGTGGAGGAGTGTGTCTCTGGATATTGTTGAAGATCTTGAACGGACTTTGAAGGTTTGAACGCTTTCTGAAGAAATCTGGAGGTATTGCTTGAAGATTGTTGAATGTCTGAGCGTGCTGGAAAAAATTGATGGAGGATTGATATTATTCTGGAAAGATCTTGATGGACGATGAAGATCTGAGATGATTTCTGGAAAAAATTCGTATGAAGGTTTGAAGGTTTAGTGATTTCTGGAGAACTGTGGGATGAAGGTGATGAAGGTGGAAGGGAGGAGATCGGAGGAAGGAGATGAATTTCTGAGGATTCTTGGTTGTTTGCAGATTCCGGCGAGTGAGACGGTGGCCGGAGTCTGTTGGCGGTGGCCGGCGGTGGGGGCTCACCGGACTTGCATGCCGGTCAGGGGAGTTCCGGTGAGGAGGTGAGGTGAGGCCAGGTGGCGCGCATGCGCAGAGAGAGAGGAAGTGTGTGGCCACGTGGGAGAGTCTGGGAGAACTCTGAATTGCTGTGGTGGCGTGATTCCTGTGGAACGCGTGGGTCCCTGCATGGCCAACACGTGGCGCCTTTATACCCTTGGAGTTTGCTGGAACTTTCTAGATCGTTCTGACCTGCGCTGGACATTGGTGGATGAGCTCTGGACCCCTTTTTTTTTGACTTCTGCATAATTCCTGGACAAAAAGCAAACTGGGCCTTGCCAAAAACGCCCCCTGGGCCCAATACGAAAAAAGAATAAAAACTGAATAAAAAACTGAATTGAAAACAATTAACTAAATTGGATTACTGTCTAATTAACACTAATAATCCTAATTAAATCTGAAAACAACAATTAGCCTAATTAACTCTAAAAACTCAATTAACCTATTTAATTCTGTATTATACTAGTTAACCCTAAAAAATCAATTAACCTCTAATTAACTCTAAAAAGACCAATTAATCCTAATTAACTCTAAAACACAATTAAGATTTAATTACTCTAAAATTCACTAATTCTCTATTAAAATCCTATTATCATTTAATATCTATTAAAATCCTAATATTAATAAAAGAAACTATATTATTTTCTATATTGTCTAAAAACTATTTAAACCTATTAATCCTATTTTTTATTATTCTATTTAATATGCTAAGAAAATTCACTAATATTCTAAAAATGATAAAAGAATCTACAAATGATTAAAATCTATTAAAAATATTCTATAAAATTCTAAAAGAGAATTAAATTGTTAAAATATTCAAAAAACCCTATTTAAATTCCAGAAAAATCCTATAAACCCTGTTAAAAAATTCACAAAAAGTCTATAAAATCCTAAAAATGCAGATGAATGCAAATGACCCCCATAAAAACGCACGAGACCAGATCGAATCGAACGGAGATCCCCGGGCATCAGAATATCCTCAAAATCACTGAAAAATCACCGAGGAGCGCACAATTTCCCGAAAATAAAACCCCGATAATCTGGACTGGGTCTGCCATATCATGAGTCAGATAGGAGAATTGGTTGGTCAAATTTTAGGGTGCAACAGCTGCCCCTATTCAAGCGACTTGGACCTGAAGGGTTTGAAGAGCGCTCAACCTTCAAACATTCAGAGGTACGAGACGGTTGAATACAAATAAAACCCGAAAATTTGCCAACCGCGAGCACATACTGTACTGCTTGGAGAATAAAGTCCAGAAAACCGAGTCCAGTCATTGCGGCACCAAACTGATTAATCATTTGATAAAGAACTCCTGATTTGAATACCCGCTGCTTGTGATACTCCATGTAACAAACCCGAGGGCTGCAACAAAATACCTGATTCTTTCACATTGCCTACTGATAGGCAGGAAGAGAAATATACTCACATCGTCCAAAGATGGACGGGAAGATACCCTGATTGAATACTCACCTCGTCTAATGATAGACGGAAAGACAACGTAATCTCCATACTCACATCGTCTAAGGGTAGACGGAAAGGCATTCATTAATCTTCATATGCACATCGTCTAAAGATAGACGAGATCATCCTGATTGATGAACAACTCATTATTCTCATCGTCTAAGGGTAGACGGAATCATCCTGATTGATGAACAAATCATTATTCACATCGTCTAAGAGTAGACGGCATCATCCTGATTGATGAACAAATCAATATTCACATCGTCTAAGAGTAGACGGAATCATCCTGATTGATGAACAAATCATTATTCTCATCGTCTAAGAGTAGACGGAAAGACACCAGAATCTCCATACACACATCGTCTAAGGATAGACGGGATCAAATTCTTAATCTCCATACACACATCGTCTAAGGATAGACGGAAAGGAATTCTTAATCTCCAAACTCACATCGTCTAAGAGTAGACGGCATTATCCTGATCAACATTCACATCGTCTAAGGATAGACGGAAACAAAGCCTGAACGCATACTCACATCGTCTAAGGATAGACGGAAAGACACCATAACGCAATTCAACACCATCCCTTGAATTTCAGAATCCTTCTGTCTACGGGAATTGATGAAAAAGTCAATATCCTTGAAGGGGCCACATCGTCAGTATGGACCGACGGTAAGAAAAACCACCTTTTAAGGAACCATGTCGTCAATAAGAATCGACAATCACGAAAACTGAACATTCTTCGAAGAGCCTCGACATCAATAAGGATTGATGGTCAGAAAAGTACCTCTTGAAACGTCATCTCATCCAATGAACAGAAAGAGAACCAACATTCAAAATCATTTTGAAACCCCTCAACAACTAAGGATAGCCGGAGAAGACTCGCTGGGGAAACACCTCATCATATGCATGATCTGGCAATACGAAACCCGCTGGACAGTAACCGAAACTTCACATCGTCTACTGATAGACGGAAAGAAAAGCTACTTATTAGAGAAGCTCTGTTTTGAACCTTATTGAAAATCAACCAACACCTCACATCGTCTACTGATAGACGGTAAGAAAAGCACATCCTGGGGAAACCCCTTCTTGAAGCCTTACTGTGATCACCTGCAACTTCACATCGTCTATGGATAGACGGAAAGAAAACCACACTCGTACTCAAGACGTCTAATGATAGACAGAGAAATCCACTCATTGGAGGAACACATCGTCAATATGAATTGACGGGAAGAAAAGTCTGTCGATATCAGATGACTGCTTGCTTAAAGCATAATTGTTGTCTGATTTGAGATACAAATAATCTGCTGAACTGTCTGAATACTGCTGCTGGATAAATGCCCCTGAACTGATCACAGAGTAATCCACGCGCCATATGAGGCTGATAGAAAATCTGACTTATGCTTTGTATGCACATGCAAATGCTTTAGTCTTCCTACAGCGTAATGCTCCATTCTGGATGGAAATGCTACGCATTTTGAAAATGTCATGCAGGTATGATGCAAATATGATGCATGCAATATGCTAGCAGGCTCGAGCTGCCGGAGAAGGCCGGGTACAGAAAACCACTTCAGCAAGATAAATGTTGAAGGCGAGGCCAACTTGCTGGGGATAACCCGGATATCACTGAATCGTCCTAGCAAAATAAATGCTGGGAGAGTGAAATCAACTCTGCTGGGGATATTGAGGACTCAACCGAACGCCTCAACGAAGTAATACCTTGCTGGGGAACATAATTCTACTGCTAAATATCAGATGTGCTGAGTATGATTGGACCCCTCTGGGGGATAGCTTATCCATGCCAATGACAAATTGGTCGTTGCCGGGGACAATGGAGGGAGTCCTCCTGCGCGTTGATGAAGCTCGGATCTGGCAATTGATGTGCCAACACGGATGGGCTTCACAGTAATCGCAAACATGGATTTGAGCTCTTAAGCTTATCTTATTGGGTCAGATACAACTGCCGCTGGAAAACATTCTTCCTGAATACACAGCCTTTTGGTGAAGAGTCAAGGGATAGTGACACAACTTCCCGTATTCATCTCGCTCTCGAAAATCGACTGTACCTGCTCGAATAACTCCAAATGACCCTGCTGATACGGAGGGGAATAATTCTTTCTCTTCTGATATGCCCCAGCCTACATGACATCTGTGGGGATAGTCCCTGAAAGGAAATCTGCAAATCTGTTGCCTCGATGGTCTGATATAACATGCCTCCGCATTCTGAACTTCCGAGAGATACTTCACCTTGAATGCTTCTCGAGTAACTTCTGCGCGCTTAAGATGGTCTGCCCCTGACTGCAATGACCTTGCCCCGATTATCTGATTCAGAGTAGTACCTCCTAACTACAACGTATTCACCGAATCTCAACCTGATTGCCCCAGAATAACTGACTTCGGAAAGCTGACCTGACTGGGGATCACAATAAAGCTTGCCCCTGCTCTCGGAACATTCGGGCGTTCTGCATTCTATCTTGACCATACTTTCCATTGTAGGAAGCTTTTCTGCTGTCAAACGCTCACTCGCAAGTAAAACAAGTTGTTCTGCATAAAAGATGTATTAATGCAACACATATGACAGCTTTGACATCCAATCTGTTCACTGGGAAAAAGGAAAAACAGTTTATGGCATATGATGCACAAGACATTTATCAACATCAGTATCAACATGGTAAGAGGAACCTTTTTAGGAGTCAGAATCGACACGACCTTTACCGGAGTATGCTTTCGAAACAGCCTGCTTCAATTAGGACTTTTGAAGGTTGTAACGTGGTCAAGTTCACGGTTTTGAAAAAAAGGATAGAGGCTCAAAGTTTATTTTTAACCCACCCATTCTCCTTGATGTTCTCCCATCCTACGTTCAGCTAATTTGACCTTAGCGCTCACCTCTCAGAGGCTGAAAAAAATAGGAATGATAGTTCGAGAAACTTTTGGATTTTGGAGTGACAGCCACTCACTTTTCGTCTTTGACACTTGTGGTTACACGACTTGTATTTTCATCGAGGATTTTTCTTTTGATCCTTTTCTTTTCATATCCCTAACTTTTGCCTGGACTGACTCCTTTTGAGTTTCTTTTGATTTTTTAGTCCAGCGGGATGCCCTCATTTTTGCCCAAGTCATTTGTTTTGAAATTTTCTTGACTTAGCGGGCTTTTGATTTTTTCATTCTTCTTTGCTTTTGAACAAGTCGTGTGACACTGATTGTCTGACTCTTTGGGAAATGATGTGGCTGTCCCACTCCTGATTGAACCATTGTGGTCTTTTAGGCACGACCTCTAGGGGTGTGATTGATCCTCGAACGGACACTCCTTTTGCAATTTGGACGCTCGGTCAAATTAGCTAACACCTACCCTGCCCCAGGTTATGATTGAGGGTTTTTCGTTTTCAGAAAGAACTCCTACTACAAGGCTCAAAGGGGTTGACAAGGGATTATCTTCCTTATATCTCCGGTGTTTAGGGTTTTGAATCAATGCCTGTACATCATCAACAGGTTTTATTTCAAAAGCATACAATATCGGTAGTTGCATGTCGGTCATTTTCGTCATCCTCCCCAAATTCTTCTTAACCAAGCGGTGGACCTTTGTAAAAACAGTGAGTGAACACGACTGGATTCAATCAAAACATGCACATTTATTTCATTATCATCAATTTGACTGAAAACAACAAGTTTTACAAACAAGTTTACAAATTCAAACAGGAAAGCAATTACAAATGCAAAGAAATGACAAGCTAAAACAAAGAAAATATGCTAGCTCCCGAGAACTGGGCTTTTGCATCTACCCTGCTGCTGAACCAGCTATCTTTATTAGAGGTAATTCGACGCTGTCCTGATCTGCTTTCAATGACTCAAACAAATTATAGAGCCCTTTCTCCTTCATTCAGATGATTTGGGGACCTCTCTGCCCGAAGCTGATTGCTGCATTGTCAAGCAAATCCTGCACTTTGTGCTTAAAAGCGTGGCAACCTTCTATATCGTGACCCGGGGCTCCAGAATGAAACTCACAGTGCTTGCTTGCATCATAACCAAACGGGGGAGTTCCCGTTATCGGTGCCAGGGTTCTTTTCTCTACCAGATTCAATCCCAACAATATCTGCAATAAATCAGCATAGGTAGAGGGAGGTTTCTCAAACACTCTTTTTTGCTTGCCACCCGGGAATCGTCGCTGAGCCTGCTGTGCCCCCTGCTGAGGCTGCTGCTGCTGGTATCGGGTTGACCCTTGAACACCCCTTGTATCAAATGCAACATTGGTTTCTTGACCTTCAATATACTGAACACTCTCCTTATGCTTAACCATTTTCTTTCTTAGATCTGCCCCAGGAATAGGCAACAGTTGTGGGCCTGGAGATTCTGACACCATGGATTCCAGGATACGCTTCTGACCCACTGCAGCTTTAGAAACATCTGTCATTTTAGCATCGATTGAGTCAGGAACAATGTGCACAGCTACGCCGCCCGGCGTGAATTCAATATCGTGCGAGTCAATCAGGTCTTGAACATTGTGCTTGAAAGCATGACAACCCTCGATGTCATGTCCGAATGCCCCAGAATGAAATTCACATTGCTTACTGGCATCGTACCCTTGAGGAAACGCTTTCGTTGGTGGTGTCAACGTTCTCCTCTCAACCAGATTAAACCTCAATAAGATCTGCAAGAGCTCAGCATAGGTCATAGGCGGTGCCTCAAACATTCTCTTTGGCTTCCCTTCCTGGATCCTCTGTTGAGCCGGATGCATCTTCTGTTGCTGCTGCTCAGGTTCCACATGCACAGACGGCGCGAGCTTCTTCATTGCGGCTTCAAATAGCTGATCGTCTTCTTTCCTAAGCACATTCTTGACTACCTCCATGATCAAGCTCACTTGGGTCTTCAGCTGACTGTTCTCCTCTTTGAGAATCTTCTGCTCCAGACGCATCTCTTGCATGTCTCTCATCATCTGCCCCAGCTGGCTTCGGACTTCGATCAATTCAAGCTGATTCTGTTCCATATCTCTGAAGGAGTTCCTGCAACAAACTGGACGATGAGGAAATAAGGCCCACAGTTCTGATATACCTGCTAAATGATAATGCAGCGCAGCAAACAAACACATATTCATAACGAGATAAAGAGAAACTCAAACTATAAGCACACAGATGAATATCTCCCACACATGTACAACCAACAAAATCAGCAAGTAAGCACAACTGAGTCTGAATATAACGACCCCAGCCAACAATCCTGGTGGTGATCGACAAATACTGATGCACAAAAGCTAAACGGGTTAGGCAGAGAAACAGATGCGACACCCGGCATAGAAACCTCTAGAAACTTCCCCCATATTCAACTGAACTCTCTGATTGACAATCTTCAGAGCACACACTTCCTGTGGAATCTTCCATGACATTAACAGACGAACCCCCGCAACTGGAAGATGGAAAATCATTAATCTGAACACAACCCTGAGGCGTGATGCAAATACGGCTAGAGTCTAATAGATCCTGAATCTGACTTCTAAGCACCTTACAATCATTCGTTGAATGCCCCTGTGTCCCAACATGGTACTCACAGCGGGCGCTGGCGTCAAAACCTGGAGGATACGGTGGAATCACCGGCTTAGTCTCTTTCGGCACTATCAATCTACTTCTGACCAGATCTGGCAACAACTGACCGTATGACACCGGTAGCTGAGTAAACTGCCTTTCAGGCTTCCTTGGTCTTCGTGGAGCATGCTGACGCGATCGGCGATAGGATGACCGTTGACTTGAAGTGTCTGAAAACTGATCTTGAGATGCTAGAGATTCTGAGGTGGCATCATCTCCTTCCCACTCTTCTTGAGAACTGACAACTGGCTCAATCTTATTAACTGGGACACAAGGAACACCTCGAAACTTTCCACTCCTGAGTCCTCGCTCAACAATCTCTCCCAGCCTCATTAGGCCCACAAAACTTGTGCAACTGAACAATTTGTCAAAATAATGGCCTTTCAGAGTACCCAGGAAGATGTCAACCAGTTCTCTTTCCGGAAGTGGTGGTTGAACACTAGCAGACAATTCTTTCCATCTTCGCAAATACGCTCTGAATGATTCATTCTCCGCCTGAGACAATTCTTGCAGATCTACGAGACTAGGAGTCAAATCCAAGTTGTAATCGTACTGCTTCATGAAAGCTCTGGCTAAATCCACCCATGATCGAATCTGGTTACTTTCCAATTGCACATACCACCTCAGGGATGCCCCAGTCAGGCTATACTGAAAGCAATGGATCATCCATTTGTCATTTCGCACAAACGAAGTCATCCTTCGACAGAACATCATCAAATGCAGCTTTGGACAGCTATCTCCTGTATATTTTTCAAATTCCGGCATTTTGAACTTGTGCGGCAACACCAGGTCAGGAACCAAACACATGGCTACAGCATCCAGGTTAACGGCATCTTTCGCTTCCAAGGCTTTCATTTGCTCCTCCAACACTCGGAGTCTTCTACCATAGTCAAGAGCTCTTGGATCTACTAACCCGGTCATTGGAATATCTCTCCGGTAATTCATCGCAGGGAAAGCAACACATTGATTGTTAACAGGAGGATAACGTTCATTCTGGGCAAGAAACTGCTCATGCTGATCTTGGTTCTCAACAGTTGGCTGCACAACTTGGTCTGCAGTTAGATTGTTCGCTTGCGGGAAGCCTTCCATAGAATCATACTGATGGTTGGACGCCACAGTAAACCCTGCCAAGGTGTTAGGGGACTGGAAATTGCCTTCAGACATAGCCACCAATTACCGGTAACTGATTACACTGCTTGATTCTGCTCAAATCTGCTTCAGCCCCTTGGTCGTCTTCAACACTCCACTCTTGCCTCAAATAATTCCCCGAGAATCACTTTCTGGTGAAAACAAAGGCTGGGTAAGTGCTCTGACCTGCTAGAGAAATGCTATGCAGTATGATTTATGCAAACAGAAATACAAAAATGCTAACGTGCATGTGTGCATTGGAGACATTTTCCCTCCAATTCCAGTGTCAGTGGTAGCAAGACGAGATAAACCATAGAGATAATATTTGGAAAAACCCTCATATATTCATCAGAAATAACAGTCTTGTCAAGAAGTTACATAACTATGCTCCATACAGCTGATATGATAAGGAGGATCCCATCCAACATGCCTGGTGGTGATCTTAACATACAGAATACAAGAGAGAAATCAAGTACGGGTACGGTTGCGGAAGTCCTCGACCATCTTCTTTGTCTCTGCGTGATCTGGTTGATAAATCAAACCTTCTATCAGTCGATCCCTCTTCCTGACTGTCCCCTGGATGTCTCTGACAAAGTCTTCCCAAGCCTTATCATTAGCACCATCCCCTGGTTTGGGTCTCTTGGCATCTGCTCTATGCTGGAAATCTTCCAAATTCTTCATGGCATCTATCAGCTTACGCTCGGCCTCGTATCGGCGACAGGCTTCTTCTTCAAGCTCTTCGTTCTTCACCTTGACCTGTTCTTCTAACTGAGCAATCTGTGCCTTCAGCCCTTCTTCTCGCTCCTTGCGCTTGGTCATAGTGAGATCCCAGTGTTCTCTGAACTTGGCTAGCTTTGTGTAGGCCCTTTCCAGCTCTTGCTTCTTGGTGGCCAACACACTACTAACTGAGTCTACATCTAGCTCCAGACGCTTCTTGGTTTCAGTCAATTCCAATAGCGTAGCCTTCAGATGTTTCAGGGTTTCAGCCTGTTGCTTAGAAATATATCCTGTTTCAATATTTTCATGCCGAAGCTGGGCATTCTCCTGCTCTAAAGCCTCTTTAGCCCTGGCTAGCTCTTCTTTCTCCGCCATCAGCTGCTTGTAAACCTGAATGTCCACGGTGGTAGGCTCCTCTACTGGAGGGTGCAATGGCTGAACTGCTGGATATGGCATAAGGAACTTCACAGCGCGTTCACGAATCCATTCTACATATGGGCTAGGAACTCGAGTATCCCCTCTGTTACCTGAAAGCTTCCCTCTCTTGTGCAAGTTTTTCCAGGCTTTCTCAAGTTTAGTCAGCATCTCTTTCCCTATTGCCCCGGTGAGATACAGAGATTCCTGTATCTCCTCGGGCTTTGGCGCTCCTTGAGGTACGTACCCAAATTGCTTGATCAATAAAGAAGGGTTATAGTTGACACACCCTTTCCTTCCTATTAACGGAACATTCGGGAATCCTTCGCCTTTGAGTATGACTTCAGCTCCAAATACCTCTTTATTGGTCCATACCACGTTCTCAGCAGTTAATCCCATTAAGCGCTCGGGCCATCCTAGAGAATTGATAGAGGTGACAAACGGGCCTGACTTAGGCAAATGACTGGTGAACCACCTGCATAGGAGAGGTACGCAACAAGACACATTCCTTCCTCGTCGCTTTTCATTCTGATAGTGGGTTGAATGGTGGATATCTCCCAGCAAAGTAGGAACTGGGTTTCCCGCAGCCAAAATATAGAAGGCGTCAGAGTCAACAAACTCAGGAATATTCGGGAATAACACGATGCCATACACACATACAGCAAGGATAACGTCAAAAACATCCCAGCTACCCTTCTGGGCATACTCTCGAGCCTTCTCCACTAAGACATCCAACGGGAATCCCCATACATCTCCTCTTCTGATCATTTTCCCAGACAGCTCAGACTCTTTCAAGCACAGGATGGTAGAAAGCTCAGCCAGCTTAGGCTCAGCGTCCGTACGATAAAAAGGCATTTGCTCACGGATCGGTATATCCAGAAGTGCAGAGTACTCCTCCAGGGTAGGAGCCAAAACGAAGTCGGGAAATACAAAACACCTGAGCTCCGCGTCGTAGAACTGTAACAGAGTGTAGATGCCGCTGGTCTCGTAGACAGATGGCTGATAAACGTAGGTCAGAATTCTCCCATATCTCTTTCTGAAGTCACCCATTCCCCTCTTCTTAGCAATAGCAATCAACTCTAACAATAGACTGATATTCGGCGACGGAAACTTATAGGGCAATACTCTCTTCAGGTTTTCCATGTTTTGCTAGGAACAAACACCAGAACTGGAAGGGAAAATATGTACCTGCAATACACACACGTTAGTTGAATGCAGATGGTAATGCAATGATGCAATATGATAAATAATGCAATCTGCGAACACAGGGGCTATGCTGTAGCCTGAAGAGGAATATCTCTGTGATCAAGAACAGAAAACCAACATGGTCACCAGAATCTCATGCCACTAACTACCATCTGATACTCAAAATATCAATCCCCTGGTAAGAAAACCATCTGAACCTCTGTATCTGACGAGAATACCATCTGATAATAGCCTCAACCTCAGATAAGAAACCCATCTGACCCAGACAACACAACTGGAGATGAATCAAGAACACCATCTGATAACTACTGAAACATGGTTTCTGAAGGCCAGTTTTCCTGCAATAACCCAGTCCCTCTCACAGGTAGGATAAACCTAATCCACGGACAAAGGTACGGCATCCTATGCGGTTGTCAGCGTCACAGACTTTCATGAGTGACGATACGATTCCCAGAAGGAGTGGCATCATCAAGTCATGAAGAGGCCTCACTTAGCTGACTTCCAATTGATCGGTCCCCAGAGTCGACAATCCTCACGTCTGGACTCCCCTCAGATCCTCAGGACCGGAAAGGAGCACCTCTGCAAGAATCTCGTCTGAGCGCAGATTTTCGTAGGGAACTGTGCCTGCTCAGCAGACAGGTTCGTCTACTACTTCTCCACAACTATATCTAGGTGTGTACTCAAGCCCAGGTCCGGCTTCTCACTCACAGTAACCTCCCTTTGCCCACAGCAATAATTATGATAATATAATGCTGGAAAATAAATGCGGAAAGGTAAAGGTACAAAAAAAGTAAAGTGCAGAAAAGTAAAACACAATATGCACAACACCCAACCAATAAACATCCAAGCGCTAGGATTGACTCGCGTAGGGGATGGGAAACGGTCCCAGCATAAGGGATGGGAAAAGTCCCTAGATGCTATAAGTCCCCAGCAGAGTCGCCAGCTGTCGCTACTGCGAAAATCGGCGCCGGCTTGACAGGAGAGTCGCCACCGTGCGTTATTTATCCCTCAGAGCGGGAAAGGAAACGCTCGAAGTAAACCTCGCAAAGACGGGAAAAGGTATGGTCGTCGCAACCATAGCCTGGGTTCGGGAGTCGGTTACGCAAGGGGAAGGTATTAGCACCCCTCACGTCCATCGTACTCGATGGGATCCACGCTTGGTGTTTATAGGTAAAAGGGTGTATTATCTATCTACGCTAATGGCTGGTCTGAAAAGAAAACAAAGGGACAGGACTCGACAGAACATACGGTGTTCTGGGCCTACGTATTCCCTCGTGCAATGGGAAAGTCAGAGTCAACGTAGTTCGACTTCCTACGTCTAAACGGGGGAAAGGTTGCTCGCCAGGACATCGCGTCCTGTGCCTACGTACTTCCATCGGGAATGAAAGATCAGAGCAAACGTAGTTCGGCTAACTACGGGTAAACAGGAGCTCTCACACAGCAGTGAGAAAACAAACTGGTCTCTAAGGCTCGGGAACCTACAACTACGATCTGGTCTCGAATGCACTCGGGCAAGAGAAAAGGATAACAATTAGTCGTTAGCGGGAAAGTCTCGATCGCACAGCCGCGAGAGAACAAAGGTTAGTCGTTAGTGTGCTCGCTAGGATATCGCATCCTATGCCTACATATCCTCGTCTGGAACGAAGAATCAGAGCAGCTGTAGTTCAGCTAACTACGGGTCAAGCTACTCAAAAAGCTCCTACTGGAAAGAAAGGGAAACCCTAGAACTATAGCTGAGAAACAGGGGAATCTACCTACTGCTATCACACCTGGTTGACCATCCTAAGGTCTATCATAACGACTCCGCAGAGGAGAAGTCAGAGCTCCTAAGGGATCATGGCAACAGGATTAAACCACAAACAAGAAATTGCATAGCAAAGGAATACTGAAAATATGCATGAATGCAACAACTAGACAAACAAGGCACAGAGGCCGCAAACCACAAAGGCAAGGGAGCTCAGCTCTACCGAATACCAACAAGCAAAGCCACGCAATAACAAACAAGCAGAAGGAGGACCACCTCAACTTCTCATGCACACACAGTATACTTCTAAGATGCACCTACTCAGAAACTATCTAGATGAACCTAAGTCTAATGCAACATAACATCACGCAAGTCAAACAATACAAAGAGACTAACCCTGAGCAGGGCCTCAAACAAACCTGAAACAATCTCCTAATAACTCTCTAAACAAAACTCTATACAATACCCTAAGCAGGGATCTAAGCAAAAACTAATCAAAACCCTAGGCAAGGATCTAAACAAACTCCTAGGCAAGAGGAATCAATCCCATTCTCCAAGCTTCAGAACAAGCTTACCAGAGAAAGGAAGCTAAGCAGGCAAGCTCATAGTGCTTTCCTCAGGAAAGTACCAGGAGATTACTACTCAGGAGTCATATCCTATGCGGCTCGACAACTGTGATCAGTTTACATCCCTCCTCAGGAGAGAGTAAACTCACATGAAGGCTCCGGCGTCACTGGATACTTGGGAAAGAACCTATATGCACTAAGGGAACTAAGTGAGCAGGCCCATAGGACCTTCCTCAGGAAAGTACTAGGAGGCTGACACTTAGGAATTGTATCCTACGTGGCTCAACAACTGTGATCAGTTTATATTCCTCCTCAGGAGGAATTAAACTCACAAGTCGGCTCCAACATCACTGGATACTTAAGAAATCCTAGACAAACTACTGGAACTAAGTGAATAGACCCATAGGACCTTCCTCAGGAAAGTACTAGGGGGCTTCCACTTAGGAATCGTATCCCATGTGGCTCAACAACATGTGATCAGTTTATATTCCTCCTCAGGAGGAATTAAACTCACAAGTCGGCTCCGACATCATTGGATACTTAAGAAAGAGGTGAGAAGGAAGGATGAAAGTCATTCATAGTGCCTTCCTCAGGAAAGTACCATAAACTCCCTTCAAACTTCAGGATCTCGAACCTCACAAACAGACAACAAGCTCCTAGACTAAGCCTCAATCCAATGCAACTCTGCAAGCTCCTGCAGGACCTCCATCAGCTCCCACCTTCAAGAAGAAACCACAGGCCAGCAAACTACAAGAGACTATCTCTGGAGTTCAACCACAGTTGAACTTCAAAGTCAGAAGTCATCAAGACTTCTCTTATCTTCAGGCTCAGACAAATCATATCAGAATATCCTACAAAAATCTAACAAAATCTATGGGGAGACCTACATGGCTCTAAGACAACATACTGAAAAATCAGAACAAGATTCAACACCAGATGGAAGAAATAAAATCAGCAACACAGACATATCCACAGACCAATTATTCAACATCAATAACAGTGAAAAAATGCAATTAAAATGAAAATGCATGATTAAGCTAATGTTTTTGTGCTATAAAATTCTACACTGAATCACGAGCCTACAGAAAAAAGAACGGAATTATTTGACCAAATCTACTATTTTTTATGAATTTCCTAATGATATGCATGCGTTGAAGATATTAAACAAAATCAAGTAATTGGAAAATATGCACAAAATATAGGAAATAAAAATAAAATGACTTTTTTATTTTTATTTAATTTTCTTAACATTTTTCATGAAATGGATGAAAAAAGAATTATTGAAAAAAACATTTATTTACAATTTATTATGAATTTTTAATATGAAAATATAAAAGAAAAAATCAAAAATAAAAGAAAGTAAAATGGAGGGGGTTTAAACAGCAACAGATTCTAGTTATTATCTACATTGGGCCTATGCTGGGGGGTGCCAATAGCAATTGGACGCAGGCCCATGACTTAATATCCAAAAAACAAAAAGAATTGAATTGAAACCAGAGGGGGGGTGTTGCATCAGCAAACTCCTAGTTGATATTATTACTGGGCTTACGCCCAGGGGGTGCAGGAAGCAAATTGGGCCTAAGGCCCAACTCCCATTCACTCAGACTCATATGCCAGGGGGGGGGAATTGAGCAATTTGGGTGTGTAGCGTCATAAGTACGCTTGGGCTTAAGCCCAGTCCAACCCTAGTCCAATTACAGTTAACAAAACCTATCACTCTCTCCAAACCCTGGGTACTGTTCATCATCCTGAACCTGCGCCGCTCTGTTCTCTCGTCCCCCTCAATCTACTCTCTCTGCAACTCACTCAATCCAGCAAACCCTAAACGAAACCAGATCTCACCCAAACACCTCAATCCCTCACAAGAAATCATCGCTCAAGATCTTAAGCCTACAAACTCTAACACGCACATGCAAATAGAGGAGTTTAAGGAAGAAAGCTGTAAAAACCTGGAACGACGGATGTTAGTTGAGGTTCTTTGAAGAGGTGGATCGTTCGCTGAAGATCTTCGCGTGGAGGTGATTTCTGATGATGGATCCGTCGCTTGCTGAAGAATTTGACGAGGTTCCAAGAATCCTGAGTGGAGGAGTGTGTCTCTGGATATTGTTGAAGATCTTGAACGGACTTTGAAGGTTTGAACGCTTTCTGAAGAAATCTGGAGGTATTGCTTGAAGATTGTTGAATGTCTGAGCGTGCTGGAAAAAATTGATGGAGGATTGATATTATTCTGGAAAGATCTTGATGGACGATGAAGATCTGAGATGATTTCTGGAAAAAATTCGTATGAAGGTTTGAAGGTTTAGTGATTTCTGGAGAACTGTGGGATGAAGGTGATGAAGGTGGAAGGGAGGAGATCGGAGGAAGGAGATGAATTTCTGAGGATTCTTGGTTGTTTGCAGATTCCGGCGAGTGAGACGGTGGCCGGAGTCTGTTGGCGGTGGCCGGCGGTGGGGGCTCACCGGACTTGCATGCCGGTCAGGGGAGTTCCAGTGAGGAGGTGAGGTGAGGCCAGGTGGCGCGCATGCGCAGAGAGAGAGGAAGTGTGTGGCCACGTGGGAGAGTCTGGGAGAACTCTGAATTGCTGTGGTGGCGTGATTCCTGTGGAACGCGTGGGTCCCTGCATGGCCAACACGTGGCGCCTTTATACCCTTGGAGTTTGCTGGAACTTTCTAGATCGTTCTGACCTGCGCTGGACATTGGTGGATGAGCTCTGGACCCCTTTTTTTTTGACTTCTGCATAATTCCTGGACAAAAAGCAAACTGGGCCTTGCCAAAAACGCCCCCTGGGCCCAATACGAAAAAAGAATAAAAACTGAATAAAAAACTGAATTGAAAACAATTAACTAAATTGGATTATTGTCTAATTAACACTAATAATCCTAATTAAATCTGAAAACAACAATTAGCCTAATTAACTCTAAAAACTCAATTAACCTATTTAATTCTGTATTATACTAGTTAACCCTAAAAAATCAATTAACCTCTAATTAACTCTAAAAAGACCAATTAATCCTAATTAACTCTAAAACACAATTAAGATTTAATTACTCTAAAATTCACTAATTCTCTATTAAAATCCTATTATCATTTAATATCTATTAAAATCCTAATATTAATAAAAGAAACTATATTATTTTCTATATTGTCTAAAAACTATTTAAACCTATTAATCCTATTTTTTATTATTCTATTTAATATGCTAAGAAAATTCACTAATATTCTAAAAATGATAAAAGAATCTACAAATGATTAAAATCTATTAAAAATATTCTATAAAATTCTAAAAGAGAATTAAATTGTTAAAATATTCAAAAAACCCTATTTAAATTCCAGAAAAATCCTATAAACCCTGTTAAAAAATTCACAAAAAGTCTATAAAATCCTAAAAATGCAGATGAATGCAAATGACCCCCATAAAAACGCACGAGACCAGATCGAATCGAACGGAGATCCCCGGGCATCAGAATATCCTCAAAATCACTGAAAAATCACCGAGGAGCGCACAATTTCCCGAAAATAAAACCCCGATAATCTGGACTGGGTCTGCCATATCATGAGTCAGATAGGAGAATTGGTTGGTCAAATTTTAGGGTGCAACACTTGGCATTTAGGAAAAGAGGAAAGGAAGAACACGAGTGAAAAAGAGAAGAGTTCGGTTGATCAATTGCAAGCTTGAGCAAAGGAAAGGATCATCAAGGCTATCAATCGTGTAGATTTTTCGAAGCTTCATCATCATCAATTTGCATTTAGAGGTAAGGGGGGGGATTAATCGATCGAATTGGTTATGCATGAAATTGGTAGAAAAGGGGAAATCCCTAATCCCCATAGTTTGATGGTAATGTGATGTTGATTTTGTGTTTATGATTCTGCAATGGTTGTGTTTATGATGTTTGATTTTGTTGCATGTGTTGATTGAGGGAATTTGGGGGTTTCTGGGTGAATTCGAAGTTATACCGGAAGTTGGTAATTGCGTAAATGTAAGCGTTACCGAGCAGAACTGAGTTGTATGTTATAGTCGGGTAGTGGAACGATTTTCTGGTATGTTGGGGTTTGGCTTGGAATAGAATCGGTTGGGCTCGGAGTGCGTTGCCAACTCTGAGCTGAGAGCTGTTAGAACACAGATTGGTTCTTAATAATTACTCTTTGTTTTGATGATAACTGTTAGGAAATTTATATTTAAGAATTATATACTCTAAAATTTGTTTGAGATTTTTACTGCAGATTGAAATTATATTAACTCTCTAGAAGCAAATCTGCCTTGAATACAAGAAGTTATTCTGACTCTGAAGCACCAGATGCACCTTACAGGAGAATCTGTTTGCTCCTCACAGAAGATCCTGAGCGTAGTCTCCAGAAGGATCTGAAGAAAGAAGCTCCAGAACATTCTGAGTCAGAAGCATCTGAAGATAATCAGAAGCATCTGAAGCTGAAGCATCTGAAGTATAGAAGAATATTAATTGAAGAGTTTCTCAAAGCATTTATCTACAGAAGATTCTGAAAGTACCTACGCTGCCAAGTACTGAAGTTCTGTGTCAAAATGCTCTGATGATCAACACGCTAGAAGCACACATGCTGCAGAAGACTCTGATACAGCATAGTTCTGAATCTCATTAGAAGACTCTGATCCCTTCAGACTCTGAAGAACTTGCTAAAACTGAAGAAGTATTTTCAAGAATATATCCGTTGGAGCTATTCAACGTCTCTTTCCTTATTTGTGCTAGACACACTTACACAGACAAAAAGGATTTTTCTGTGCCATCTATTTCAAGGAAAGGTCAGTTGATGTGAAGACAAAAAGGCTCAGACCTTTTGGGACTCTCTTTTCAACGTTCAGCTTGCATGATTCAGCTGCCTATAAAAGGAGATCTTCACTTCATTCTTCAGTTACACACTTGCTGAAAAGAAATCATAATATTCTAAAAGCTCTCATTCTTATTCTTCATATAATCTCATTGTACTTAAACTTAAGAGAAAAATCACTGTTGTGATAAAAGCTTTATAGAAGCATTAAAAACTCTTGTATTTAATTTACATTGATTGTAAAGGATATTCCTTAAGAGGATTCAGTTAGAATCAGTAGCTCTTGAGAAGACTAAGAACTGTTGTTCTTAGGTGATACTATTGTAATCAGTTTGATTTAATAGTGGATTAAGTCCTTGTTGAGAAAGGCAAATCACTCTGGAAGGGTGGACTGAAGTAGTTGTTAAACGAACCAGGATAAAAATAATTGCGTGATTATTTTCAAGTCTTAATTTTCCATACTTATTCAACCCCCCCTTCTAAGTATTATCTCACCTTCAGTTGGCATCAGAGCTCCGGTTCTGAGTGTGCTACCACTTAACAGTGTCAGTAAAGATCCAGAGAGATATACTTTGATATTTATATTTATTTGTTATCATGACTGATAATTCAATGTCCAATATTAACAATAAATATGAAGAGAGGGATAGGATCAGCACCAAACCTCCAATGTTTGATGGAGAAAAATTTGATTACTGGAAAGACAGAATTGAGAGTTTTTTCCTAGGATATGATGTTGATCTATGGGATCTTGTCATAGATGGATATGTACATCCCACAGATGAGGATGGCAAAAAGATTGACAGAAAATCTATGACAGATTCTCAGAAGAAAGACTTCAGAAATCACCATAAAGCCAGAACCATATTACTAAATGCTATTTTACATACAGAGTATGAGAAAATCACAAATAGGGAGACAGCTTTTGATATGTTTGAATCCCTAAAAATGACACATGAGGGAAATTCTCAAGTTAAGGAGACAAAAACTCTGGCTCTGATCCAGAAGTATGAGGCTTTCAAAATGGAAGACTCTGAATCTGTTGAAACCATGTTCTCCAGATTCCAGATACTCACTGTTAGGCTGAAAGTTCTGGACAAGGGATATTCTACGTCAGATCATGTAAAGAAAATCATTAGAAGTCTGCCTGTCAGATGGAGACCAATGGTGACTGCCCTGAAGATGGCCAAAGATCTGAACAAGATCTCTCTAGAAGAACTCATCAGCTCACTGAGGAGCCATGAGATTGAGCTTGAGGAAGATGAACCTCAGAAGAAAGATAAAGGTAAATCTGTAGCATTAAAATCTAACAAAACTGCTAAAGCTTTGCAGGTCATTCAAGAAAGTTCTGAAGAATCTTCTTCTGAAGAAGAAGATGAGTTATCCATGCTGTCCAGAAGGATTAACAAACTCTGGAAGCACAAGGGAAAGAAGTTCAACAACTTCAGAAGATCTGACAACAGAAAGGAATCTTCTAGTCACAGAAGATCTGCCAAGAAAGAAGTTGTGTGCTATGAGTGCAAAGAACCTGGGCACTACAAAAATGACTGCCCCAAACTTCTGAAAGAAAAACCTAAGAAGAAGTTCAACAAAAAGAAGAAGGTTCTGATGGCAACATGGGATGACTCAGATGAGTGTGAATCATCTTCTGAATCAGAAGAAGAATGTGCAAACGTTGCACTGATGGCCAGGAAAGAAGATCAAGAGGAAGGTACCTCAGGATATGAATTTGAATCTGAATCTGATGATGATGCAGAAGAGGTAATGGCTAAACTTACCAAAGAATAACTCATTAAAGTTTTAACAGAAGTTCTTAAAAGTTACAACAACATCAAACTCAAATACAAGAAGCTGAAAAGCAATCTTGAATCTGAGATTGATCTTCTGAAAACAGAACTTGTTGAGCAGAAAGAAATAAATTTAAAAATCAAAAATGACTTTGATAGAACTCAACAAGAATCTGAATCTGAGACTAAGTCATGTGAAAATATTTTAGAAAAATATGACTCTAGTTTTCAGAGATTTCTCACTAAGAGCATAGACAGAAGCAAGATGGCTTCCATGATCTATGGTGTTAGTGGAAACAACAGAAGAGGCATTGGATATGAGTCTTCATCTGGAAGCAATCCAAAACCTGTTAACAAACTTTTCATCAGGAAGACACCTCTGTATTCTCAATTCAAATTTGGTCACTTGAATGACATTAAACACACAAGCTCTGAGAAGAGTACTTATGTGTTTAAACCTAAGGCAAGTCAGAATAAACATTATGTTGCAAAACAGAAGTTTAGACAAACCTACAAACCAACTAACCCCAAAGGACCCAAGAAGATCTGGGTACCTAAAAACAAAATAATTCCTGTTGCAGATGTTCTTAGCAGCAAGGTCAGGACACCAATCATGGTACCTGGACTCTGGATGCTCACGACACATGACAGGAGAAAAGTCTATGTTCCAAAGCCTGGAACTTAGATCTGGAGGGGACGTGAAGTTTGGAGGGAACCAGAAGGGAAAGATCATTGGATCTGGCACTATTGGAAATGGTAAACTTCCCTCTATTACTAATGTTTTACTTGTTGAAGGGTTAAAACATAACTTATTGTCCATAAGTCAATTAAGTGACAATGGTTATGATATAACTTTTAATCAAAAATGTTGTAAAGCTATTAGTCAGAAGGATGGCTCTATCCTGTTTAGTGGTAAGAGGAAAAACAACATTTATAAAATAAATCTTTCAGAACTTAAAGTTCAAAATGTTAAATGCCTCTTGTCTGTGAATGAAGAGCAATGGGTCTGGCACAGAAGATTGGGCCATATTAATATGAGACGTATATCTCAGATTAATAGACTTAATCTTGTCAGAGGACTCCCTAATCTGAAGTTCACTTCAGATGCTCTTTGTGAAGCATGCCAGAAAGGAAAGTTTTCAAAAACATCTTTCAAATCAAAAAATGTTGTTTCTACCTCTAAACCATTAGAACTACTTCATATTGATCTGTTTGGACCAGTGAAAACTGCATCCATCAGAGGCAAGAAGTATGGACTGGTCATTGTTGATGACTTTAGCAGATGGACAAGGGTAAAGTTCTTAAAACACAAGGATGAGTCACATTCTGTGTTCTTTGACTTCTGCAAGCAAGTCCAAAATGAAAAGAATTTCAAAATTATAAAAGTCAGAAGTGATCATGGTGGTGAATTTGAAAATAAATATTTTGAAAAATATTTTTCTGAAAATGGCATTGCTCATGATTTTTCCTGTCCTAGAACTCCACAACAGAATGGGGTTGTAGAGAGGAAAAACAGAACTTTGCAAGAAATGGCCAGAACCATGATCAATGAGACAAATCTGGCAAAACATTTTTGGGCAGAAGCAATCAATACAGCATGCTACATTCAGAACAGAGTATCTGTTAGACCTCTTCTAAAGAAGACTCCTTATGAATTGTGGAAGAACAAAAAGCCCAACATTTCTTATTTTCATCCTTTTGGATGTATCTGTTATATGTTAAACACTAAGGAAAATCTGGGCAAGTTTGATTCCAAAGCACAGAAGTGTTTCATGCTTGGATATTCTGAACGCTCTAAAGGCTACAGAGTATACAACACTGAGACACAGATTGTGGAAGAATCCATTCATGTCAGATTTGATGATAAGCTTGGCTCTGAAAAGCCAAAGCAGGTTGATAACTCTGCAGATAGGGAAGTAGTCTTTATTGACTCTGAAGTTCCAGAAGCAGACAAACTTCAAGTGAAGGAACCAGAAGCAACTCCAGATGCCACTCCCTTAACTTCTCAGATGAATAACCTAAAAATTTCTGAAGAGTCAACTATCAGAGGATCATCATCCAGAATTAAAGCCTCTCATCCAGAGGATGTCATTATTGGAAAGAAGGATGATCCCATCAGAACAAGATCTTTTCTTAGATCATCTGAAGCATCACTATTTGGACTAGTGTCAGAAATTGAACCATCTTCTGTAGAAGAAGCTCTGCAAGACAATGATTGGATTATTGCCATGCAAGAAGAGCTTAACCAATTCAGCAGAAATGATGTATGGGATCTAGTTCAAAGACCTCAAGGATTTAACATTATTGGTACAAAATGGGTCTTCAGAAATAAACTAAATGAGAAAGGAGAAGTTGAGAGGAATAAGGCAACGCTGGTTGCTCAAGGGTACAGTCAGTAAGAAGGTATTGATTACACTGAGACATATGCTCCAGTGGCAAGGTTAGAATCTATACGCCTTCTTATTTCTTTTGCTGCACTGTATAACATCACTCTGTATCAGATGGATGTTAAAAGTGCCTTTCTTAATGGTATTATAGAAGAAGAAGTTTATGTCCACCAACCTCCTGGTTTTGAAAATGAAAAATTTCCAGATCATGTTTTCAAATTAAAGAAATCTCTATATGGATTAAAACAAGCTCCCAGAGCTTGGTATGAGAGATTAAGTAATTTTCTTCTGGAGAAGAATTTCATCAGAGGCAAAGTGGATACAACTCTATTCTGTAAAACAATAAAGAAAGATCTTCTAATTTGCCAAATTTATGTAGATGATATTATTTTTGGATCAACAAATATTATGCTTGGAAAGGAGTTTGCTACATGTATGCAGGCAGAATTTGAAATGAGCATGATGCGAGAACTCAGATTCTTTTTAGGAATCCAAGTTAATCAAACTCCAGAATGCACCTACATACATCAGACAAAGTATGTTAAAGAACTTCTGAAGAAATTCAACATGTCTGACAGCAAGGTGGCAAAGACTCCAATGCATCCTACTAGCTCACTTGGGAAAGAAGAGGTAAGTAAGAAAGTAGACCAGAAGCTCTACAGAGGTATGATTGGTTCTCTTCTTTATCTTACTGCTTCTAGACCTGACATATTATTCAGTGTTTGTCTGTGTACTAGATTCCAATCAGATCCTAGAGAATCACACTTGACAGTTGTCAAGAGGATTCTAAGGTATCTGAAAGGTACTTCTAATGTGGGTTTGTGTTACAGAAAATCTGATGATTTCAAATTAGTTGGATTCTGTGATGCTGACTATGCTGGAGACAGAGTGGAAAGAAAAAGTACTTCTGGAAGTTGTCAATTTCTAGGAAGAAATCTAATCTCCTGGTACAGCAAGAAGCAACCCACAATTGCACTTTCAACCACAGAGGCTGAATACATTGCTGCTGCTGGATGTAGCACACAGATGCTCTGGATGAAAAGTCAACTAGAAGATTATCAAATTTTTGAGAGTAACATTTCCATCTTTTGTGATAATACTTCTGCCATATGTTTGTCCAAGAATCCCATTTTACATTCTAAGGCAAAACATATAGAAATTAAGCATCACTTCATCAGAGACTATGTTCAGAAGGGAATCATAAATTTAGCCTTTGTTGATACAGATCATCAATGGGCAGATATTTTTACAAAACCCCTTGTTGAAGATAGATTCAATTTTATTCTGAAAAATATTGGTATGGATTTTTGTCCAGAATGATATTTATCAGAAGCAACTTGTTCCAGATGCAAAAATGCTTAATTCATCTGAAGTATTTCTTCTGTTCATTTATTCTATTCTGATTAATATTTCTGATGTGAAAATCTGAACTAATCATCTTTAGAAGATCTGAACGTTGGCTAACGTTTCATTTCTTGAGAGAATTCAGAACAACATGCAAGCAAACACGTGTCACACAAAATCTGAAGAGGTGGCGTGTACACAACTGAAAAGATGTTTGAGGTGAAATTTGAATAGTAAATATCTTGGTTTTCCCCCCAAAATTGTCAGAAGCATTTATTATTTGAAATGATTTTATTCTCTTCATTTAATGTTGCTCAAACGTGCGTTCTTTCTGTCTTTTGATGTGCCTATATGATTAGTATAAATACTTGTTGTGTATTCACTTTCACACTTTTCACTCTCAGAATTTACATGCGTTTTCATCTATTGTTCTCTCTGCATAAAAACTCAAAACCTAAGTGTGTTAAAAAGCATTCTTCAATGGCGTCTTCTTCATCAACCACTGCACAATTTCAATCTACAATGGCTGTTGTGACTTCAGATAATCTAGGTGTTGCTCCATATACTCCTCCAAAGAGAACTCTCCTCACACCTGTTGATAAATTAGAAGTGTTGTGTGAATCCATGGTTGAATTTGATTCTCTGGCTGACAATGGGTTTAATTTTCGCTCCATTGTTAGAGCTCAAGGTTGGGTGAAATACTTTGATAGATTGTTTGGACCAATTTACCCTCTACTTGTTAAGGAATTCTGGATTCATGCATCTGTGTATCCCAAGTTTATTTTATCATCTGTGCTGGGAAAGGAGATTATCATCACAGAGGATCTGATCAGAAGATTTATTGGTTATGAAGAAACAGATGGTGTTTCCCACCTGCCAGCTGGGCATGTGGATATGGATGAAGTTTATGAGGAAGTTATGACTGCTGGACAAGCCTCTAACAGATTCAAAGATCTGAAGCCTGATTACAAGATCTGGGCCAAGATCTTCATGGGATGCATACATCACAGAAAGTCAACAAATTCCCCAGATTATGTCAACAATGAACAGATCTATTTTATGTACTGCCTTAGTCAGAGCAACAAGGTAGATCTTCCCTACATTTTGTTCATGCATCTGTGGAATCACATCAATGCATCTAGAGAATCTGTAAAAGAAAAAGGCCAAAAGATCAGGACTTGGATACCTTTTGGAAGGTTGCTCTCAGATCTTCTCACTGAAAATGGTTTAGTGGCTGCTCTGTATGATGCTGGTGTTACAGAGGAACTAGAGTTCATTATAGGAAAGCCTCTGAACGCTAAAAGCCTTCTGAGACTCAAGATTGTAGATGAACTCACTACTGCTCCAAAGAGGTTAAATATGTCTGATTTGAATAAGAGGGTTCCAGTATCTGACTTTCCTCTATTCTTTGCTGAAGAACCTAGACATATAGTTCTGATGTATATAGAGGAATGCAAAAAGGAAGGAGTGCATGTACCAGCCAATGTGTTTCAACTTGTCAAGCAACCACTACCAGATGCAGAAGAAGAAGAAGAAGAAGAAGTTCCACTTCAGAGGAGAAGATCTCAGCCTGCGGCAGAATCTGAACCTGTCCAAAAGAAGGCTAAGATTGCTGAGAAACCCAAGGATCTTTTAAAGAGAAAGGATTCTGGAGAAGCTGCCTCTGCATCTGCTAAGAGGATTAAACTCAAAGGTACAAAGACTTCTGCTATTTCTAAAAATGTTGTTATTAATGATTCATCTATTAAGTCTGTTCCCAAACCACCTGTCACTCAAACAACATCTATTGCTGCCCCTAGTTCTGTCTCACCTCAGAAACAAACCACTGCTTCTGTATCAAAACCACCTCAACCCAAAATACACATCAAACACTTCACTCCACGTCCATCACCATCAACCTCACAACAAACAGAACCACAACCAACAGAACCACAACAAACAGAACCACAACCATCAGAACTTCAACAAACTTCTGATAAACAAAACTCTGCTCAACCACAAACAGAAAATCAACCAAAAACTTCTGATCATCCAGAAAAACAAACCACAGAAGATCAACCAGAAAAAGACTCTGTCATACCACCCTCAAACATTCCATCTTCTGAACCAGTTGCACCTGTTACTTCTGAACCCACTAAAGTAACTTCTGCTCCTGTTTCATCTGAACCACCTTCTCAACAATCTGATACCCCTTCAGAACCTACTCATATCCCTGAGACAGAAGTTCTTGATATCACTCCATTAAAAACAGTGTTTCAAGTTTCTTCCACCTTTTGTACACCTACAACATCCTCCAACTCATCAGAATCAGAAATTCATCCTGATTTTCTAATTAATCCATCTGACAAATACCCTGTGCATGAACCTGAACCTGAATCAACCTTACCTGCTAAAACTACCATTTCAGACCCTATGCCTCCACCTACAACTTCTTCTGAGATGATTGTTCCCACTTCCAATCCATCATCATCTGGAATATCTTGTGCCCAAGTGTCTTCTCTTTATCATAATTTATCTTATGGTTTCAAACTGAAAGATTTTTATGATAGAGTTGAGCCTTCGGAACCTTTGAAACCTCTGAAACCAACACTCAGACAGGCCCTTCCATCTGTAATCATTTCATATATTCAATCTATGAACAATGAAGGATCTTTAGCAACCATATCTGCTACATCTGGTAAAGCTGTTGTTTCAGCTCTGCAACCTGCATCTGATAACACAGTTGCATCTGATAAACCATCAAACTCTGCTTTCATACCATATTCTAATGCATCCTTGGATGTTGTTTACCCACGCACAAGACCACAACCAAATCTGCTTAATGCTTTAAACAAATCCTTACCTCAAAAACCAGAAATTCCATTCATTCCATATTTCCCCCTCCTCTGATTTCCATCTCAAAATCACTGATACCACCAACTCTCAAACCTAAACAGATGACTCTGGAAACCTTGCTTAAACCTCCACCCAGACTTAATATTGATCATTTATTTCAAACGTTTTTGCAAGAAATACAGATGTCTTTAGGTACTGTTCAGAAGAGATGCTCTGAAACTATGGATGCAAATGAGACTGACATCATCTGGAAAAGTTTTATCAATAGATTCAACACTGTAGCTTCTAATCTGAAGAACATCTGTTATGATGATGCCAAGCTCAGAGCTGAAAGAACTCAATTCTGGATTGTCAACAAGACTAAACCTCTGCTTTGTTTGGATGCTCCTCCTCCTCCTCCACCAGAACCAACTGCCAGTGCATTGACTATGACTATGGTAGAACCCTCTTTAGGATCTCCAGAACCTATGGCAATTGACTCTGTTCAGGCTGCAGAACCTCCATTTTCTTCATCAGAGATAAAGACAGAAAATCCAGATTTTGGAGACAAGATTGCTGCTCTGGAAGCTGGTCAATCTGAAATAAAATCTTGGATGGCGAAGCAAGACAAGAAATCTGAGGACATGTCAGAGTGGATGTCTAAACAAGATGAGAAGAATGAGACAATGACTAAGTGGATGTCAAAACAAGAGCAATCATCATCTGAGATCACAGACCTATCGAAGATGCTTTTGTCAAAACACTCTTAGATTTTTTTCTCATGTTTGTGCATCTGTTGTTTTGCATCTGAATTTTATTGTTATATCTTCTGATATTTTCCAATGTACTCTTGCTCTGTTATGTTAAATGAATCAGTTTGTTATTCTCCATTGAATTATCTATTTATTGTTCCTTTTATTTGTCTTTATTAAAAATTTTTACTTTTTGCTTATGACAAAAAAGGGGGAGAAAATAAAGATCTGAACTATTTAATATAATTTCACTAGAATGAATCTTCAGACATATCTATTCTTTCTAATATCTAAATTGACCATTTCAGAACATTTGATAAGAACACTCTATAAAAGAATCTCTGAGCTTCTCAGATTATTTATCTTCTATCAAACTCTGAATCTCATATCTGCAAGATATTCTAACCCTTAATTATTACAAAGACAAACAAGATCTGACTCTGAAGATTACTCAAGATAAAAAGGGAAGTTTCTATTCCTTTTTCATATTCAACTTAGGGGGAGATTCATCATCTCAGGGGGAGTTATAATTCTTTATGTTCAATTAAATAAAATTTCTGATACTTTTTGTCATCATCAAAAAGGGGGAGATTGTTAGAACACAGATTGGTTCTTAATAATTACTCTTTGTTTTGATGATAACTGTTAGGAAATTTATATTTAAGAATTATATACTCTAAAATTTGTTTGAGAGTTTTACTGCAGATTGAAATTATATTAACTCTCTAGAAGCAAATCTGCCTTGAATACAAGAAGTTATTCTGACTCTGAAGCGCCAGATGCACCTTACAGAAGAATCTGTTTGCTCCTCACAGAAGATCCTGAGCGTAGTCTCCAGAAGGATATGAAGAAAGAAGCTCCAGAACATTCTGAGTCAGAAGCATCTGAAGATAATCAGAAGCATCTGAAGTTGAAGCATCTGAAGTATAGAAGAATATTAATTGAAGAGTTTCTCAAAGCATTTATCTACAGAAGATTCTGAAAGTACCTACGCTGCCAAGTACTGAAGTTCTGTGTCAAAATACTCTGATGATCAACACGCTAGAAGCACACATGCTGCAGAAGACTCTGATACAGCATAGTTCTGAATCTCATTAGAAGACTCTGATCCATTCAGACTCTGAAGAACTTGCTAAAACTGAAGAAGTATTTTCAAGAATATATCCGTTGGAGCTATTCAACGTCTCTTTCCTTATTTGTGCTAGACACACTTACACAGACAAAAAGGATTTTTCTGTGCCATCTATTTCAAGGAAAGGTCAGTTGATGTGAAGACAAAAAGGCTCAGACCTTTTGGGACTCTCTTTTCAACGTTCAGCTTGCATGATTCAGCTGCCTATAAAAGGAGATCTTCACTTCATTCTTCAGTTACACACTTGCTGAAAAGAAATCATAATATTCTAAAAGCTCTCATTCTTATTCTTCATAGAATCTCATTGTACTTAAACTTAAGAGAAAAATCACTGTTGTGATAAAAGCTTTATAGAAGCATTAAAAACTCTTGTATTTAATTTACATTGATTGTAAAGGATATTCCTTAAGAGGATTCAGTTAGAATCAGTAGCTCTTGAGAAGACTAAGAACTGTTGTTCTTAGGTGATACTATTGTAATCAGTTTGATTTAATAGTGGATTAAGTCCTTGTTGAGAAAGGCAAATCACTCTGGAAGGGTGGACTGGAGTAGTTGTTAAACGAACCAGGATAAAAATAATTGTGTGATTAGTTTCAAGTCTTAATTTTCCATACTTATTCAATCCTCCCTTCTAAGTATTATCTCACCTTCAAGAGCTGTTTTCTGCAGAATTCGCGTGCATTCGCTGGGCGAATGGAGGCGAGCCTTCGCCAGACTTCGCCAGGCGAACTGGGCAGCGAATGCTGCCTTTTGCTTCTGTTTGGCTTCGCTAGGGGTTTCGCCGAGCGAGTCCCAGAGAGTGTTCGCTGCGGGGCTTCGCCAGGCGAATGGCAGCGAACATGACAGCATTTTGTGATTTTTCTGCTGTGCTGTTCTGTTCTCGCATGGTTGGACCCTTGTTGGTCGTGAGCGAGTACGTGGTTATTGTGGATCGGTTGAGAGCATGAAGGTGATGTAGAGGGCGTGTGCTTGAATACTCGTTGATACGAACAATTGAACTGAAGTACGCTGTGATGCCTAAAGTGGCTATGTATCCTTCGACTAGGAATGAATATGTGTGGATGCGTACGTGTGATGTATGCACAGTGTGCGAAATATGCGGATCAGTAGGATCGTTACGCATTAAGTATGTTGTAGTGATGTATTGTGGTAAGTGGGTCCGTAGGACCGATACACTTTATATGCGTTGTGATTATGTGTTGTTGTGTGACGATTGGATCGGTAGGATCGGATGCACTTGTGTGCTTAATATGTAGGTGATATATGATTGGATCGGTAGGATCGGTATGCCTTATGTGCATAGTGTGTGATATGTTGTGTGGTGAGTTGATCGGTAGGATCGACGCACTTTGTGTGCTTGTGTACGTATGCATATTATGATGAATGGATTCGTAGGATCGTGTGCACTGTGTGTGCTGTATGGTTATGCATAGCGTCTTGCATGGTATGTGGACATGGTGAATCGTTGCTCGGTAGAGCGTATGCGATTCACTCACGTGCTCCTAATGGGGAGCGTGTGGACGTGAGGCCTGTGTGGCTCACGTGCTCCAAATGGGGAGCGTGTGGACGTGAGGCTTGTGTGGCTCACGTGCTCCAAATGGGGAGCGTGTGGACGTGAGGTCTGTGTGGCTCACGTGCTCCAAATGGGGAGCGTGTGGACGTGGTGTGTGGTACACTCACGTGCTCCAGTGGGGGAGCGTGGACGGGAATTTGGATCGTTGCTCGGATGGAGTGTATGCGACCACCCGTCTCCCAAGTGGGGGACGTTGATATTTGATTATATGGGCTCAGGAGGAGCGTGGTAGGGATAGATCGTTGCTCAGAGGGAGTGTATGCGATCTATCCTGAGTTGGGTCGGCATCGCATTTTGTTGAGTCTAGTGCATGTGTTGCATTATTATTGTGTGTTGTGGTTGTTGATAATGGGGCAGTAGGTCCGGGTGTGAGAAATATGAAATAATTGATTTATTGTTTTCTGCCTTTTATTTCATGTATGTTTATACCATTAATATTTGATCGTGAATCTCACCCCTTTGTTATTGTTGTGGTTTGTGCTTCTTCGGGAGTACAGACAATCCAGGTGTTTAGCTAGCTGGGATTGTGGAGTCGTTGTAGGATTGCTCTGATACGTAACACCAGGGCCTTTTGGGAGTTTATTGTCATTTGATGATTATGTGTGCCCCTGTGGTGTATCTGTTCTTTTGTGGGATATGTGATGATGCATGATGGATATATATATATATATATATATATATATATATATATATATATATATATATATATATATATATATATATATATATATATATATATATATATATATTATGTGGTTTATGGCAGACTAATTTTATTTTTCCGCTGCAATATTACTGAAAATGATTTTGAGAAATGTTACGTGGAATCGTGTGGAAAAATTGTGACATCCCGTAAGTGGGAGAAACTCTGGTATGTGCTTATTTTAATCGTTTTATTTTATTTTGGGAAACGGGGTGTTACAACCACCACCAGTTGTTGTTGCATCAAGCCTACCACCAACACCAGTTGCTGCTACATCAAGCCAGTCAACACCAGATGGAGGTTCAACTCAGCAAGTATAAAAAAAAAGAAAGAGACTTCAAAAAAGTCTAAAACCTGT
This sequence comes from Lathyrus sativus, assembly GCA_963859935.3. Taxonomy (NCBI): domain Eukaryota; kingdom Viridiplantae; phylum Streptophyta; class Magnoliopsida; order Fabales; family Fabaceae; genus Lathyrus; species Lathyrus sativus. Next base: position 649,011,231 of record OZ012737.1, on the reverse strand, counting down.
TCTGAGCCAACCATAAGCTTATGTTTATCTTTGCTGTGTACGATATATTCCACCTTTTGTCTATTATGTAGTTTAAGACTAAGCCTTATAATGTCACTTTTTTGGGATTTCAACTGCTGTAACATATGGCATAAAATGCTTGTACTCTAGTTATGTCTAATGGCTTGCAATGCCACTTTTGTAATGACTTGTAATGTTAATATTGCAACTAATGTTATGGTTTGTGACTATTGTTATGACCATTTATACTTTGCATTTGTTCTTTGCAAACAAAAGTAACATTTCTCAAATAAAAGCAACTATGTTTCATTGATATGATTTGACAAATACATAACAATGTTGACAAAACATTTCACAGATACAATTCAACCTCCTTGTTCACAACTACATGTCATTACACAAAAAATAACCAACCTAAAAAACTATTGTTAAAAATATAACATTAAACAATAAGCTCAATATTCCAATGATTATAGACAATTTCAACCATCCCCTTGTGTTGATGATCTCAATCTTCAACCTGTAAATTTTCTTCTTCTACCTCTGGATCATCAAATCCCTTTCATCGATAATGTCGTCTTCGAACCATTTGAAAAAATTACATCCCTTGTTCACATGATTTCTGAAATTTTTGCAACCCCAAAACTTTTTCCCAAAATTGACAATGAACATATCACCCACGGTACGAAGCACACATTCATCTTGGTAAAAACACTTTCTCCTTTTGTTTCTTCGAACAACCGACCCGGATGTACCAATTGAAGAACTGACATTTTATATTTTGGAGACGAATAAGAAATATAAACCTTAGGAAACAAAAAGTCAAAAACGATATGAAGAGAACTGCAGATAACAAGACGAATAGAACACGATGAGGGAAGCTACAAGAAGGAAGATGAATGAACCATGAAGAGAACAAAATGAATATGCTGAGAAGAAGAGGAAAGTAGCCACGATCGTGTTTTTTCTAGAAACCAACAAACATTTCACCCTTTAAAAACTAAATTAATTTTTCATTTGATGACTAGGCATACAGTTAAAACGCCACCATAACATTAACTAATAGTCCAACATATTAATGAACAAAATAGATCAAACATGTTAACCGAAGTAACATTATAGAAACAAATTAAATTATTTTTTATTAAGGGACTATATTACAACTCATAAAACCGAAGTAACGTTACGAAAAGAAATCAAATTATTTTTTATTAAGGGACTATATTAACTCATAAATAACTTAGAGAAGTTGGGAACTAATTATGTCTTTAACTTTTTAAAAATATATCCTTAAACTAATACGACACTGAAGTACTTAATATATTAACAAAAATAAATTTCTAGAAAATTAGTGGGCCGTTTCCGCGCCTTTGGTTTCCCCTCGCAACATTTAAACGCCTCCTTCCTTCTCCGTGGTAATGTCGTTACAGCGTTTAGTTCTACTTACCTCTTTTCTTCTTCGCCACATGTTTTCTGCAATGAACTCACCACACTGATGAGTTTTCCGTTCAACAATTTTTCCTATTTCACCAAAGACGATATTCCATTCGATTTGCGCAACTTCGACGAGCCGAAATTCCCGCCAGAGAATACCTCATGGCAGCCGGAGCAGATCCTGGTTTCGATAATTTAGTAATGGATCCAATTTTTGACAACGAGGAAGAAGAGGAAGGAGATGGATTCGATAATTTAGTAATGGATCCACTTTTTGACAACGAGGAAGAAGAGGAAGGAGATGGATTCGATAATTTAGCAATGGATCCACTTTTTGACAACGAGGAAGAAGAGGAAGGAGAAGAAGAAGAAGACGACGAAGATGATGAAGAGTATGTTCCCGATGTGCCGTCGTCTAGGGTTTTTCACGGTCGCCGGAATCCTACATCTGACGAGGTGATACTTATCCTCGACGATGAACAGCAAAATTCAGTTGAAGACGACAGAAACAAACGCCGCAGAACTGAAGGAGTAGAGGCTTCGTCTTCTTCAATCCCGATCGGAAGCCTTGACGGCAGTCAAGAGAATGACTGGAACCGCACCGAGGTTGACGGCCTCATTTGCCCTATTTGTATGGATGCTTGGACCGATGACGGCGATCATCACGTCTGGTGCCAATGCTAAACCCTAATCTCACATTTTTTAAATAATTAAATCAATAGATATGCACATTGTTGAATTGTGGTTGATTTTTTTTTTTTTTGTGATGAATGAGTTTAGTTGTCTTCCTTGTGGGCACATTTATGGCATGTCTTGCATCAAAAAATGGCTTAAACAGCGACGCAATTCGGGGAAGGTAATTGGATAGCGTGTTTGTTTGGTTGCAAGTTGCTTTATGAATTTGATATACCAGCAAAAGAAGAAGGAACAGGGTGTTTAACATTCACATTTTGTCTGTTCATTCTTTCTAGTGTCCTCAATGTAATATGGAATGTTCGATGAAGGATGTGAGGAAACTCTATGCTTCCCGAGTAGTTGCTGTTGATGAAGAATCTCATAAGGTTGTCTCAATGTTATGATCAAAAGAAAGTCTTAAATTTCAAGAAACTTGTTTGCCTGATTCTTTCTTTTCTGTTGGCAGAGAATTCGGTCACTTGAGACCCAATGTGCTTCTCTTGAGAGTAAGGTAGGATGTCTTTTATGTCTTTATGGATTTTTTTATTCAGCTTTTTTTATTGCATTTTATGGGCCTGGATTATCCTAGAATATAGGAGGCTATGTTTTCATTAGTCTTTGTTAAGAAAATTTGTAAATTTTGTTCTTAGGATGGTGATTGGTGCAAGAAAGAAGCGGGATGGAAGAAGAGAGAAGCTGCATTGCTTCTTGATGTTAAGAACCTTAAAGAGGTATACTTTTGGCATGATGATGATGATGGATGATACCTGCTGTTTAGGTTGCAAAAAATGTGTTGTTTTTTACAAAATAGAACACTTTCATATTAGATCCATTTCTGGTACTGTCCATATTTCTATACGGAATATCTGGCAGAACTGTGTCATGTTTTTACTTACATCTTTGCTCCACTCCCCTACCCATTAAAGTATTTTGGATAATGCCAACAGTTTAATCTTCACTTTTTCCAATTACTTTGTTGTCACGGTGCTCTAATAACTGTTTTATTAGTTTCTAATGATTTCATGCCGTACAAGTTAGGAGTCTTTGTATGTGTGTTTTTAAATTGTTTTAATTTCAAAGTTTGGTTATGTAGAAGAACATTTATTTGGAGCAGCTGGTACTAGATATGCAGAGTAGACAATCTGGATTAATGGATGCCACTGGGAACTCTCAATGGAGATATGAATCTGGTAATAATTGTTTAAAAATTCAGTAAATGCCTTTTTGTCAATCAAAATTAAGTGCAGTTTATTTCATTGAGCACATTGTATTGTTTACTATTTGTATCTTGCAGAGCAAAATTATAACCCAATGTCTCATGGAAAAGGATCTTTTTGCAATTTTCTATTTCAGGTGTGCCATTTTCTCTTTATCATATCATCTACTTTATGTGCTATGTTGTCAATAGCACGCTATAGCATCGTTATAGTGGAATAGTGTAGCGGTGGTAGGGTTCGGTGTAACGCTATTGGTACAAGCTGCTATCAACAATAGCAGTTGTAGCGGCCGCTAATTGCAGCCACTATTAGAATTTTGGGGATAAATTTCTTAAATTCTTTTTTTAAGGGTATAAATTTCAATCTTAACCCTTTGAAGAGTAGTGTTATGTTTTTGCTCACAAATAATTTGTTCCGCTCTTCTTCCTTCCATTAGTTCAGTTCTATTTTATTCTTCTTCTATGCTTAAGTTTTATTACTATATACTTTACGTTCTTTAACTATGAAGTATGATGATCTCTTTAATTTAGTGTATTAGTCTATTTTTGAGTATTTATGCTTACTTTGCGCACTGGTTTTTAGTCTATAAAATAGCAGCTATCCCGCTATCCACTCTACCGTTATAGTAGCATTTTAGGGGGTCAGTGCTACGCAACGCTATCCGGGATTAACAACGTAGATGGGTCCATGTTCTCCACATGTAGAATGTCCGAATTTCTTCAAATTCTTTGAATATGATTAAAATGTTTCGTTTAAGTATCATTAAATGGTCTAGCCTTTTTTTTGGGTAACATGAATTTTATTTACTAAGTTGTTTTTCTGTTTCTAGAAAGCATTTCAACTGGAAGGTGCTCGCATATTTGATATGGACACTTACAATCAAATTGTATTAATCGCACATAAGCCAAAAGCAATAGGTGATGTGCACTTGCTATCTAAAGTAAGATTCTTGAATTTGAAATATGCACGTGTATGTTGTCTCTTACATCTCTTTATTCAATGACTGATTTCACTTTGATGTTTATGGAAACCTGGCTTTGTAGTTGAGCTTAATATCTCCATTTGAGATGCAAGATATTGTATTGCCTTCATCTACAAATGGTGTTAGAGACCTACACATTTCTCCTTTCGATAATACACAGGCCCTCTATGCTTCATTTGGGAAGAAATTATCAGTGCTCAGGTATAGCTGCATTAAGTACTGATTCATTTGGTTTTACGATGTAAAATTTGTTCATTAATGTATTTCATGTTGTTTCAGCTTCGTCAGTGGCACCCCTGTTCTCAATTATAATCTACAGGTAGAAGTTTGATCAATTACTATAATATAGTAAAAATAAATCTGTTGCTAATAGTTTATAACTTCTATGCTTTGTGGTTTCCTAGAATAATATTGCAATATACATATAGTATTTATTTATTTTTATTATTAAAGATTAAAATGACGAGAAAAATAGATGAGAGTAAAAGCTGAGTAGAAGTATCCTTAAATTTAGTAAAAGAAATCCAAAATGAACAGCCAAGAAGGTGCCATTTTGGAAAATTTGAGTTGGCCACTAGAAGTACCCATTAACTTGCGTAAGTAATGGGTAATTATAAATTAGAGTTATTTTATTTTGCAAAGAATGCTGTTGTAACTTGCATAAGTAGCTATCCTTAAAATTATAGTATTTCTCTCAGGGTTGGCCCAACATTTATCGAAGCATAAAGCAAACTCTAAATTTAGTAATTAGCAAAAAAAAAAAATAGTGGCCTTTTAATGTTAATAATAATATTTTATTGTAATTTTATATAAATTTTACTTTTAATTCTTGCTTTTAGAGATACAAGCATGTCAGTTAGTATATCTTTTTATACTTGTGAGACCTTTTATTTGTTGTGCTTGAATGTTTTTAATTTTTTGAGGCCTTTTAATAATACATGAAAAGTACAATTTTTTATTTTTCTTGAGGCTTTTTAATCCATGAAAAATAATTTTTTTAGCAGGCCTAAAGCCTTTGCTTTAGAAGATTCTTGCTAAATCTACAAAATGACAGGAAATGCTACCACCTAATTATTTAAATAGATTTATACCTATATTAGTAAATGTTTATATCTTTTTTCTCATGTTATGCTAAGTGCATGTTTAGTATCACTGAGTTTGCTAGAATCACGATGAGTCACCATGATTTGTAGAAGCTAAGTGTAACTTTTGCTAAATTACGGTGGTTCATTGTGGTTTAGGCAAGTCTATCGTGATACCAAAGATGCACTAGTGTTGTTTATTAAACCTTTCAATCTTCACGAGTCAGTTTACATGTGGGTTTTATAACTTGCGATAATCATATTCCAGCTTCCTGCTTGGTCCTGCTCATGGGATCGTAACAGTACACATTACATATATGCTGGACTACAGGTCAGCATTTTTTGTTGTTGTATTTATTGGATCTAAGAACTTTAAGTGCTGATTGTCATATAACTTTTCCACAGAATGGTTCTGTTCTGGTGTTTGACACGAGACAAACTGCAGGACCCTTAAAATATTTAGATGGGTTAACTAGCAACCCTGTTCATAGTTTGCAGTCTCTTTCACAAACATCGAGTCTTCCGTCTGGTGCCAGAAGCATCCTATCCGCATCTGCCATCGGGCCTTGTCAATGGAACACGGATTCTGAAGAACGGTAGGTTGTTTGGACTTTATGGATATTTCTTTACGCTTGGTTTGCTTGGTTTTCAATTTTGATGTACAGTTTTAATTTGTATGTTATTTTGTTCCTGACGTTTGCATGATAGTGTAGCAGTCTTTTTTCAAAATTATTACCTCCAAATCTTTTAGCTGGTTTCTTTTGCATTTTGGAAATTCACATTTTGCTTTATTGGGAATAAGTCTGATGAGATAACATATGACGGCAAGTTTTGATTTTGGAAGCAATTATTGGGATAAGGCTTATGGTATATTTATTTACCTCTCCTAATGCTCCATTTTTTTCTTAATGAAAATGTGAAGGTTTGTAGTTCCCGAGCCTTATGATCCCGATGCTTATGATCAAGGAGTTTGTATATCCCTTGCCTATTGCCCGAGCAGTGATGACATTGTTGTAACGTACCGTCCAAAGTTCAACACCATGGTGGATGCACCTAATTCTCAATTTTGGCCCACTCCTTATGTTACTGGACAAGGAGTACAGGGTTCTCATGTATTGTTAAAGAGAACTGGCTGTAATAATTACCAAAAGATGGGCTCTTCAAATGCCAATGTTAGTGATATTCGACTACCAAAATGTGTAGTTATAGACACTCAAGATCAAAATAGATTATTTGTATCTGGAGATGAAGCTACATGCAACTTGGTCTTGCAAGAGTTGCCATCTTTTAGAACGATTCAGCAATTCAAAATGCCAGCTCATGTTCGTGATATTAGGTACTCACCTAGTCATGGAATGCTTGGTTGTTTAACCGGTAATTCATTGCAACTATTCCGTACCAATCTCAAGTGAGACAGTACTTCTATAGTTTGATTCATAGATGTTGGTTTTTGTTGTCCAGTTTTGTTTTTCAGATTTAGCTGTCGCTAAAGTAGTTGAGATATTTATTGTTTCGCAAGGGCATTTCTTTTGTAATTATTCATATATTTTATATATTAGAGCTGGGATATTGATGATAACAATTTTCCGAAGTTTTTTTTTTTTTTTTTTTAATTATTCCTGTTTTATGTATTAGAGCTGTAATGTTGATATTTATATTTTTCGACTGTAGGGATAATTCTATCATTAAGGACATCGTAAGTACTGATCAGAATAAATCAATGAATATTGATTTGAGTCTCTGGGTCACATTTTTCGAAATGGACAACTCAATTGATTTGTATGTTACATTCACTTCAATTTCAGAAAAAAATAAAAGTACCTAAATTAAGTTAAAGATTCTTAAATTAATGTTTCAAGTTACATTAATTTTTCAAATTGTTAATCATCATGTTGCCCGATTAGCTTGCGCCACAACTTTTATTTCAATCACCATCACTCACCTCTTCCAAAGGTACCTTCTAAAGTGATAGATATTTAATGTAGAGCCATATTAATATTTATTAATCAGATAATACAATTAGAAAAGAAATGGTCCACGATCTTTACTACTGTATTCATATTAATTTTCCTCTGTTTTACTTATAATTCATATATCAATGCAATGGTCCACGATCTTTACTTTAGAAGATTCATGTGTTCTTTTCAGTTTTTACGCCCAACAGACATTTTTCAATAGACGACATTGATAATCAAGTTTCATGTCAGAAATCTTCCTTATTTATGACGGTGTTCTCGTTTTCATCGTTGAAATGACAATAACGTTATAAAAATGACAATAACGTTATAAAATTAAGAGTATGTTTATAATATTCGCACTCCACAGTGCCACTTTTACCAACCCATACATAATTGTCCACTCTGCTTTTCTTGGACATTCACAAACATTATTCCTTTCTCTCTCCCTGTTCTATTTTTTTCCCATTTGGTGTAGCATATAACTTCACACCAAATAAAATAAATGTGACAGACAAAAAAAACCACACAATAGAGAGGGCCCCAACCTCAAATCACCCCACAAAGTAAAAAAGAAAACTTTTCTCAAACAAACAAACAAAAAAGATCACAAGACAACAGTATTGTTTTTTGGGACACCTCCCAAAAATTGCAAAACATATAATCCTCAACCCCAACATTCAGGTGTTAATCTATGATCTCTTTTTGAATCTTGACAATAATTATAAACCATATGATATCTTTGCACCCATCTCATTGCATTATTTTGCTGTGAGTTCAATCCACCAGAGCCATACGGTGAAGCCGAAACCGGCCGACACCACCGAGGCGCAAACGCTGTGCAACCACTAGCTTTGAAATTTGAATAGTGTGCCACAAACGGTTGATACTTGTAATCAGCTTTGTATTTTCCATCTTCTGTTGCCCACGATGAAGCATCCCAAATTGAACCATAAAGCCACATTGGTCTTATAGGAAATGTTGTGTCACTCTTCCGAGGGTACCTCCTTATAGGCACATCATCCACTAGGAATCTGACACGTTACTCATTGTCAGTATAAATCATTTCTATCAATGTGCCTATAGTTTAACCAATCTTGAATAAATTAATGTTACTTTTTCACTTTTTATTAGTTGTGTGTTAGTGTCAATGTTATGATTTTTGTGCCATTCATGTGACATTGGTTTTGTTTTTCTATATGACTTTTTATTAATTCTGTCACATTCCTATTTGCCATTTTCTTTCATTTCAGAGAAAATTATATTGTTAGCTTTTCATTTTCCACTCTCTTAAACAACAAAAAAGCTTTCATTTAAAAAAATACTAATCAGTTTTGCCTAAACTTTGATGCAAAATTGATTAATTAAGACCAATCATGCAGTGCCACCTACGCATAATCCAAGCTTAAATGGGATTTTTTATAGACTAGCACTCATAATGTATGTATTCAATTTTAAAAAATCATTCTCTTATAAAAAATGACCGCGATAAAACTGTATCGCAAGATATTGATAATGTTATTCACAGTTTTATAATAAATAATATGTTTAATTCACACTGCGATGATCATAATCAGTATTGTAACAATATTTATCCTGACCGAAAGCACAAAAACTTTTACTCGAGTGCAATCTGACAGCGATTTTTATTTAAAACTTTGAGAAATATAATTAAATTATAGAGTGACTTACATTATCTCCTTAGGACTCCAAAGTATAGCATAGTGATGAAAACCTTTGGTAGGATCAAACCAAAGATGAAACTTGACTTCTCTACCAATAATTTTCCCATCTCCACTCCCTCTTATATAAACATTGGTCTGCAAAGTATAAGGCTTTCCAAATGTTGTCCCTAGAAACTCAATGTCCACTTCATCATGGTAACCAGGATGCGCTTCATTGTTTGATAGCTGCCAATAATCCAACAATTAATCATCATTAGTACTAATTGTAAATTGTAATTAATAAGCTAAACAATCAGTGCATATTTGAATCGACAACGAGTTCTGCAAAACCACATACACAGTGGTTTAACTGATTGTCAATTCAAACATATAGATCATGTTGCCATGTCTTACATAAAAAGCTGTTATAACTCCTGCAGTATAGCCAGGCTGAAGCTTAATGGAGGCACCGAAGTACCCGGATCGGAACGGACGAACCGATTTGAATCCACTTCCTGAGGTTCTATCAAGCCAAATTGTCAATCCATTTTGTTCTAGTCTTTGGTGTTGGGGTCCCCAAAGATTTGTAAAACCTTTGTAAAAACTCATAGACTGGAACTTAGAGCTTGGCCAGTAACCAGGTGAAGGTGGCCAATAAGCATTGGTTAAAGATGGCATTAAGATGAAAAAAGCAAAGAGAAAAAGAGCCATGAAGAAAAAGGTTTTGATAAAGTTTTAGCAGAAAGAAGAATGATTTAGTTGTGGAGGGAAAGTGGTGATGATCAAAGTATGGGTCATATGATATGGAAGAAGTGTATGGGAGTGAGTATGATATAAATATAAGAAAAATGTAAAAGTGGGTCCCATTTGAGAATTAGTGGTTTAATGAACTTTTGGAGGGATGTGAATTAAACAAACCGTATCAATAATTTTTTGTGGACACGCGTATGGAATAATATGTATTCTATACAATAAATAAAAAAAATATAGGATATGATTTATTTAATATATGTATATGAAAATTGAAATTGGAAATCAGTTAAATTTTTGTTAGATCTAGGGCTGGCAATGAACCAAACCAACTCGAAGATAGTTCGGAATTCGACTCGACAATTAAATCGTTGAACTAGGTTCATGAACCAAATGAGTTGAGTATGAGCGAAAAATTAAGTTCGTTAACTAAATGAGCTGAACTTGAACTATACATAGTTCGACTCGTTAGGTTCATGAGTCAACTCGATTACATATGAAAAAAATTATACTATCCTTAAGATTAGGTTTAAATATTTACTTCAAATCTTAGACAAATTTAATCTTCAATTTATTAGTTTTTGAATTAGACTCTCAAATGTATCTCTTGAAAGTTGTGTAGGTTTTGAATTAGTAGATTTCGAAGATAAAGTTAAATTTCAATATGATAACTTTTATTTTATTTTAATATTTTATTTAAAAATATATATATTTATTTAAAATGTCAAATATACTAAAAAATATATATATTTAAAAAAATAGTTTTTAAGTTCGTGAACCATGTGAGCTGAACCTAATGAGATGAACCTAACGAGTCGAACCGAACTGTTCGTGAACTTATAACGAGTCGAGTTTGAGCTTAAAAAAAAGTTCGTGTCGAACTCGAACTCGAACTCGAATTCGAACAATTCTTAACGAGTCGAGCCGAGCTGAGGTGAGTTCGACTCGACTCGACTCATTTCCAGCCCTAGTTAGATCTCAAAATATAAACTTTTTCTGAAAAATTATATTAAATATTTATTTTTCTACATATCTATAATTATGTTACATATTTTTTGTTTGTATTTTGCACTACTATTACCCAAATGTTAATAACTATTTCTTTTAAGAATAAATTTATAAAATTATATAAATAATCGAAAAATTTAATAATTCAACTAGCTTTCTAAATTTTTATTATTTATTTTTAAATGTCTTAATAGTTAACAAAAACCATACTTTACTTAAATCATTTGCAATAACTGATAATTAGTAAAAGAATTAGGGGAAAACATCAATCTTAATAAATAGTTACATGGACTAAGAGAATATGAAATGAGTGAATAAAAAAACTATAGAAAAGAGAAATTATAATTAACATTAAAAAAATAGTAACTAAATAAGAAAAAATCGTTTAAATAAGGAAAAATGATGGCTTAAGCAATAATATTTATTTATATTTATGAATTAATTTAAATAAATTGTCGATATTTATAAATTAAAATTTTTTTAAATAAAAGAATAGAAAAAAATATTATTTGAGTATTGAAAAAATGAACAAATATTAAATGAAATGATTGCATATGTAACATATCATATACGTATCACCATTGTATTAAGAAGTATAAGATTAGTTTTTTTTTAAAAAAAGATTTGAGTTGGAAAATGATACAATTTTTAAAATTTTAAATCTTAGTATTTAAAATGATCAATTCTACCATCTATTAGCAGAAATCCGATTTAAAGTCAGAGCAACATTTCATATGAAACTGATTCTACACAAAAGTTGTTAATTAACATAATTCAAATCTAAAATTCTTAGAGGATCAAACTCAAAACCCATAATTTTTTATACATTTTTTATTCACGATATACATATTTCTTGATAAAGATACACTCTTGGTTCTCGATAAAAAAAAATTGAGTAGGAAAATGATACACTCTTAATAATTATATGGAAAACACATATTATGTAAGCAAAATATCCTTTTTTTATCCTTTAGCTTTACATCAGAGTCCATTTTGCCCCCTCAATTTTAAAAAGGGCCAAGTTGATCCTTTAATTGTTCAAATAGTGTCATATTCATTCTTTCCGTTTGTCCCGTTAGTTAAAGTCAATATAAGTGTATAACTGGCACACACATGTAGCTAATGTGGAATATATCGCCCATGTAGAATTTAACTGTACAACCTTAAAAGAGAAAGTGAAACGATTTGAGGCATTCAGAACACATGCAGAAACCCTAGCAGAGCTATTGACATTGTGCATTAACCCTGCGATTTGAGGTGAAAACGTTCGTTGAAAGTGAAATCGAAGACACCATTGTTGACTATAGGTATGTTTGAAGTGATTTTTCTGCAAATTTTAAATGTTGTAGTTTTAGGGTTTATGGAATCTTTCATAAATCCATCTTTTTCTGCGCTTCTACTTTAAGGCATAATTTGAAATGGATGAACATTTACATATAAAAATCCATCACAATGGTGAATTCATTGAGGAGGTATTTAGTGTGTACGAAGGAGGATAAGTGACTGATTTGAAAATAGAGGTTGATATGTGGAGTTATTTTGAGTTGTTAGGTTGTTTTAGGGAGTTAGGTTATAGCGCCATAGAGAAAATATATTACAGGGATCCCACATTTGGGATGAATGTGTTGGTTGATGACAAAGGTGCCTTAGAGATTGTTGATCTTTATAGAGTGCATTTTAGTGTTGATATCTATATTTAACACACATTGTCTCAGCCTGGGTATTATAATGGTTCCCTTGTTGAGATAGAAGTAGATCCTGATGACATTGTAGATGAGAGTGAAGAAGTGCTTGTTGCAATGTATGAAGAAGTAGTTAATGAGGGGTTGAAGGAAACTGAGATGAAAAAAACTAAGGCAAGGGAAGCTGAACTGAAAGAAACTGAGACGAAGGAAACTGAGATGAAAAAAACTAAGGCAAGGGAAGCTGAACTGAAAGAAACTGAGACGAAGGGAACCGAGGTAAGGGAAACTAGGGCAATGGAAACCGATACAAATGATGATAATGGGCATGAGGGTGGTGAGGTGCATGATGATGTTAGTTCTGATGACACTGAGGATGAGAGCTTCAATTATGATAGTGCAATGAAGGTAACTTTTGATGATGAATCTGATGAGTATGATGATGAATTGGTTTAGAAAGATGAAATAGTTAATCTAATTGACTTTGCAAAAGAAGATGACCAAAAGAAGAAGACCAAAAAAGGTAACGAAAAGTGGGAAGAAAATAAGGAAAACTTTAAAAGGAGTGATAATTAAAGTGAAGATCTAGAAAGTGGGTGTGAGAGTGACAGTAACAGTGGAGTTAGAAGAAATAAATACCCAATGTTTAAGTTACAAAAAGACATGTCCAAAATAAATGGGATATGGGAATGTATTTTAAGGAAGTAATAACCTCATATGCAGTCCAATCTGGAAGAAATTTGAAGTTCATTAAAAATGACAAGATAAGGGTGAGGGTTAGGTGTAAAGATGGATGTGAGTGGGAACTAACAAGCCTACCTTGTATTTATGCACTTTCAGTTATGAAGAGTAGAAACCATAAGGTTGATGACTATATCCTTAAGTATTACAGGGAATCAAGATACATGGAAGGGTTCAAACATGTAATTTATCCTGTAAATGGCTCAAATATGTGGGTTAGAACAAAGTATCCTGATGTGCAACCACCTAAGTATAGGAAAATGTATGGAAGGCCAAAAAAGAGGAGGAATCTATAGCAATCAGAGATTGATGGCTCTGATCACAAAATGAGAAGATCTGGTTTCATTGTCAAGTGTAGTAGATGCAAGAAACCATGTCACAACAAACTTACTTGTAAGGTAACACCAGCTAGTCAACAAGCATCCCAACAAGTTACTCAAACAATTACTCAATAACCAGCTACTCAACCACCTACTCAAACATCCCAGCAGTCAACTCAAGGAAGGGAAAATAAGCTACTAGTTAAGAGGGAATCTCAAACAGCTAGTGAAATATCCCAGTAGTCAACTCATGGAAGGGAAAATAAGCTACCATTCAGAAGGCCATCAACATCATTTATACCACCATAATCTATAACTATATTGAGTTCATCCAAGACTGAAGTTGGGGCAACAACAAGAAAGACAACACCAACAAAGAGAACCACACCAAAGAAGAAAATTTAGTTTAACTTAGAATTGTCTGTCATGTTGTCTATTGAACTCAATTTAAGTTATATGTTAGTTTAAGTAACATAAATCTTTATGTAGTGTGTTTTGGAAATGTAATGTGTTTTGGACCTATGTAGTTCCTTTTAAACATATGTAGTGTGTTTTGTTCCTACCTTGTACTGTAGAATATTAGTGGTATACACCATATATTAGTAACATGTTTTGGTATATATCAACCGTGTCTTGTTTTATCTATTTTGGTATAAAGTGTTTTGGTTTAAACCACAATTGATATCTCAACTGATACACAATTGGATGATATTAACTGATACACAATTCATAAACCAACACAAATTGATTACTACACAATTAACTGATACACATTAAATGATACACAGATTAACTGATGTCAATTGAGAACATTAAAAAATGATGTTCTTACCATAACTAATACAAATTGGTAACATTAATTGATATAAATACTATGTTATTCAAACTGATACAAACAGATTCAAACTAATTCAATCTCATACACTTGTTGTAACACTCTAAATAACAACACACATAAAACAATACAAATAATGTTCTTCTAAAAAATTTCCCACTTCACCAACTTCTTCATTTGAATTTGTAGTTCCCTCAACTGTAGCTTCAGTCCCTCATTTGTAGCCCTAAGACACTCAACCTCCATTTTTTTTGCATCAAGTTCGTTTGCTAGCTTCTCCAATATACTCTTTTGCTTCTTCATGAATTGGTATTTCTCATCTACCATATCCTCATAGAACCAATCAAAAAAATGCACAACCAGCTTGCGTTGAACCTTATGTAATTGGCAAAGAAGAAAAATTTTCAAATTTGTTTTTACCTTAAAATGTCGACATCCCCAAAATTGTTTCCCAAAGTTCGTAATAGTTGAGGCCATGCAAAGAACAACCATGTCTCCATGGAGACATATGGGTTTCCATATGATATTGGAGCATGCCTATACATTGGAATCAAAACTTCCATAGCTCTTTTGATTAGATGCGTTTGAACAATGCCCAAAATTCATTGTTGTTAGTTACTTCGATTTCCACGACCAATTCACTGTACTCCTCTGCCAAATGAGGAACCCTAAATCGATTTGGGTAAAAACCTAGCAAGAGAGAGAGAGGGGAACAAGATGAAACCTAAGAGTGGAACGAAGAAGATGAAACCTCAAATCGACGCCAGCTACCACACATATATAAACAAACTTGGTTACAACAAAATGGATGGAAAAGACTTCTATGACACTATTTGAACAATTAAAGGATCAACTTGCCTCTTTTTTAAATTGAGGGACCAAAATGGACCCCGAAATAAAGTTAAAGGACCAAAAAATATATTTTATATATTATGTAAAAAGTAGCAACAACAATATATCTCAACGTATTAGATATGATTCAAAAGCAATTTTAGTGCATCCATACTTGATTGTTGTAGGCAAATGAAGGATTTTTATTTGTTGGATATCATTCAACTATGCCTTAAATTAGGATTTAATTACTAATATGGATTGCGTTAGCGGAAGGAATTAGACTCTTGCAACATGTCAAATTAAGGTTAGAGTCATGATTAGGAGAGATACTCATATTTAGTGTTCAATTCATGTCGAATAAGGTTATATCTTGTTTCTATATGGAACATAAGACAACCACTTAAGCTAATGATGTAATCTATATCTCTCTTCTCATAATCATCTTCTTCAAATAAGTGAAGCAAAATATCAAAATAATATAGGGTGTAAACATGACTTGTTTTACATGTGAGATTATGAATGTATACGTTATGTTTGAAGATGAATTAGTCATGGCAACGAGGTGGAATGATGAAATTTTTTATCTTTCTTATATTCTGTTGTGAATAGAATGCCTTGAAACAGAATATAAACGGTTTCTTTATAAACAAGAAACACACAAGGGTTAGGGTTAACAAAGAAAACAAGGGAAAACAACAAGGATTGGTTATAAACTGCTATTCTTTCCTTTCTCTTTCAAACAAGATTACAAGAATAACAAAAATAACCTCTCTCTCTTGAATTAGGATTTTATCTTCCTATTTTTTCTTATACAAGATGAGAGACTAGCATGCTATTTATAAGGAAAATAACACACTAACCTAATGGGATTTTTAACAATTACCCATTACAAGCTAACTTAGGGTACAAGCTAACTTAAACAATTGGGCTTACAAGCAAGACTCAATTCAACATGCTAACAAACTTAACAATATTGACTAATGCATGTTAGAACAAACTTTGACTACAACACGCATTACTCGTGAACAAACTTCGACCATACTAGAGTTCGATCCAATATCTCACAAATCTCCACCTTGGATCCAACTCTATAACAATAAGAAACTAGATTTCTTCATGCAGCTTTATCAACTGCATACAATGGAAAACTTGCGACTGGGCAACGTCTTGGTAATCATATCAGCAACATTATGATCTGCTGAAACCTTCAGCACTTGGACTTCTCCATGCTCGATTACCCCTCTGATGAAATGCAGCCTCACATCAATGTGCTTGGTTCGCTCATGATAGGCTGAGTTCTTCGACAGGTGTATTGCACTTTGACTATCACATTTAACAGTGATAACTCGACCTTGAAGTCTTAGCTCCTTTGCAAAACCTTCAAGCTACAATGCTTCCTTCACAACTTTAGTTAGGGAAATATATTCCGCTTCAGTTGTTGATAAGGCAACAACCTTCTGAAGTGTTGCTTTCCAACTGATTGATGTCCCAAACATAGTGAACACATATCCAGAAATAGATTTTCTGAAATCCATACAACCTGCATAATCAGATTCGAAATATCCTTCGATTGCTGCTTTACTATCTTCACCCAAGGCTCCACCATAAATTAGGACTCTATTCAAAGACCCATTTATGTACCTTAAAATCCACTTCAATGCTTGCCAGTGAGCCTTTCCAGGATTCACCATGTACCTGCTTACAAGACTTACTGAATATGTTATGCTGGGTCTAGTACATACCATAACATACATCAAAGAACCCACTATATTAGCATACGGGATGCTATTCATATAAGTTTTTTCAACATCAGTGTTGGGGCACTGGTCTATACTCATTTTGAATTGAGGTATTGTTAGAGTCAAAATAGGCTTTGAATTCGACATACCAAACTTTTCGAGAACCTTCTGTAGGTATGCCTCTTGAGATAAGCATAATTTCGACTGCTTTCTATCTCTTCGGATGTCAATCCCAAGAATCTTGGACACAACTCCCAGATCCTTCATGTTGAACTCCTTATTGATTTCATCATTCACCCTTATTACCTCTTCGACATTGTTGCTTTCTATTAGAATATCATCCACACAGAGCAATAAAATAACAAATGAATTACCCGGTCGAAATCTGAAGTAAACACAGTGGTCGAACTGACTTCTAATGAAACTTATGTGTGCCATGAACTTGTCGAATCTCCTATTCCACTGTCGAGGAGATTGTTTCAGTCCATATAAGGATTTATTCAGCTTGTACACATAATCTTCCTTCCCTTTTTCGACATACCTTTCAGGTTGCCTCATCAAGATTGTTTCATCTAAATCACCATATAAGAACGTAGTCTTTACATCCATTTGTTCTAGTTCAAAGTTGAATTGTGCCACTGTGGCAAGCAACATTCGAATGGATATGTGCTTCAAAACAGGAGAGAACACATCATTGAAGTTGACACCTTCTTTCTGAGTGAACACCCTAGCAACCAATCTTGCCTTGTATCTCTTCGATGCCACTCATTCGATTCCTTCCTTAACTTTGAAAATCCATTTACAGCTGACTAACCCGACTTTAGCAGGTTTCTTGATCAGTTCCCAAGTATTGTTATCATGAAGAGATTTCATCTCATCATCCATGTCCTTCAGCCATTCAGTCTTCTTTCGACTCTTCATAACTTCCTTATAGTCTCTAAGTTCTTCGTCTAGAACCTCACTTGCAGAGATTAAGACCTAAGCTATAAGATCTGCATACCCAAGTCTCTGAGGTGGCTTGATGACTCTCCTTGACCTGTCTCTTGCTAGCAGGTAGTCATTATCAGTCTCCTCATCTTCGAAAACATCTTCTGCATCTTCTTCAACTTCATCTGGGATACGCAATTCAACATCAACATGCTCCACCTCAACAGGAATCTATCCCTGTTCCAAGTCTTCGTTAGCATCATCGATTTTCTTGAAAGCCATCTCTACTTCATTGAAAACTACATCTCAATTGGTGATACACCTCATGTGACCTGGCTCTAGGCACCATAGCCATAAGCTTTGACTCCTTCAGGATATCCCATGAACATGCATTTCAGAGCTTTAGGTTTGACCTTGTCGTGCCTAATATGAGCACAGGCCACACAACCAAATACTTTGAGCCTGTCGAGACTAGGTGGATGTCCCGACCAAACTTCTTCAGGTGTCTTCATTCCCAAGGAAGTCGAGGGACATCAATTTATCAGGTAAGCTGCTGTTGAAACAACCTCCGCCCAAAACACCTTCTTCAATCCAACACTAACCAACATGCATCTAACCCTTTCAAGGATTGTTTGATTGAATCTCTAAACTAATCCATTTTGTTGAGGAGTACCTGCTACAGTCTTATGCCTTGCAATCCTAGACTCAATACAGTATCTGTCAAACGCTTCGTTGCAGAACTCAAGGTCATTGTCAGTTCTCAACCTCTTAACCTTTCTGCCAGTTTGAGTTTCGACCAGAACCTTCCAACTTTTGAAATTCTCAAAAGTTTCATCCTTCACCTTCTGGATGAATACCCATAGATTTCTATAATAGTCATCAACGATGGATAGAAAATACCTTTCACTTGAGTGTGAAGGATTCCTTGCATGCCTCTAAAGATCAACATGAATGCAATCCAGGAATCCATGTGTTCTTTTCTTGCCTTTGTTAAAATTTTCCCTAAAGGATTTACCAAATACACAAGATTCACAAAACTCCAACTTTTCGACTTTGTCACCTACTAGCAGGTTCTACTTTCCCAATTCGACCAGGCCTCTTTCACTGACATGACCCAATCTCATGTGCTATAATTTTGTCTTCGGCACAAGTTTTATGGATGCAACATTTGTCGAATCACTTACAACCTCAACCTCGAGGGTATACAAGCCTTGTTTCTTCACTCCTCTCAAGACTTCCTTCGACCCCTTCATGACTCTTAGGATACTTTTCTCTCCTTGAAAGACATATCCCTTCCTGTCGAATTCACTAAGAGAAATCAAATTTCTCTTCAAATCAGGTACATACCTGACTTCTATTAATAACCTTATTGACTCATCATGGAGCTTGAATCTCACTGATCCAATACCTGCAATTTTGCAAGATTTGTTGTTTCCCAACAGCACCGATCCACCATCTTAATTACATAGATCCTCAAACAATTCTCTGTTTAGAGTCATGTGCCAAGTGTAACCTGAATCCATAATCCACTATTTTCTTTAGTCGTCACTTGAAACCACAAGAATATTAGATGAGTCGAGGTCATCTTGAACAATGGCTCTGTTGCCATTATCCTTACCTCCATGATCTTTCAGGAGCTCAAGGCACACCTTTCTTGTGCGAACCTCCTTCTTATAGTGATAACATTGAATACTAGATGTTTCGCCACTATAAGACTTATGCTGACTTTTACCTTTCTTCTTGTCGGACTTACCATCCTTTCGCAAGAATTTTCCCTTAACGACCAAACCTTCGCCCACCGTCGAAGGTTTATGCTCCTTTCTTTCGTTCAAGTCCTTAGAATACAAGGCTGATTAAACTTCTTCAAATCTCAGGGACTTCCTTCCATACAAGAGAGTTTCTTTGAAGTGAGCATGTGTTATGGGCAAAGCACACAACAACAACAGTGCTTGATCTTCATTATCGATCTTCACATCAATATTTTCAAGATCAAGAATCAGCTTGTTGGACATATCCAACTGCTCAGCCAACACTTTATCTTCACTCATCTTGAATGAATACAAAGCTTACTTCAGGTAGAGGTGATTCACCAGAGATTTGGTCATGTACAAACTTTCAAGTTTCACCCATAACCCTGATGTTGTAGTCTTCTTTGATACTTACCGAAAAACCTTATCACCAAGGCTCAACAATACTGCACTGTGGGCTTTCTCAATCATGGTCGTGTTTTCTTTTGTCGTTAACGCAGCGTCCATGGCTGCCTCTCCCTTCAACGCTTCCAAACAACCCCGCTGAACCAGTAGGGCTTTCGTCTTTAAGCGCCACAGACCGAAGTCGTTCACTCCGACAAACTTTTCAATCTCATACTTTGTTGAAGGCATCTTCTCCATGCTCACCGCACCAATTTATTGCGAATAGGATGCCTTGAAACATAATATAAACAGTTTCTTTATAAACAAGAAATACACAAGGGTTAGGGTTAACAAAGAAAACAAGGGAAAACAACAAGGACTAGTTATAAACTGTTATTCTTTCCTTTCTCTTTCAAACAAGATTATAAGAATACAAGAATAACAAAAATAACCTCTCTCTCTTGAATTAGGATTTTATCTTCCTATTTTTCCTTATACAAGATGAGAGACTAGCATGCTATTTATAAAAAAAAATAGCACACTAACCTAATGGGATTTTTAGCAATTACCCATTACAAACTAACTTAGGGTACAAGCTAACTTAAACAACCAGGCTTACAAGCAAGACCCAATTCAACATGCTAACAAACCTAACAATATTGACTAATGCATGTTAGAATAAACTTCGACTACAACACGCATTACCCGCGAACAGACTTTGACCATACTAGAGTTTGATCAAATATCTCACATATTCAAATCTATATTTCAATTAAATACCTGTTTCTTTCTTTGAATTCAAATGAGGATAAATGATTAAACCTAAAATCCATCTTAAACGATTTTGAATATCTATGTCGCATCTCATCTCCACACCAAAATAGTTTTTTTTTCTTTTTAAAATTAAAATAGTTAATTTTCCCTAATTTATTATATAATATGAATTCTAACAAATCTTAGAAATAATAATTTAAGATAATTTTTTTTTCATAAAGTACAAACCAATTATCAATGTATTAATCAAACACTTAATATTTTAAATCATCCAAGTCAAATATTCTAAATTATTAATAAGACAAGTCGAAAAGAATACTAATATCCATATTATTCGCCTCATATCTATTTTTTGATATTGGAAAAAACTCAAATCTAAACATGAACTTAAAACAAAGTGGTTCATATATTAACTTTATTTTCCAAGAGTATATATTTTTGTTGCCATGTCTAGGATGAATAACTTATCTTATTTATAATTGTGGTATTTGAATCGAACTCTAGTATCGACAGAGTTAATTTCATGTTTCGACAGAGTTATGCATGGTGTAGTTGAAGCTTGTTCTAACATGTCGAATTAGACTAGTTTGTTAGTCTGATTGTTTAAGTTAACTTGTTGCTTAAGTTAGCTTAGTAGTATATAAATAGACAGTTTCTCTCAGGTTGTAAAGAAAGTTTTTTTTTATTGTTGATATTCACTTGTAATCTTTGAATACTAATAAAGAAACTGAATAGTAAAACAATTATAATCAATCATGTTTCTTCTTCTTCCTTTTCTCTCTCTTTCGTAAATCTAATAGGGTTTCATGTGTTTGTTCAAGAAACTCAATATTTCTCATATTTTGATTTGTTCTTGAAGACATTAATTCACAACAAACTGGTGTGGTGAACATGGAGAAGAAGATGCCGTAAAAAGTATAAGATTGAGAAATTCACCGATGTGAATGATTTTGGTTTGTGGCGCTTGAAGATGCAAACCCTACTGGTTCGACAAGGTTTACTAGAAGCATTTAAAGGATTTGAGAAGATGGATGTTGACCTAATGGAGAAGGAGAAGATGGCAATGATCGAGAAAGTTCACAGTGCCATTATATTGAGCCTTGGTTATATGGTTCTTCGACAGGTTTTGAAGGAGAAGACAACATCCGGTGTGTAAATAAAACTTGAGGGTTTGTATATGACCAAACCTTGGGTCAATCATCTCTATATGAAGCAAGCTTTGTATTCGTTCAAGATGAGTGAAGACAAAGTCTTGGATAAGTAGTTGGATATGTTCAATAATTTGATTCTTGATCTTGAAAAAATTGAGGTCAAGATTGGTGATGAAGATCAAACATTGTTGTTTTTGTATGCTTTACCTAAGTCTCATGCTCATTTCAAAGAAAGAAATGAGCATAAACCATCTTCTTTTGGTGAAGGATTACACGTCAAAGAAAAATTCTTGAAGAACGATGGTATATTTGAAAAGAAGAAGCGTAAGGTTCTACGAAATTCCTACGGTGGTAATACTCTCGCAATTATGTGTTAGCATTGTAAGAAGGAGAGCCACACAAGAAAGGTATGCCCTGATCGACTGAGTAATCATGGTGGGAAGGATAATGGTAATGCAACCATTATGCAAGATGATTATGATTCATCTAACGTCTTGGTGGTTTCAAGTGGAGACTCTAGCAATGAGTGGATTATGGATTCATGTTGTTTTTGACACATGATTCCATACAAAGATGTGTTTGAGGAATTATGTGACCAAGATGGTGGATAAGTGCTGCCGGGAAACAACAAATCCTACAAGATTGTAGGTATTGGATATGTGAGATTCAAGCTCTATGATGAGTCAATAAGGCTATTGTCTAATTTTAGGTATGTACCTGAAATTAAGAGGTATTTTATTTCTCTTGGTGAATTCGACAATAAAGAATATGTTTTCAAAGGAGAGCAAAGTATCCTAAGGATAATAAAGAGGTCGAATAAAGTCTTGAGAGGCATGAAGAAACAAGACTTGTATACCTTTGAGGCTGAGGTTGTAAGTGGTTCAGCAGATGTGGCATCCATAAAACCTGTGTCAAAAATTGAGTCGTGGAACAAGCGCCTTGTCCATATCAGTGAAAGACGCTTGGTCGAATTGTCGAAACAAAATATGTTGTATGATGACAAGGTCGAAAAACTAGATTTTTGTGAACCTTGCGTATTTGGTAAATCCTGTAGGGTGAAGTTTAACAAAGATAAACAATGAACACATGGATCCCTTGATTATATTCATGTTGATATTTGGGGGCCTGCAAGGAGTCCTTCACACTCAGGTGCAAAGTATTTCATACCCATAGTTTATGATTATTCCAGAAAGTTATGGGTATTCATCTAGAAGACTAAAGATGCAATTTTTAAAAATTTCAAAAGGTGGAAGACTCTGGTCGAAAACCAAACTGGCAGTAAGGTCAAGAGGTTGAGGATCGACAATGGTCTTGAATTTCACAATGATGCCTTCGACAACTATTGTGTTGCATCTAGTATTGCAAGGCACATAAATACTGCAGGCATTCCAAAACAAAGTGATTGATGTGCATGTTGGTTAATGCAATATTAAATAAGGTGTTTTGGGCAGAAGCTGTTGTGACTGCATCATACCTGATAAATAAGTGTCCCTCAACAATCTTGGGAATGAAGACACTTGAAGAAGTATGGTCAGGACATCCATCTAATATCGACAGACTTATAGTATTTAATTGTTTAGCCTATGCTCACATTAGACGAGACAAGGTCAAACCTAGAGCTTTGAGATGTATGTTCCTTGGATACCTTGAAGGAGTCAAAGCTTATAGGTTGTGGTGCATAGAGCTAGGTCACAAGAGGTGTATCACAAGTTGAGATGTAGTTTTCAATGAAGGAGATATGGCTTTAGGGAAAACTTATGACGTTTGTTAAAGTACGAAGATATCTAAAGACGAGTTGGAACAAGAAGAGATTCCTAATAAGGTGGAACATAGTGATGCTGAATTTCATACCCAGATAAAGTCGAAGAACAAACACAAGTTGTTGATAAAGATGAGGAGACTGATAATGACTACTTGTTGGCAAGAGACAGGTTGAGAAGAGTCATCAAACCACCTCAAAGACTACAAGAAAGTTGTAAGGAGTCGAAATAAGATTGAATGAGTGAAAACCATGGATGATGAGATGAAGCCTCTTCATAATAATAACACTTGGGACCTGATTGAGAAACCTGCTGAAGCGAGGTTAGTCAGCTGTAAGTGGATTTTCATGGCTAATCTTGGGAAGGCGTACTGGAAAACATTAAAGTGGATGCTAAGGTACATAAATGGGTCTCTGAGCAGAGTCCTGATTTATGATGGAGCCTGTGGTGATGATAGCAAAGTAGAAATCGAAGAATTTGTCGACTCTGGATATGTGTTCACTATGTTTGGCACATCAATCAGTTGGAAAACAACACTTCATAAGGTTGTTGCCTTATCAACCACTTAAGCGGAGTATATTGCTCTCGCCGAAATTGTGGAAGAAGTATGATGGCTTGAAGGTTTTGCTGAGGAGCTGAAACTTCAAGGTCGAGCTACCACTGTTAAATGTGATAGTCAAAGTGTAATACAACAGTCGAATAATTCATTCTATCATGAGCTAACCAAGCACATCGATGTGAGACTACATTTTGTCAGAGAGATAATTGAGCGTGGAAAAGTCCAAGTGCTGAAGGTTTTGACTGATGATAATGTTGCTAATATGATCACCAAGACATTTCCATGTAGCAAGTTAATCCATTGCGTGCAGTTGATAAAGTTGCACGATGAAAACTAGTTTGTTCCCTTGTTAGCGTAGAGTTTGTTTCAAGATGGAGATTTGTGATATTTGGATCGAACTCTAGTCTCGATAGGGATAGCTTCATGGTTCGACAAAGTTGTGCATGTTGTAGTCGAAGTTTGTTTTAGCATGTCGAATTGGGCTAGTTTATTAGCTCAATTGTTTAAGTTAACTTGTTGCTTAAGTTAGCATAATAGTCTATAAATAGACTGTTTCTCTCAAATTATAGAGATAGTTTTTTTGTTGTTGTTGATATTCACTTGTAACCTTTGAATCCTAACATAGAAAGTGAATAGTAAAATAGTTATAACCAATTCTAATTCTTCTTATTCCTTTCTTTTTCTCTTTTATAAACTTAATAGAATTTTTTATTTTTGTTCAAAAAAAATATTGTTTCTCATATTTTAATTTATTATTAACGACCTCGATTTACAACAATAACAATTGTGAGATATGATCCACTCTTGGTTATTTATATCCTTACCTAATCAATGTTGCGGCATAGTCATGGTGGATGTCACAAGTCTTTATTTTAGATGTACGCAAAACGAAGGAAACACGACTGAATTCTTGTTTATTAGATGAGACTTTTGCTCTTCCTCCATATATGTGCAACGATTGGAACATGCCTAGTTTCTAATGCTTTTACCCTAAACTATAAATTTTAAATCCTAAACCATAAGAGTTTGGAGTGGAGAAGAAAGAAATAAATAAAAAAAAATTTAAAAAAAATCTTTAACATTTGGTTTGAAAAAATATATAAAATAATAAAAAATATTTTTCATTAATATATTTTTAATTTTTAGAATATTATAATAATATAAGTTATATTTATACAATTTGTGTAAATCTTTCAAAACTCCTCTTCCAATATAATTTTTTAATTCTTAAATTAAAAAAATATTAACTTTTAAATAAAAATAAATTCTACAAAACTCTTTTTAATCTAAATCCTTATATTTTTTTCTTCCAACAATTCTTCCCTTTTTACAAAAACCTTCCCTTCTATTTCTCTCCAAACTCACCATCAAAGCCTAAAAGTTGCACTTAGTTGTTATATGATCTCACTAGTTGTTTGCATGTCACACTTTCATTCCTAAACCACATATTTGTCTTGATTTTTTTGTGATCACCTAAGGTGCAATAAATTAAAACCTTTAAGCTATTGTCATTTTTGTTTTCCCATTCCAACAACTTTTAATTCTTTCCCATCTCTTTATGACAGAAAACCTGTTAGCTTGGTTGTAAAGGTAAAAAAGATGATGGGATGTACAAGAGGTAGATGAAAATGCCTTAAATGTGGATCTTAATTTGTGTTTCATATCTTTCTAAGTCCAACTAGATCATAGACACATACTTGTTAAATTTCTATCTTAAATTCAAGGCTACATGTATTTTTTAATGGAAGAATAATATGATTTATAAAAAAAGAAAAAAAAGAAAAGTATAGAAATATAGCTAAAGGCCAAAATAATGAAAACAATATATGAAGAGAAAGAAAGAATGAATAATAAAACAAAAATAAAGTTAATAAATGGGACAGATAGATTCTAATATAGTGAATTGTGATGAATGAAACAAGAGCAACGGTGTGTTTGAACTTGTGAAGTTCATCAATGAATGGTGGGGTGGGTCTCAGAAACTATCTATCCATTAATGGACCCTCAAAGCATGATTTGAAATTTGGTAGGGCATATGCATGATTGATTTGACAAGTAGAATAATCCTTCGTGATGATGGTACGAGTTATTTGAAATCAATTCATAAATTCATCTATCATTGAAATCAATACACATATATAGCAATAATAAATTTGTTATAAGTGAATCATCATTCACATTTTCAATTATAAAAAAATAAAAGTTAATTTGTTAAACAATGGGTTATTGTTTTAGGTCAGAAAATTTTGGTTTAAAAGGAAAGGTTTGATGTTTGTTTGATTCAAAAAACAAAATTGTAGGATATTCTTGAGTTTTTGGTGTCGGAGATGTGGGAGAACTCGGAAGTTCAGTGGTCGTTTTTATCTTTCTGTGGCAGGTGTGGTTGTTTGCTAACAACGTAGAGAGCAGATTGTTTTGAGTTGATTTCAAGTTTTTGTGGTGAAGGGTTCTTAGGGATCAATGTTTTATGTCAGGACTCTAATCTATATCAAGTCAACATCTATTCTTCTTGCTTTATTCGAAAGAAAAGGTAGTTGTGAGATAATCTAAATTTGTGCAAATTCAGGTTTTCTAGGGGCAAATGGTGTTTGGGCGGAGACTTTAATGCAGTTAAGGCGGAAGGGGAGAGGATATGTAATGCTCTTTTTGTTAACAAGTTGGAAATGAATGAATTCTATGGCTTTGTTGGCAGGCTCGATGTCGTTGATCCTCCTCCTGTGGGTAGGAATTTCACTTGGTTTAGTTTGGACGAGAGATCGATGAGTCGTTTGGATAGAATTTTGTTATCCGAAGGTTTGTTGGAGAAGTGGAAGGTGTGTGGTCAATTGCTGGTAATAGAGGAACCGTTTTCGGAGAATGAAATTAAGGATGTCGTATGGAATTGTGATGGTGATAAAAGTCTGGGGCTGGATGGATTTAACTTGCATTTCTTCAAAGATTGTTGGTTACTGGTTAAAGAGGGTGTTTGTGCTTTCGTTAATGAATTCCACTTGGTGGGAGTTCTTCCTAAAGCGGTTACAACCTCTTTTTGTTAACTTTGATTCCCAAAGTTGATAACCCGATTTCTTTGGATGATTACCGACCTATTTGTCTTATCGGGAGTTTGTATTAAATCCTTGCCAAATTGCTCTCTAATTAGTTGAGATTGGTTGTCGGGAAGCTCATTTCTCCAACTCAATCGACTTTTGTGCCTAATAGGAATATGTTGGATGTGGTTCTTGCTATTAACGAGATTATGGATCATGCAAAGAAGTTTAACAAAAGTTGTATATTGGTTAAAGTTGACTTTGAGACGGTGTACGATGGCATTTCTTGGGATTTTATGAGGTATATGACGGTGAGAATGGGCTTTGGGGTGCGCTGGAGAGGTTGGATGAAAGCGCTCATTTTTAATAGTTCCGGTCCGTTTTGGTGAATGGTAGTCTGACAGAGAATTTACTCTTAAAGAAGTAAGTTGATCATCGCTTTTATATATATATATATATATATATATATATATATATATATATATATATATATATATATATATATATATATATATATATATATATATATATATATATATATATATATATATATATATATATATATATATATATATATATATATATATATATATATATATATATATATATATATATAAAAGTCATGATCAACTTACTTCTTTAAGAGTATATTTTTTTAATTTACTTTATATCATCATAAGTCAAAAAAACTTATTCTTGAAATAATATATATATATATATATATATATATATATATATATATATATATATATATATATATATATATATATATATATATATATATATATATATATATATATATATATATATATATATATATATATATATATATATATATATATATATATATATATATATATATATATATATGAAAGTAGAGATGAAAATAATTTAGTTTTTTTAAAAAAGAAATATTTATAATTTATTAATACTATAATAATAATAATAATAATAATAGAAATCAATTAATTTTAGTAAAAAAAAAACATCAAATAATCACATTTCTTTTGTCGGCATTGTGAATGTGATGATGATAACTGACATGGTGAAGGAGCTAGATTTTACTTCTCCAACTTTTCTTTTTCCCTATTAGATTCCTTGCCACATTTTTGGTAACAAGCTTTTAGAATAAAAACTATTTAGATTATGTATGTATATTATGAAATCAACAAAAGGAATGGCGCAGACCGGAATATAATTGAGTAGAGCGGAATATAATTGAGTGGTATGGAACGGAGTAGAACAAAAATATTATTTTATTGTTTAAAAATTTTAAGACGAAATAAAGTAAATTGTTCAATTTGTTCAAATTTAAAAATAAGAAATATGGTGGTAAGTGATAGAATAGAATGAAATCCATAATACTCTATTTCACACTATTCCATCTAGTTTTTAATAAATCACATAATAAAACACGATTCTATTTCATCAAATTTCATTCCGCTTCGTTCTAAACGCTTCTTTCGTTCCAAACGAAGCCTTAGGGTTTAAGGGTTGAATAAAAAGTAAAAACAGTAGTATACTAAAATGAGGTTTGACATGAGCTTTGTTATTTCCCACACTATCCAATGTGAAAACAAAATGTATGATTGTATTTTGCTAACGGTATGGAAACCAAATAGTGAAATTAGCATTTATTGATCTCATTTTGTTTTTTCTTCTCTTTGATACATCATAATGGCAATAGAGAGGAAAAAGCCAAAAATAATTAGAGATGATTAAATAATGATATACAAAGATATAAGTTGTTCGATCAACATCACTTTATTTATTTATTTATTTTTGGCTCAATAATCAAATCATTTTCTTAGTATATATCTAAAAATATTTATATTTTGCGAGCACTATTTTTGTCTGTTAATGAAAAATAAATAAAAAAGTTGGAATTAACTTCTTTGCAATGCAATATGAATTTTATGCATCGGTGACAAACGAACGTTACATTTATTTCATAGATTAAGAATTCTGTAAGGTGTGAAAGTACATGCACTTAATTAAAGCATACCATACCACAAAATCACATGAAACAAGAAGCATTTATTCACCACCTAAGTAATGTTTTTTTGTTGTTGTTGTTGATGATAATATCTTACATTATAATATAAGTATAGTATTGTTCATAGAGCTGAAAATTTGTTTACAAGTTATGTATTTACAGCTTGCAAGAGCTTCTTTTCTTGACCTATATACATGTATGTCGGTCACAGTGAGAGAAGCTAGTAGGGCCACTTTGGCCGACAGATGAAAAAATTTCACAAGTGTTGAATTGGTTAGTTTTCTGCTGTATCAGAGATGAACGTTAGGGTCACAAGCAAAGGAAGTTAATATTGTACATGATCTTGAATTTGGCTCTTACATCATTGTTGTGTGTGTGTGTGTTATGAAATGATTTTTTAGCCCTCATTTAAATATTATTGTTTCTACCTGCTCCAAAGGCTATATTCTAGCCTAAGAATAAATGAGGTCTAAAAATATGAAGTTCAACAAAGAGGATTTTAGAATGATATTCTATAGTAACATCATTGTTAAATATTAATTTATTGTTTTAGAAAGATTATATTTGATTTAAAGGATTAGATTTTATTTTAAAAAATTAGATTAAATATTTTTTGGGCTTTTATAATTTGAGTTTTAGTTTGGGATGTAAGTTAATTTAGATCTATAAATAGGGAGGAATCATTTTCATTGTAATCATTCAGTTTGATAATCACGGTTTTGCAGTTGTAAAGTGATAATAAATTTTCACAGTTGTGGGCAGAGAGTTACTCTGCAGTTCATACTCAACTTCTTAAAATGTGTTCTTGGTTTTTATTCATTGTCATTATTACATAACAATCTTGAGATCATGAGAAGAATTCACCATAGATCGTGGTTGAATTTCAACATTTGGTATCAGAGCTCCGGTTTTGACCCAAGGGAAGAACAACTGTGATGGGGATAATCACCCGAACAGTCACTTTCCAGCAAATCTTCCAATTCTCAAGAAAGATAATTATGAGAATTGGTGCGAGCAGATTAAGGTGGTTTTCTGTTACCAAGATCTTTGGGATCTTGTGAAGGAGGGATTATCACCGCTTGCAAAAACTGCGACAAATCAGGAGAAAACATCATATAAAGAATTGAAGAATAAAGATTATAAAGCTCTCTTTATAATCCATCAATGTGTTGATCCAGATAACTTTGAAAATGTTAGTGATGTAGAATCAGCAAAGGAAGCGTGAGAGATTCTTGAAAAATCGTTTGGAGACGTGGAGAAGGTGAAAAATGTGAGGTTATAAACTCACAAAAGGACTTATGAGTTGGTTCAGATGGAAGACAATGAAAGTATAACAAATTTATTCACCAGAGTTACAAAGCTGGTGAATCAAATCAAGGTATGTGGAGAAGTGTTGACATCTTGAGGCCATTGACTCCAAAATTCGACCACGTGGTAGTAGCCATAGAAGAGTCGAAAGACTTGTCAGTATTGACGAAGGAAGAGCTTCAAGGGACGCTTGAGTCTCATAAACAAAGGATGGCTGAAAGAGCTACAGGAAAGTCAAAGAGTGATGTGGATTTGCAGGCGCAGTTAGAAAAGAAAAGAAAGTGAAAGGAAGCTGGAATGACAACAAAGGTAGAGGAGGTTACACCAATACGACTAGCCGAAATTAGCATGAAGGACAGGTTGCCAAAAAGAACTATAAGCTAGTTGTCGAAAATAAGATGATGAGAGTTCTCGACGCAAGTGGTAGGTTTATCTTGAAGACTCTAATGTCTCGTAATAGGACCTTTAAAATTGAACTCAATGTGATTGAGCACAAGTGACTAGAAACTGCAACTATCAGAGATGAATGATTATGAATTCTCGACTAGGCCATCTCAACTTCAATGACATTAGAGAGCTAAAGAGAAAAAATATGGCTTCAGGATTACCTGAAATCGACATTCCAAGTGAAGTCTGTGAAGAGTGTGTTCAATCGAAACAACACAAGAATAGCTTCAGTAAGGATGCAGGAAGGAAGTCAAAGGAAATTTTGGAAGTCATATACTCTGATGTATGTGGTCCAATCCAGATGCATTCGATTGCAGGCAACAAATACTTTGTCATGTTCAAATATGATTACAGTAAAAAGCTGTGGACTTGCCTCATCAAGAAGAAAAGTGATGTGATCGAAGTATTTTCCAGATTCAAATCTATGGTCGAAAGACAGAGTGGTTGAAAGCTGAAAATTCTGAGGACTGGTGGTGGTGGAGAATATGTGTCGAAAGAGTTCGATGCATTATGTGAAAACGAAGGGATTGTGCATGAGGTGCTGCTACATTACACTCCACAACAAAATGGAATTGCAGAAAGAAAGAACAGAATCATCATGAACATGGCGAAAAGAATGCTGAATGGAAAGCATCTACCCAAAGAATTATGAGGAGAAGCGGTTTTGACAACAACATACATATTAAATAGATATTCGACGAAGAAACTTGAAGGAATCACACCAGAAGAATGTTGGTTTTGTGTCAAGCTTAGCCCCAGTCACTTGAAAGTGTTTGGATATGTAGCACATAGACATGTGCCAGACCAGTTGAGAAGAAAGCTTGATGATAAGTTGAATCAGATGATCTTGATAGGATATCATTCGACTGGAGGCTACAAGTTGTTCGACCCAGTGAATAAGCAGGTAATGATCAGTAGGGATGTGATCATAGATGAGTTTAAAGAATGAGATTGGACTAAGAATGTCAAGAAGGATTCAGTGAGAATCTCTTGTGAAGAACCAACCACGGAAGTCAAAAGAGAAGTTCGACAGGAATAAGTCAAAGATGAAGCAGGCCCAAGTAGACCTCAGCGAACAAGACACATTCCTGCAAGGTTGCAAGAATGTGTGATTACATCAGATGGTATGGTTGATGAAGAGGGTGAGGCGGTACATTATGCTTTCTACCAGATGTTGAACCAGTTAATGCAATTGAGGCATTGAAGGATTTGAAGTGGGTGAAAGCAATTAATGAGGAGTTAGACTCCATCGATGTCAACAACACCTGGTCACTTAACGAATTGCCTCAAGGTAAGAAGGAAATTAATGTGAAATGGCTTTACAAGGTGAAAGTGAATCCTAAAGGAAAGGTAACTCGACACAAGGTGAGACTTATGGCGAAAGGATTTCTTCAGAAGGAAGGAATTGGCTTCGACAAAGTGTTTACACCTGTTTCTAAGATTGAAACAATCAAATTGGTTATTGGTCTAGCAAACATAAAAAATTGACACACATATCAGATGGATGTGAAATGTGCATAACTGAATGGCCCCTTAGACGAAAAAGTTTATGTCGCACAACCAGCTGGGTATGTGAGGCAAAGAATCCGATAGCACACGGTCGAAGCAAGCACATCAAAATGAGGTTTCATTATCTTCGAGAGTAGGTAGCAGAAGGAAAGGTGAACTTGGAACACTATAGAATTGAGAATCAAATTGCAGACATCATGACGAAGGGAGTGCCAGTCGAAGGGTTCAAAAAGCTAAGGTCCATGATGAATGTAGATAGTTTAGAAACAATGAATTAGGTGGTGTGTTAAATATGTAATTCATTATTTTAGAAATATTAGATTTGATATAGAAATATCATATTTGATTTAGAAAGATTAGATTAGATATTTTTTGGGCTTTGACTTGGGGTGAAAGTTAACCTAAATCTATAAATAGGGAGGAACCCTTTTCATTGTAATCATCCAGTTTGATAATCACGATTTTGCAGTTGCAAAGTGATAATAAAATTCCACAGTTATGGGCAGAAAGTTACTTTGCAGTTTATACTCATCTTCTTTAAATATGTTCTTGGTTTTTGTTCATTGTTATTACATAACAATCTTGAGATCAAGAATGTGAATAATTCACCATAGGCCGTGTTTGAATTCCAACAATCATGTCAGCGTTATTAGAGAATGAAATATCACTCTTATAAATGGTATTCAACTAAATGTTCTAGGATCTTGGGAATAATCATGGACTTGTTTTAGAAAAGCGCTAGATTCACACAAATAATTGGAAAGGGACTGTCAGATGACATAACATATCATATTATGACATTTGTCTATCTAGATAATGATTATTGAACCAATAATTACATATTTTCTTAAACTCTAGAGAAACCCCTATATAAGGGAGCGCATACATAAAAAATCAAGTTACACACAAATTTCTTGAAATTTATACCTCTCAGATTTGATACTCACTAACTTGGGCGTCATAGTGTTTACAAGTATCATCCCAAATCTATTAGGGGTAACGAATTACATAGGACACTCATTCTTGAAGATGCCTAGACCTGACCAGATTCATTATCACATAAATGCTTCCTTACTGGAAAAAACATTGACGTCGCCTATGGGAATGAAAGTTAACCTCTAACCACTTACTCAAATGTCAGAATGGAAAAATGAGAGGAAAACGACTCACAACACCAATCGATCATGATCCATGGCTAGTAATATCATGAGAAGAAACCCCAACTGGGAAAAAGGCTCACAACTTCCTTATTTGACCTAGAGAACTAGATCTAACTATTGAACATGTGACTCCACACACAAGAGAGTGGGTGAATTTGGGGGCTTAAAAATTGTGTTTAAAACTAAATTGTTTTCTAAATCAGAGTGATAAAAGTATTTTGACGAAAAAGTTTGAATATTGCAGCAGAAAGACAATGTTAAGAAAATAAGCAGAAAATAAAGAGTTAAGGTAAGAGAGATGACACCAAAGATTTATAGAGGTTTGATCTTAAGAAAATAACCTAATCCAAGAATTGAACTTGAGAGTTTCCAATAATGCTTATGAGCTTTTAGAAGGCCAAGCTCATGAACCCCCTTATACAATGAAAAATGAAGTTTCATGTTTACTTCCAACAAAACAACAAACAATTGAATGAAGTAGTTAGTCTTCACGCCAAACATGAGTAAAGCTTCGAGTGGTTACTCTCTCAGCTAAATCGAGATTTTGTAAGGATTTATCTCGAACCAAAATGGAGTTTTGAAATGGATTTCCTAAGAACCGAATTTGAAATCTAGACAAAATCGTGAGATAAGATTGCTTTTGTGACACGCCGCAAGTGTAGGACATTCCGAAGTAAAGCTAAAACGATCTAAAATTAGTTGGTGAATGATTTTTTCGGTTACAAATAAAATAATTTAAAAAAACAGAGTTTATGACTCTGATTCATGCCTCTAATCCCCTTGAAAATCCTAATTTGCAATGAGAATGAAGAAAGTTTCGTAGGAAATGGAAAAAGGCAGGCAACATCCACTTTCGTCGGCATGTTGTCCTGCTCTGATAAAAGACGCTACCCATTGTCGTCGACGTAAAGTATTTGTTTAGAGTCCGTTTTCATAGCAGATAAAAATAAAATTACTTTCTCTATTGGAATTTTCAGACACTTTTGTCGCCTCAATCCAATAGTTCGATGCTTCTAATTTTGATATGGTGCTAAACCCGTTCAACATATAAGCGATATCTATGGTATTCCTACTTTCACAGCGAAGTTGAATATATTTAAGATGAAAAATATTGAAATTAATTTTATAAAGTTCTCGTAAAAATTAATTAGGAATCTACATAAGGGTTATGATGAGGAAATCCTCATCCTAAACCCCTATAGATTACTCGGACATAGAAATTGGATAAATAAATAAAGTATTCATGGAGTTAGCATACATGATCAATACAATAAAATAAAAATATCAAAGCGCAAGTAAAACCTGCATTAAAGATAAACAAGAATTGATTTGAAGAAAAACAAAACTTTAATGAAAAATACATCTACTTAGAAATTGAAATAACTTGGCAGAAAATAAACTTATAATGTAACTAGGGCATAAACTAATGTAAGATCAGGTGTCATTCTCCAATGAATTATATATCTATTTATAATACATTTTTACATCTCAATGCACTAAATTTTTATAATTGACACTAAAGAGAATTAAGCATCATTTTTGAACAGCTGAGAATCACTAAGAGTCCGAAACCGTTACTAAACAAAAAAAATTGCAATTGAAACTGGGCCCAATCACGGGGGGTTCCAGATGAGAAAAACGTGTGTTCTAAGCAACACGACAGGGGGGAAGGGGAATTGAGAAACATAAGTGTGTCAGATAACACTACCCAACCATGTTACTCTTTGCTAGCAACTATGGGGGCTGGCTATATGGCCAACACGACTCAACTGTGTTGGCTGCTGGAAATTAGTTCCATAAGACTTCTCTTTCGTGCGATTAATGATCCTTTTCACTTTAATTTGTTCCTAAATATTTATTATTACATGAAATCATAAATAACACACCAAAGCGCATAAAAGAAGATAAAACAAGAAATCACACAATAAAAACAAAATGAGAACAAGGTAAAAATATAATGTAAACACCACATATCAAACACCCCAAACTTAAATTGTTTCTTGTCCTCAAGCAACATGCTTGCATATAAATTATTTGCACAAGCATATCATCATGTGAAAACTTATGAAAATGAGAATACCAATACTTATTTGTGAATTCTTGGTATGATCGATTAACACTTATTCTTCATGTACTAGTCTGATTCGAAAGATACTATAAGAACACAAATTGCATAAAATACAAACTAAAATCTCGTTCCTTTGATGTTAAATTAACCATGGACTTGTACTTATGTCTTGTCACTCAATTTTCTCTCCCTTTCATTTGAAATTATCAGATTAAGACAATAGAGTATAGATAATCATCACATACGTATAACATCAACTAAGGATTTGTTTGTTAATTCATTTAATTAAAGTTCATAAGCGAGCTAACATTTGGGAATGGCTCCTTTTTAGGGAACTCCCAACTTACTCCAACTAGCTACTTTTTATTCACAGGTAAATAAACACATTATTTTTTCTTTGGCATTGGGGTTCAACTATCGTTAGGTTGAATAACAGAGTGAGGGTTCCAAACTTAGATGTTGTAGTTGCCTTTTACTATTAGTATTTTTTACTTTTTCAATTTTTTTCTTTCTTGTTCACTTTTATCCTCAGCTAACCAAATAGAGTACACAAACCAATATTTTAGCGAACTATTTTAATAAACTACTCGGGGGATGCTTCTCAAAATTTCAAGACTACATTACAAAACAATTCAATTAACATTTCATTTGTAACACCCCAAATTTAAGCGGAATATTTTAATTAATTATTTAATTAAGAATATTCGTATTTTGGATGGTTTTCGGTGGTTTTGTGGATTATTGAGAAAATGTGCATTTTTGGACTATTTATTTAATTAATAGTATACTATATGAGAATATTAGTATTATTATTGATTAAAATGAATATAAGTGAAATAAGGGTAAATTGCGCATTATGAAGAGTTAGTAAGGGTGTTATGGGAAAAACCCAATTGTGTGGCCCAAGTCTAAGTTTGACAAAATAGAATTCTGAAGGTGGATGATTCATTTTGTTAATCGTGAAAAAAAATGGAGGCCAGAGCTCTGAGGAGGGATCAGTGGAGGCAAAAGCTTCGGAAGATTGCCGAAGTTAATTGTGAAAGCTTTGAATCGGCTAAGGTATGGGGAGTATCGCTGTTCATGATTTTCTATGTATTCCTTTAGATGCGTTTATGGTTGGTTTGTGATTTAAGGTATTTTGGGTTGGTTATGGGAAAACAGGGAATTTGATGATAAGGCTTTGAGGTTAGGGGTAATGGTATGTAACACTGAATATTGATATGAGAAGGGAAACCTTAGGCCTTCGTGGCCAAAACCTTGGATTGTGATATGTTTGACCCTGTAGGAATAAGAATATTCAATGTGAGTAACTCTGATGCACTCAGAGCAATTGCAGGAAAACAGTGTTTTAGGTAGTGCAAATGTTGTCAGATTGGCCTAATAAACCATAAATTTTGTGCCTTTATCACCGTAAGATCTTAGGGATGATTTAAGGATATTTTGGAGGCATTGGGGAAGTGAATCGTGTGGACTTTTGGGTTGATTTAGGTTCCGGAGCGTAATAGCGTTTTGCTGTTCGTCACGACTGTTCATGTTTTCGGTCGAAATCGTTTTGGACGTAACTTTTGATCCGTAAGTCCGTTTTGACCCCCGTTTGAAACGTTGGAAAGCTAATGAACATGGCTATAACATATTATAGATAAGGGAATTGGTTTCCCAATATTTTTATATCTAATTATGTTTGAGAAGTCAATTGTGTATATGTCCTATTAATGAATCATGTTTTGGTTCAGTTATGTCTTGACATTTTGATGCTGTGATTTTCCTGATGAATTACCATGAGGGTAACTGTGATAATATGATGAATTAACATGAGTAGGACTATGAATTTTATGTGATTAATAGGCGATAGTATGAGAATTACAGTGAGTATAATATTTTGAATTAATATGAGTATGACAGTGAGGTTGCGTGAGTAATAAGTGCTAGTATGAGAATTACCGCGAGTGTAATTATGATGAATTAATATGAGGCAATGTGAGATGATATTAGGGATTAATATGTAAATACTATGTGATGATATGACGAATTAACATGAGTAGAACTATGAAGTTTATGTGATTGATAGGCGATAGTGTGAGGATTACCGTGAGTATAATTTGATAAATTAATATGAGATGATATGGGGGTAGTATTATGAATTGATATGGGATAATATGACTATGAGCTAATATGTGATTTATACGTGATTATATGATGGCATGATGTGTGAGATTAATTACTATAATGAACTATGATGATATGTTGTATGATGAGTAATATGATGAATTATGATGATATGTTGTATGATGATTAATGTGATGAGCTATGATGACATGATTTATGATGATGAATATGACGATGAGATATGACGTGTAATGATGATGAATATTATGAATGGTGATGCACCATATGCTGATATTATGAGGACTATTGTGAAGTATGCATCATGCATTCATGTGCATCCGGACTTTGGTTCAGGACCTCGATTACTTTGCCTTCAATCCCACTGTGTGGATGTGAAGTATTTTGATATGCTCCGATCCTTTTGATGGGGATCTATGGAGGGTTGATGGCCCAGTGTCCATCGCGTTGTGATGATTGGTACCACATGCATGGAGTCTATGTTGCATTTGCATTTATGAGCCTTTGTGTATAATTATGATGTTGTGGCCTTTGGGGCATAATTGAAGGATATCAATGTGTTGAATATAACTATGAGTAATATGTCGTTTATGCATTAATTGTTATACATTGATTATTATGAATTATCTTACTCACCTTGCCTGTTTGAATGTTACCTCCACGTGGGTAACGTGCAGATGAGCAAGTTTAGCCGTGGACGCCGTCGAGGAGTATTGTGAAGTTTTAGAGTCGTTAGCCTCTATGGTTAATGTAGAGGGTCTTGCTCTGATATGTAACATCGAGTTGGGTTCTTTGAGTTGATTGTATATCATTAAGTTATTTTACTGATGTTCCCTTATAAGAAAAACATTGAGTTATGTTTTGAGTTCCGCTGTATATGATGTTTTGATGTATTTTGAGAAAACTCGTGTGTTATGGAATATTGACCAATTTTGTTGACATTGAGAAATGTACGCCCTTTTGTGGCTTTTTATGAAAGTTAATATTTTACTCTGAAATCCGTGTTATTTTTTCGTAATATCTGTGGGGTAGAATAAAGGTGTTACATCATTCCCACTTAAACATATCCATCTTGTTCACACACTCTTTACCCCTTTCTTTTTTTTTCTTTTATGTGTGGGTTCATACTTGAGGCCTGGTGGAATTAATTTCTTTTCAAATTTTAGGATTGCCTTATGTGCTAGTACTTCGTTGTTTAGGCCAATTTTCACGTAACTTCTCTCTCTCTCTCTCTCTCTCTCTCTCTCTCTCTCTCTCTCTCTCTCTCTCTCTCTCTCTCTCTCTCTCTCTCTCTCTCTCTCTCTTCTCTTCTTCTTCTTCTTCTTCTTCTTTTTGGTTTCGTGTTCTTTGACATCTTGAGTAGTCATATTAAGACTACAATCATAGTTCAGGACGATAGGAACTTTCGTTAAGTGGGGCAACACAAATTCAATCCTTTTCTCTTCTACTACAAAGGTTAACCTTACTTGTTTCACATAGATAATGGTCTCATTTATAGCCATAAAAGGTCTACCTAAGATGATGGGGACATAAGAATCATCCTCTATGTCCATGTTCACAAATTATATAGGTATATAGAGGTGCTTGACCCTGATGGGTACGTCCTTTAAAATACCTAAGGCACATTTTATTGACTTATCTGCAAGTTGTTGAGAAATGTTGGTTAATTTCATGTCTCCTAGGTTTAGCCTTTTGCATACTGTTGCGGTTAGAATAGGATATCAAATTATTAGTTAATTTGAATCGCATCTTTAGTTCACAACCGGTCTTTAATTTATCTGAAGGAAAGGTCAAATGAAGGAAAAACCTAATTCGCATTGTGAACACAATCCGGGGAGAGATCTAGGTAAGGGTTGGTTAAGCTTAGGGAATGTATTAACACCCTAAACTTCTATAGTACTCTACAGGAACCTCTTGTTTAAAGTTTACTATTTTTCTTGATTATCTGCTTAAGGGTATATTGCTAAGGGTTAGAAGGTGACAGAAAGACCTAAGGGTTAGTCCTAAGTTTACTCGCCAAGACCCGTATCTTGTGCCTACGTATCCGAGGTAGGGAATAGAATCATAGTAATCGTAGTTCCCCTCGAAAGGGAGGTTAGAAATTTATTGACTGCGGTCAAGGTTTCAATGGGGAATAAGCAATCTTAAGCAAGCGCTTACGTGGAGTACAACGACTCCTACTTCTACATTGAAACGTTAAATTGAATTGAAAAGGGGTAAAAGAGGTATTCCTCGGCGGGAAACCTAATTCGGCGTGCGGCGACTCCTTAACCTAATGCTAGGGTAAAGGGTGATTTGGTCCATGGCGGGACGCCTAGGCAATTAGGGTTTTGAACGGGTCAAAGGTGAAGACTAATTGACGTGGCGGTCAAACGGCTAGACCTAATCCTTCGGAAGGGAAATAACGGTAAATGATGCAAAATAATTGAACGACAATATGAAAATACGGGAAAGTGCGAAAAGAATAAAGGAAATGCACAACGACGATATACTCGCATAAGTTACAACCATAAAAATGAAGTACGAAAAAGAAAAAAAAAGAGTATTACAACTGTATAACTGAGAAAACAATAAAACACGACACAAGCGTTAGACAAAATTAACGGGGCAAATCTGCAATTTAGTCGACGGTTCAATTTGAGACCTAAAGGCGAAGTGTTCGGCAATTAAAAAGAAGTTTTAAGAGTAATTGAGGAATCTACAACCAAGTTTTTTTTTATTTTGAAAATTTAAATTTTAAAAGTTGAGTTTTAAGTTATTAACAAAAGTCTTATTTAAAAATGGTTTTCAATTTGTAAATGTTAATTTTAAAGAAATGTTTTCTAACTAAAATTTTAAGAAGGTTTCTAGTTTATTAAAAAAAAAATTTAATTTTTGAGACATGATTTTAGTTTTAAAATGGTTTTAAAATATGGTTTAAAATTAAAAAATGGGTTTAATTTAAAATGGTTTCAATTTATTAAAGGTTTTAATTTAATAAATAGATTTTAATTTACCTAATTACTAAATTACAAAAAAAGATATTAACAATTCTAATTAATTTAACATTATAAAATAATAATTATAATAAAAAGAAAAAATAAAGAAAAAGAAAAAAAGAAAAAGCAAATAAATTAGGGATGGGGGGCGGAACTTGGCTGCTGAACATTTAGGGTTTCATTTGAGAACCCTCTTCTTCTTTCCCTACCCGCTATGGCGGCCATGGCTACCCTTCTTTGAAGCTTTTCACTTTTCATTCTTCTTCTTCTTCTGATCGTCTCTACCTTCCTTTTTCGTGCCATCTGAAAGAGAAAAAAACAAGAAAAAAACATGCAACAGAAATTGCTCACCCTCAATGGGTTTGGAGCGATTTCGCTGGGCTTGTAATGGCTATGGTGTTGTCTTTGTGTTGGAACGATGATGATGGTGATTTCACTCCGTCTGAGTTCACATGGATTTCTTCTTTCCTGATGAACTCTTATGATGAACTCCTCTTTTAGGATCGTGACCCTTTTTGAAGAACTTGTGATGTTGGATCATGAGGTTCTTTATGTTTTTCCTCTGATGATAATTTGCTGACGGATTTTTCTTCTTTCTCCTTTTGCTCGCGCCTGATGATGTTGAAAAACTCCCCCTTTATGAGCACTGCTTGTAGTTCTTATATGTGATTTTCTGGGCATGGGCTTTTACGATTTTTCTGCTGAATTTGTTGCTGATAATTTTGCAATTTTGCAGAACAGTTTGTCTGTTATAGCGAATTTGATGGTTGAGTTGAGGAATTCATGGCTGATATGTTGTGATTTCTTGCGAAGTGGTGGCTATTTTGTTGGATTTATTTTCGTTTGGTTGCAGCAATTTGAGGAGAAGTGGTTGCTGTTATGATTGTGGTTGATGCGTGGAATTTGTTTGGTTGTTGTTTGATCTTGTTTGGATTTGCGCTTTTCATGGTTGTGCTTAGACAGGTTGTTTGGTCCATTTTGGGTCCAGAACTTTTAGGAAAGTTGTTAGTGACCTGTTTGGCAAAACCATTTTTTTTAAAGATAAGTGCTTTTTCCAAAAGCACTTTTTTAAAATCACTTTTTTTCGAGAATCTCTCTCTCTCTCTCTCTCTCTCTCTCTCTCTCTCTCTCTCTCTCTCTCTCTCTCGGAATGGCTTAGAACAGATGTCTGCCAGATTTGTGTCGAGGCTGGAAATAAAAGTCGGGAGCTGGCGACGACTTTGTCGTTGTCCTCCCGGCATACCCGATGATGACTTTCAACTGAGGGTATCAGAACCGTCCAAAAGCCAATTTTATTGATTAAATCTAACTTTAACACTTGCTTTGTCGATTTTTGTCCAGGTTCGACAAAAAAATCGAAGGCTTGAAGAATCGGACGCGAAGACAACTTTAGAAAAAAATAGGACTTTTTTAGAAATTAGGAATTTATTTTGTAATTGAGTTTCTTTTGTAAAAATAGAATTTAATAAATAAATTCAATTCTTCAATTACTTCTTGTACCTTGTAACAAAATATAGAATTTAATAAATAAATTCAATTCTTCAATTACTTCTTGTACCTTGTAACAAAATATAGAATTTAATAAATAAATTCCATTTTCAACAAACTGACTTTATTTCTCTATTCAACTTCTCCTATTCAAATCACCGATTAAACTCAATCAACTGAATTCATTTAATTAAATTTATTCGATTAAGCTCCTCCAAATAAATTCGTCCGAATGAATTCGTCCGACTAAATTCGTCCAACTTAATTCCTCTGCTTAAATCCATAAATTCAATTGATTCAATTTACCCGACTAAGTTCACCTGATCAACGTCATCCGATTAAAATTCATCTGATTGAATTTAAACGACTAACTTCATCCAATTAAACTCATTCAAATAAATTTATTTAATTAAATTTATCCAATTAAATTTACCTGATTAAGCCGTGACATTCCAACTCCGAATTTGACAATTAATCATTTTGCGCGCTTTAAATCCGACGTAACCGTTGAGTTCAAACAAATACCTTTGCCAATTAATTCGTATCCGATAATAAAGTCAGTGAATATGGCCTTGAATGGATAAGCATAAAAATTCAGTTAAACGGCAAAACGAACTGTCTTCCGTATTGAAAATTCAAACCGCATCTCGAATGATCTAACTCGGTAAC
The DNA here is from genome assembly GCA_963859935.3 of Lathyrus sativus. Classification (NCBI taxonomy): domain Eukaryota; kingdom Viridiplantae; phylum Streptophyta; class Magnoliopsida; order Fabales; family Fabaceae; genus Lathyrus; species Lathyrus sativus. The sequence goes on along the minus strand of OZ012737.1, from coordinate 648,968,237 downwards.
CGGAATCAGATAAACTAACAGTCATGATCAAACCCACAGATACTCATCATAAATTCAAACCAAACCGAAACTCCACTGTTCTTTGAAAATCGACTGTCGACGAGCAGAAAGCAGGAAAACGTGTGTCCGTTAAAATAAATTATGCAAAGCAAACTCTCGCATCAATTTAACCTGAATCCACTAGCGATTGAATCCCTCTCTATATGAATTAGGAACCAACCAACATTAAGCTCTATATGGCTTAGTAACCAACCAACATTTCTGAAATCCAACTGACGACTGAATCCCGACTCTGGAATAAAACGTGTTGTGTCACAAGACATCTGACGTCAAAAACTATCGTGAAATTCAACTCATCCTTAAATAAGTCACGTGACTCAGAGATGGAAACCCTAATCGTCCGAGGGATTCCTGATGACAACTCTGCTTCATCAATCGTCAGCAAATTGCAAATTAATGACCATTTTGCCCTTCACCAATTAAACTGCACACAGTGTGATTTTTCCTGCAAAACCAACGGACTGAGCAAACTGGTTAGCGGTTAGTTACAATTCAATGCAAAATGAGATGGAATGCAAAATGAAACGACTAATCTAAGGGTAAAATTTGGGGTATTACACATATATAAAAGGGACATAAAGCTGACAATGGCCCCTAGATTGCATAATGCTCTTTCAAAGATCATATCACTTAACTTGCATAGATTGGAGAAACTCCCTAGATCTTTTAACTTAGGTGGAAAAGTCTCATTGTATTAAAATTTCTGCTTCTTTGAAATGATTTCCTTTTAGAACTTAACATCGGTAGGCATTTGAGAGATGACCTCGAAAAAGGTTACATTAATTTAAAGCTTTTTTAGTAGCTCCACAAACTTTGTAAACTGGGTCTTCATATTTGCTTGGGAAATCCTTTGTAGAAATTGGATTTGGGGTTTATAGGGAGAAGGAGCAACATATGGTTCCTTCTTCTCTTTCTCTTTATCAACCGCCTTTTCAGGTGTTGTTGGCACAGTTTCCTCAATTTATATACTCTTCTCAATTATACTCTCTTTTTGCTTATCCTTCTCACCATGCTTTTTCACTAACTTACCACTCCTAGTCATAATGAAGTTCATTTGTTCCCTTGGATTTTGCTTAGGTTGTCCCGAAAATGATTCGTGAGGGACAAACAACAAAGCTTGTTATTGTGCAACCATGGAATATTTGAGTCTCCATCATTTTATTGTGGGTGAAAATACATTCTACTTTGGTGGATAATGGTATAAGGACCTCATTAGTATAAAGATTCAGGTTCCTAAACTCTTTATTTTGGTTGGATTTCCTAGGGGCAGTAGTTGTTCCTAGATGGAAACCTGGCAGTCCTATGGCTTGTTAGGGTTGGTTATTTTTGTAGTAAAAATTAGGGTGATCTCTCTACCATAGGTTATAGGCATTGGAATACAGGTTACTGCATTGGTTATTGTTCATATAGTTGATATCATCTTGGATAGTGTTGCGGTGAGAATCGTGATACCAAGCTATTGATTAACTTGAATCTTAATTCTTAAATTCACAACCGGACTTTAATTTATCCATAAGGAAAGGTTTAAAGAAAGAAAGACCTATAAAAATGCAAAGCAAAAGGCAAGGCCTAAAGCTAAGCAAAGAGAGATCTAAAGGTTCGGGGGTTGGTTATGCATAGGGTAGGTATTTCACATCCTAAACATCTGTAGTACTCTACAGGAACCTCTTGTTAATATTTGTGTTTGCTAAAGTTTGCTTGCTAAAGGGAAAGTGCTAAGGGTAAAGATAAAAATTGAAACGAAGGAAAAAAAGAAAAGGTTGCTCGCCAAGGATCGGGGCCTTGTGCCTACGTATTCTCAAAAGGTACTTTGAGAAATCAGAGCGTTCGTAGTTCCCCTAACTTGGGGTGAGAAACTCTTGACTGTGGTCAAGGTTCTAGGGGGATGTAAGCATTCATAGGGAAGTACTTACATGGAGTACGGCGACTCCTGAATCTACGTTGAGATTGTTATGGTAGAGAATGTCCACGGCGGGACGCTAAACATGAGTACGGCGACTCAGATCCTAAGGTTAGGATAAAGGATAAAGGATGTCCACGGCGGGACGCTAAAAGTGAGCACGGCGACTCAAATCCTAAGGTTAGGATAAAGGGGAGAGAATGTCCACGGAGGGACACTAAATAGAGCACGGCGACTCCAATCTAAGTTGTAAATGTTAACTGACTCTAACAAGAGAATTATTAATTAATTTAAATAATAATATTTAATAATATTGACTGATAATTTAATTAATTAAATTAAATAAAAATATTTATATTAACTAATAATTACAGCATATATATTTTTTTTACATTTTATATATTATAAAAATTTAATAAAACATAAAACAAGAAATTAAAATATATTTCTTCTTTTTTTATTTAGAACTTACAAAATAAGATGAGAAAGGCCCTTAAATAAAAAATAAATAAAATTTTATTTTAATACTATATAAATCTCATGATCATGACCAAGATGTAGGAAAAAAAAATAGTTTGTTTTTTATTATTTTAACAGCTACAACAACATGCGTTCACGTCATTTAGTTACAATCCAAAACCTGAGCCTTATGCAATGAACGCAACATAAGCAACAACCGAAAATTTAAATGCAAAAGAATCAATTATTTATACTAATAAAAAAAAGAACTGCCATTAGTCTGAAATTAAATGCCTAGTAAAATAATAAGTATACAAAAAGCACATCAGCAAACTCCTCATAACAATGTATCATAAAAACTAAGTAACAAATGAGTATCACCTTTAACAAGAAAACTAAATCACATTAATACTACAACTTAAACCAGTTTAAAATGAAATGAAATATACTCTATTAAAAAGAATGAAACAGATACTTTGCTACTATCATTACACTACAAATCATGAAGAACAACATCCACTATTAAACATTATAACAGACACATTAATCATGAGATTGAACCAAAAGAAAAACATATTAGAATGATAATAAATAACATATTAATAACAATAATATAAACAAAAAAGTAATATATGTAAAAAAATACAAAGCTTTCGAAAAACAAAAAGGGTGGAATAGAGAAAGCACTCGTTACCTCTCTCCCTGCACTCGCGATGTATCCCTCTCTGCTTATGGTCTTGTCTCTCCCATTTTCATGTTGTGCGGCTTGTTGTTGTTGTTTGGATGCGTCGTCGGCGTGTAAAACGGACGGTGGTGGTGTTTGAAATGTGAGGCTTGCGTGAATGTGAAAAGCTAATGAGTTTGGTATTATTGAGAAATTACAGTGGTGCAAACATGGTGATATTTTTCTTTTCCTTTATCATGTGCACCACAGGGAGTGTATGAGATTTACTTGAAAATGTATGAGTTGGAGAGAGAAAATAGAAGTGCGTATTTTCTGTGGAAGTGTTTTTCTTTTGAGAATAAAGTGCAGGTTCTTGAATATGAAGATGATAGGGGATGGTGTTGTTAATGGTTTTTCTTGCAGTAAAATATATGTGTAGGGAAATGAGATATGTGATGTAGATGTCATTTATGGCTTATGAGTTATGTATTTTTGTGGTGATGAAAGTGTGTAGATTAGGTAGGATATTATGATGAAGTGTGTTGTTTAAGAGAAAATGATGATGGTAGTACATGGAGTAGTCCTTCTAGCCTTTTTTTCCAGATTTTGTGGGATTTTGGATGCTAGAGGTAGTAGCTTGTGGGAGTATTAGTACTCAAAAAATGGACAAAATCTCAATTATTACTACAAAATCAAAAACTTTTTCAAAAGTTCCACAAAATAAGGAAAAGATAAACATAAAAAGAATAAAATATTTACAATAAAATCTAAATAAAGATTTGATAAATTAAAAGAATATATTAATTAAATGTAGAAATAAAGACAGTAAAAAAACGAATAATTGGGTCGGTATCGAAGTACTCGAAAAAATAAAATGAATACACCAAAGTGATCAGCAAAAAATATACGATTCGGAAAAATACAGCGTTTTGTCAAATTTTAAAATAAATTTTACCCGCTAAAACGGCTTAAACTGCCCAAAAAGTTTATTTCAGCTGATAAATTGGATATTATGAAAAATGTAAGAGATGATAAACTATACCGATGATGCAAAAAGATGTGGGATCTTAAAGTCAAAAATTAGGGTGCAACAGATGCCCCTATTTAAGTTTCTTCGATCCAGAGAGGTGAAAATTGAAATTTTCGTCTCGACACAGTCGGAGAGACTTAAATACAAACATGCACAATTTTTGACCTTAAGATGCCACAAAATACTTATGATATGATATGATATGCAAGACAAAGATTCTATGAGGAAAGACGCCATAGGAGACGAATATATATTGGGAAGATGCTGCAACTCCACCGGGGAAAGACTGACAACTTCACGGGAAAAAGTATCTAGCAGACACAATTGAGGAAAATAAAAATATGGACACGTGTCAAGGTGACAAAGAGTATCCAGTAATACTTGGAAGGAGAGGGACAAACCCTAGACAAAGACACAGACATCCGGAAAAGCATCAGATGCTGGAAATAACACACAGTGAGATAACAGAAACATATAGAAAGCAAATGAAACTTACTGGGGAAAAAGTCACAGTCACCAGAGGTTTTGTCAGAAGAGCGTTGAATAAACTCCGGAACACATCTAAAAAAGCATTGGATGGAGTATAGAAACAGATTTGAAAATAAAATTCAGCAGTTGTTAACCAAAGTCAGAAACAAATTGAAGACATCATTAGATAAACAGGGTCATATCTGGAAGATTGTCAGATAGACACAAAGGGGTTCTGGGAGAACGTTAGAACAAAAGACACATCTGGGAGAACATCAGACGCAGAAGAGATAAATTCTGGTAAAACATCAGAATTTACAGACACATCTGGAAAAACATCAGACGGCAAAAGAAATAAATTCTGGTAAAGCATCATAATCAAGGTAAATATCTGGAAAACCATCAGATATGTTCTGGAAGAACATCAGAACAAAGAACAAAGACTCAATCTGGAAACCCATCAGAGAGAGAAATAAATATCTGGAAAACCATCAGATAAGTTCTGGAAGAACATCAGAACAAAGAACAAAGACTCAATCTGGAAACCCATCAGAGAGAGAAACAACTCCAGAAAAACATCGGATAGATTCTGGAAAAACATCAGAATCAAGGTAAGTATCTGGAAAACCATCAGATATGTTCTGGAAGAACATCAGAACAAAGAACAAAGACTCAATCTGGGAAACCATCAGAAAGAGAAATAAATATCTGGAAAACCATCAGATAATCGCGACACAAACTTGTTTGGTAGGTGTCAAGTGAGTTGGACTTCGTCCACAAGGTAAAACGCGAGTAAAACACGACCTTGGGGAAAATCAGATGGGGAATAAAACACCCATGATGCCAGGTAAATGGGGAATAAAACACCCAGGTAAAATAAATTCATCCACAAGGTAAGACGCGAGTAAAACACAACCTCGGGAGAAAGAGAGCAAATGGGAATAAAACACCATGATGCCAGGTAAATGGGGAATAAAACACCCAAGTAAAATAAATTCTTCCACAAGGTAATACACGAGTAAAACACGACCTCGGGAGAAAGAGAGCAAATGGGAATAAAACACCATAATGCCAGGTAAATGGGGAATAAAACACCCAAGTAAAATAAATTCTTCTACAAGGTAATACACGAGTGAAACACGACCTCGGGAGAAAGAGCAAATGGGGAATAAAACACCCATGATGTGCACATGTATATGAATTATGCTTATGATATACGCATGCATAAATTATGCAGATGACATATGATCAAATGCAAATGCAAATATCGACGACAAGGCTCGACTCTTTTGGTGAGAAGACAAGACTGGAAGACTGATTCCTCAACACGGAGATCACTGTCATACTGCTTGGGGACTAAATATGTTACTGCTGAACACATCTCTGCCACACTGATAAATTGTATCAAAATAGACGATCCTTGTAGGATGGATAAAGAGCTGCTTGGGGTTTCTTCAAGTAAATTATCCCAGTTTAGCTGTCTGTTGTAGATGAACTGATAATTACTTCAGCTTGTCTTGATGTTGAAGATGACTGTTTGATTGGGTGCTTGGAGAGCTTGCCCCAGTCTGAGTCTTGAAATATATTATGGATAAGCCAAATCTGAGAATACCATGCCTTGAACAAATATTGAATTGATTCTTAGACAGGATGTAAAAGGAACTTGCCCCTGATAGGATCACTTGACCAAGTTTCTCAATGTTTGAAAATTCCTTGAGAGGAAAGCCAGCTTGCAAACAAAAGTGTTCATACAAACATGGCAATGTAAAGTTCATGCAACTTTTGAAATCAAAATCATTTTTGAAAGATGCAAAGTAAAAGAGTCATTGATCGGAACACAGCGGTTCAAGACACTCAAAGTTTAAAACAAAGGTGTACTGCCAAACTAATTGATTTGCAAAGATCTTTCGGAGTCAGTTTACGCAACCTTGCTGTAGTATGCTTTCAAAATATCCTTGTTTCAATTAGGTCTTTTGAGGGTTGTAATGTGGCCTGGTTCATGGTTTAAGAAACAAAGGATAAAGGCTCAAAGTTTATTTGTACCCACCCAATCTACGTGATGATCTCCAGTCCTATGCTCAGTTAACTCAGACTATGCGCTCAGGTTCCCATAGGAATTGCACTGATTATAGTAATGATGATGGTTCGGAAGTCAACAGACTTTTTGAAAAGGCAGTCACTGCTTCTTTACAACATTTGGTTGTTTTGAATTTAAAGGATTTAAAGATCTCCTCTATTTATTATCCCTAACTTTTGCCTGAACTGTTTCTTTTGAAGCTTACAGTCAGCGGGATGCCCCAGTTTTGCCTAAGTTTCCTTCATAGGTTTTAACTTAGTGGGCTTTTTTTTTTTAAAGAAAGAGAGTGACTGTCTGGATTTAATGATTACGGTGAACCATCATCGGCTTTTTAACTTGAAAAACATCTTCGACACTTGTTTGTTGTGTGCGAAGGAATATAAATTGTGGTTGCAACCTTTATATAAAAGGTGTCTTGCGTGAACGCACAACCAAGTTAACTGAGAACTACCCATCCCAAGGTTAAAATTGTGGGTTTTTTGTAAAGAAAGAAACTCCTACTTCTAGGCTCGAAGGGGTTAACGAGGGATTAACTTCCTTATTTCTCCAGTGTTTGGGAGTTGAAACAATGCCTTACATCGTCAACAAAGTTTGATTGAAAGCATACTAACAGCAGTTATGGGTATAGCGTTTTCATCATCCTCCCTCAAATAATTACATATCAAAAGTTTGAACAAAAGGTGTAAATATTTGAAAGATAAAGCATAAAAGTGCAAACAATAGGCAAAATGAATGGAAATCAAAAGTTGAAATGCTCATTCATTAAGATGAAAGTACAAACACTAAATAAAAGTAAACAAGCTTAAAAAAAATGAAGGAAAATGCAAACAATGAGAAACAAAAGGCCTAGTGACTAAATTTGTCTTGTCTGAAACACTGGCGCTCAAAAAAAAAAAAAGATAGTCTGCTGGAGTCAGACTGAAGCTTCACTTTTGATGTTATGGTAATGGATTATTCTGGACATTCGGATGGTTATCCTTAAAACCAAGGATTCCAGCTTGAATCAACTCCCGCACTCTGGCTTTCAGTGCATAACAATGTTCCAAGTCGTGGCCTGGGGCACCCTCATGAAAATCACAATGGAGGTCAGCTCTAAATCCAACTGGAGGAGGATTAGGAGTTTGCAGAGTCTTTGTAGTAATCAACCCTTGTTGAACCAGATCAGGGTAAAGTTCTGTGTATGTCATGGGAATAGGATCAAATTGATTCCTATTTCGATACTGGTTTTGTCCAATAGTTAGACGTTGAGGAATCTGAGCTGGTCGTGGAGCAGCAGCAGCAGTAACGGCAGCAATAGCAGGGTGATTATACCTCGGCTGAGGACGAGGATCTCTCACTTCAACCATGACAGCGTTAGTTTGCTCTTCCTTCTTCTTATGGAAAGTCCCAAAGGATTTCTTCGCACCATTAGAAGGTTCAACAACTTTGGATACCTTACCATTTTTCAGTCCTTCTTCTAACCTTTGGCCAATGGTCACCAGGTCTGTGAAGTTTGAAGATACACTCCCAATCATTTTTTCCCAATAGAAAGGAGACAAAGTATCCATAAACATTCCAGCTAGCTCCTTTTCTGCCAGAGGGGGTTCAACTTGGGAAGCCAACTCTCTCCAACGTTGAGCGTATTCTTTGAATGATTCTTTCTCATTTTGAGACATGTTTTGAAGTTGACGACGGTCAGGAGCCATATCCAGATTGTATTTGTATTGCTTCATAAAAGCATTGGCGAGATCTTGGAAGCAGTGGACGCTGTTGTGCTCCAAGTTCATGTACCATTTGAGAGAAGCACCACTCAAGCTGTCTTGAAAGCAATGGATGAGCAACTTCTGATTGTTGGTGTAAGCTGCCATTCTTCTGAAGTACATAACCAAATGGGCTCTTGGACATGAGTGCCCCTTATATTTCACAAACTCAGGAATCTTGAATTTTGCAGGCATAACAAGACCAGAAACTAAGCACATATTGTTAGCATCGACATTGAAGAAATCAGTACCCTCAACGGCCTTAAGTCTTTTGTCTATGTTCTGAAACTGTTCACGGACAATCTCAGGCTCAACAAAATCTTCATGGTCTTCTCCTTGAGCACTAGCAGCATTGTAGTCAAAGAAAGGAGTCTCAAAGGGAGCTTGGCCATTCTGGGCAACAGTATGGACCACAGGTCTGGACTCTGTAAACACTGGAGCTTGAAAAACTGGTCTGACAGTCTGACCAATCATAGCGGTAGATGCGAGGGGTGGAGAGTAGTTAGGAGGTAAACCAAACTCTGGCCAAGTAGATTGTGGCATTTGAACAGGAGGAGGATCAGCATTTGAAACTTCTTGAATGACAGTCCTCTGAGATGGCTCTCCTCTGGCAATCAATACTTGAAGCATCTCGGTGAGCTTAGTCATGCCTGACTTCAGTTCATCGATCTCCATTCGGATTTCTGCGTTATGTACTTCTTGCTCTGACATCTTGCGTCTATAGTTAGCTCTAGTCCGATATCGGTGTCGAGGAATCAGCTTGACGACTCAAAGGCACACTGGACGATGAAGACAGTTGGAGATGAGCGACTGGACAAACAGAGGTATGCAATGAACCATGCAAAGATGCAAATGCAATGCAATGCGATGCAAGACAGGATGTAAAACACACATAACAGGATCAAAGGTTCGAGATCACAGCATGAGGTCTGGGTAAAGAACCAACCACAGGGTATGTACTAGGGGTAAAGCACCTGTACAACAGGTTCTAACAAAGTTCCCAGAGTCAACAACCCATCTTTCGGATATTATCGACACACCAAATACTTGGAAATCAATAATATTCTCAAGAGAGTCTCGTCTGAGTGTAGTATCGCGTATCAACTACTTCGGGATTACTCCCTCATAGTCATCGCACTACGTCCTAAAAGGCCAAGTGGTGTAAAAGGTAACTAAAGTTCTCAGTATCACAGACTCCAGTCGATAATAGTAAAAGTTTTCGTGAATACACTCGCTCGACCGAACCATTTTCGAAAGTGTCTCAACTGAGCGGTGGTTTCTCAAGTCAGCTTGGTCGGGAATCAACTCCCTATAAGCCTTCTTGAATATACCACCATCCTATCATAAGTGCGCTCAAGTACGGGTATAGTACTATCTCACCACTCAAGGTAACAACCCTGCATACAGAAGAACCCAAGCACAAACAGATAGATGTACAAATATATACAAATATAAAAGCAAGTAAACATATAACAAACACAAATAAAAACAAGGTGGGCTTAACCCTCTTAGGGGGGAATCCCCAGTGAAGTCGCCATTTCTGTTGCGGTGAGAATCGTGATACCAAGCTATTGATTAACTTGAATCTTAATTCTTAAATTCACAACCGGACTTTAATTTATCCATAAGGAAAGGTTTAAAGAAAGAAAGACCTATAAAAATGCAAAGCAAAAGGCAAGGCCTAAAGCTAAGCAAAGAGAGATCTAAAGGTTCGGGGGTTGGTTATGCATAGGGTAGGTATTTCACATCCTAAACATCTGTAGTACTCTACAGGAACCTCTTGTTAATATTTGTGTTTGCTAAAGTTTGCTTGCTAAAGGGAAAGTGCTAAGGGTAAAGATAAAGATTGAAACGAAGGAAAAAAAGAAAAGGTTGCTCGCCAAGGATCGGGGCCTTGTGCCTACGTATTCTCAAAAGGTACTTTGAGAAATCAGAGCGTTCGTAGTTCCCCTAACTTGGGGTGAGAAACTCTTGACTGTGGTCAAGGTTCTAGGGGGATGTAAGCATTCATAGGGAAGTACTTACATGGAGTACGGCGACTCCTGAATCTACGTTGAGATTGTTATGGTAGAGAATGTCCACGGCGGGACGCTAAACATGAGTACGGCGACTCAGATCCTAAGGTTAGGATAAAGGATAAAGGATGTCCACGGCGGGACGCTAAAAGTGAGCACGGCGACTCAAATCCTAAGGTTAGGATAAAGGGGAGAGAATGTCCACGGAGGGACACTAAATAGAGCACGGCGACTCCAATCTAAGTTGTAAATGTTAACTGACTCTAACAAGAGAATTATTAATTAATTTAAATAATAATATTTAATAATATTGACTGATAATTTAATTAATTAAATTAAATAAAAATATTTATATTAACTAATAATTACATCATATATATTTTTTTTACATTTTATATATTATAAAAATTTAATAAAACATAAAACAAGAAATTAAAATATATTTCTTCTTTTTTTATTTAGAACTTACAAAATAAGATGAGAAAGGCCCTTAAATAAAAAATAAATAAAATTTTATTTTAATACTATATAAATCTCATGATCATGACCAAGATGTAGGAAAAAAAAATAGTTTGTTTTTTATTATTTTAACAGCTACAACAACATGCGTTCACGTCATTTAGTTACAATCCAAAACCTGAGCCTTATGCAATGAACGCAACATAAGCAACAACCGAAAATTTAAATGCAAAAGAATCAATTATTTATACTAATAAAAAAAAGAACTGCCATTAGTCTGAAATTAAATGCCTAGTAAAATAATAAGTATACAAAAAGCACATCAGCAAACTCCTCATAACAATGTATCATAAAAACTAAGTAACAAATGAGTATCACCTTTAACAAGAAAACTAAATCACATTAATACTACAACTTAAACCAGTTTAAAATGAAATGAAATATACTCTATTAAAAAGAATGAAACAGATACTTTGCTACTATCATTACACTACAAATCATGAAGAACAACATCCACTATTAAACATTATAACAGACACATTAATCATGAGATTGAACCAAAAGAAAAACATATTAGAATGATAATAAATAACATATTAATAACAATAATATAAACAAAAAAGTAATATATGTAAAAAAATACAAAGCTTTCGAAAAACAAAAAGGGTGGAATAGAGAAAGCACTCGTTACCTCTCTCCCTGCACTCGCGATGTATCCCTCTCTGCTTATGGTCTTGTCTCTCCCATTTTCATGTTGTGCGGCTTGTTGTTGTTGTTTGGATGCGTCGTCGGCGTGTAAAACGGACGGTGGTGGTGTTTGAAATGTGAGGCTTGCGTGAATGTGAAAAGCTAATGAGTTTGGTATTATTGAGAAATTACAGTGGTGCAAACATGGTGATATTTTTCTTTTCCTTTATCATGTGCACCACAGGGAGTGTATGAGATTTACTTGAAAATGTATGAGTTGGAGAGAGAAAATAGAAGTGCGTATTTTCTGTGGAAGTGTTTTTCTTTTGAGAATAAAGTGCAGGTTCTTGAATATGAAGATGATAGGGGATGGTGTTGTTAATGGTTTTTCTTGCAGTAAAATATATGTGTAGGGAAATGAGATATGTGATGTAGATGTCATTTATGGCTTATGAGTTATGTATTTTTGTGGTGATGAAAGTGTGTAGATTAGGTAGGATATTATGATGAAGTGTGTTGTTTAAGAGAAAATGATGATGGTAGTACATGGAGTAGTCCTTCTAGCCTTTTTTTCCAGATTTTGTGGGATTTTGGATGCTAGAGGTAGTAGCTTGTGGGAGTATTAGTACTCAAAAAATGGACAAAATCTCAATTATTACTACAAAATCAAAAACTTTTTCAAAAGTTCCACAAAATAAGGAAAAGATAAACATAAAAAGAATAAAATATTTACAATAAAATCTAAATAAAGATTTGATAAATTAAAAGAATATATTAATTAAATGTAGAAATAAAGACAGTAAAAAAACGAATAATTGGGTCGGTATCGAAGTACTCGAAAAAATAAAATGAATACACCAAAGTGATCAGCAAAAAATATACGATTCGGAAAAATACAGTGTTTTGTCAAATTTTAAAATAAATTTTACCCGCTAAAACGGCTTAAACTGCCCAAAAAGTTTATTTCAGCTGATAAATTGGATATTATGAAAAATGTAAGAGATGATAAACTATACCGATGATGCAAAAAGATGTGGGATCTTAAAGTCAAAAATTAGGGTGCAACAGATAGACCTTTAGACGACGATCATTTGAAAATTACTAGCGATGTGCCCACTTATTCTGCAGATATCACTGTAAAGGAAAGTTGGGGCAGTCGGTGCTGCAGGAGTAGTAGGAGTAGGTGCAGGTCAGATAATGCTCAAAATTTCTATTTTCTGGTAGAAAGCGTCTACCTTTGCATTCATATGATCGAAAAGACTCACTTTGTAGAGTCCATTTATTTTAGGGGCTACTTTTGCAGTGATTTCTCAGGCACTTCCTCATGAGTGGTGATATTTCACCATGTCCTCTCTAAGGTCATATGCTACATTCTTTGGACTGTTCATTAGAGTGCCACCTGCAGTCGCATCAAGGGTCATCCTTATGGAGTAAAGGAGACCATTATAGAATGTGTGGACAATTAGCTACTTCCAAAGCCCGTGAAACAAACATAACCTCAACAAATCCTTGAAACACTTATATGCGTCAAATAACGATTCTCCTTCCTCTTGCTTAAAGTTATTTATCTCATTCCTCACATGTGCCATTTTCCTCGATGAAATATACCACGCGAGAAATGCATATTTTAATTGAGCCCATGTTGCTATGGAGTTAGTAGGCAAGGATTGGAGTCATGCTCGGGCTCTATCTCTCAAGGAGAAGGGAAATAACTTAAGTTGAACAAAATTTTGATCAACATCGTTGGCTTTTAATGTGCCACAAAATTTGACGAAGAAGGATAAATGAAAGTCGGGATTTTCTGTCGATAATTTCGAGAATTGTAATCTTCTGAAGCATGCCCATAAAAGAAGGTTTAATCTCGAAATAATTTTCTTCAATGGGTGGATGGACAATACTACGGTGCGGCTCCTCATTGTTGGGGATCACATAGTCCTTAAGGGTTTTAGTATCGACTTCCTCTATGACCATTTGTTACTGTCTTAAAATTCGACATCTCTCGTGTAAAAACCCCAAACCTTAAACTCTTTTATAGGCTCAACTAAATTACAGCGTCTCTCGTGTAAAAAATAGTTGATTTTGTTTACAGGCTCAACTAAATTTCTAGCAGATCAAATTCTTTGCATGTGATGGTAGTGAGAGAACTATAATAACAAAAACAAAGAAAAATGCTCTAGTCTATACGTTGATAAAATAAAACTTCAATATCAAACAAAGTTGGTCTCCGACAATGACGCCAAAAACTTGACACGCCGCTAGTGTACGATAATGTGAAGTAGTATAGTAGGTTGTCAAACCTCAAATACCAATTGTTTGAGTACCAATTTCTATCTTATTGGTGTAAAGCTAAAACGATTGAAAATTGGTTGGTGAATAATTTTTATGGTTGCAAATAATATTTAAGCTAAAAAAATCGAAACAAATTTTCTAAAGTTCCCGTAACAAATTATTTAGGAATCTACATGAGGGTTATGATGAGGCAATCCTCATTACCATAAACCCCTAATTGACTATTCAATCATAGCAATCGAATAAACAAATAAAGCATTCATGGATTTAGCATACATGATCAATAAGATAAAATAACAATAATAAAGTGTTTATAAAACTTGGGTTAAAGATAATCAAGACTTGAATTAAAGAAAGGCAAAGCTTCAATGGAAAATACAACTAAAATATATTGTTGATATAAATTAAATATTTGTTAAATATATTTTTGCACATTTATTTATAATATATCCGATCAATCCAACTAAAATCAATATGTTGTTTCTCAATTTGGACTTTATTGCAAAAATATACAAATCTAATTAATTCCAATACCTTACATATCAATGTCGAGGAATCTTCATGGCACCCTTCTAAATTGTACCTAGCACCCCCCCCCCCCCCCCCCCCATTGTACGTGGCACCCACACATTTTTTCATAATGACAAATTTACCGTTCACAATATTTTATCTTTCAAATTTTTGCGTTGTAGTAAAAAATTCTCCCTGTAAAAACCCGGTAGAATCAAAATATCTGGTAGTTGTTTTAAAAAATCCAATACAAAAAATTTTGCTTACGCATTTTATCGAACATTTAAAAATCTGGTATGATGTTTTACCGGAATTTTTCCAAATATCCAGAAATTCGTTAATGTTTTATCAGATTTTTGGCAAATAGTCGAAATATCTATGCAATTTTACCGGGATGTTTCTAAAAATCTGGAAATCCCTAGAAGTTTTGCCGGATTTTTTTGAAAAATTCATAAATACCATGATTTTTTCCGTATTTTTAAAAAATATCAGGAATATTTTGTAGTTTTAGTGGATTTTTCAAAAAATCTGGAATTTGTAAAGCTTTTGATGTTTTTTTTAGCAGATATTTTGAAAAAATCTGGAAAACGCGTTGAGTACCGATTTTTTTGGAAAGTTTGATATACCAAATTTTTTGTAAAAACCAAAAAATCTAATAGTTTAGTATGCTCCAATTGTGTGGTCATGTTTATGGTGGTTCCCAAGTTGATTTTACTCAGTTTTTCACCACTGATGAGGTATGTTTTACATGAATGTTTACTTTTTACATAATTGTGCGGTCCTTATTTTGTATATCTCATACATTGATAATTTATTTTGTATATGTTGTAAACGTCAGATATTCCCTCTATGGCTGAAATTTTGGAATGAGCGCAAATCGTTGGTAAACAACATGGTATTGTTGTTGTTATTATTTGTTGTGATACCGCAAATGGTATAAGATGGATGAAAGATAAATTGATTATGGGTTATGAGGGAGGATAAAATTATAAGAAGAATTATACTATGAAAGGGAAATGTCCATTTATGCTGAGATTTGTGCCAAGTGGAAGCGGCTGGAAGGTTATGGTCAGGTGTGGGCTTCACAATCATATGCTAGATAAGAACCTAAATGGGAATGACGTATTAGGTTGTTTAGAATATCAAGAAAGAAAATTTGTGAATGACATCACCAAATACAATATGATTTTCAGATACATAGTTGTTGCTTTGGAAGATAGAGATCTAGAAAATCTAACGAGCGTTACCAAAATCTACAAGGCCTAGGTCTACATACAATGCAAGCAAGAGAGTTTCGTTAACTCAAATGCAATATCTGCTGAGTCTTATTCTTGAAGATAAATACATGTACTAGACAAGAAATAGATACTCTTTTAATATTATTGCTAATATCTTTTGGATGCACCCTGATTCAGTGAAGTTGTTGAACATGTTTCATCTTATGTTGATTTTTTATTGCACATACAAAATAAACAAGTAGTTCTTATGCTAAATGCTTCTATTTTAATTTATTTGTTTCAAAATTTGTTAGGGGTTGTTGATGATTTAATGTACGTCCAAAACAAACAGGTATTGACTGCCACAACTTGAGATTGTTGATGTTACATCCACAAAATTGAAATTTTCAGTTGGTTTTGCATATCTGAAACATGAAAGGGGGGAAAAATTCATGTGGGCACTTTAAAAGCTAAAAGAGTTATTCGCTTCTGAGAAGTTGCTACCAAATATTTTGGTTACTGACTGTGAACTGACATTGATGAATGTTGTGAAAGTTGCGTTTTCAAAATTAACTCATTTTCTATGTTTGTTCCATATTTCAAAAAAATATGAAGTGTAATGAGTATGTTGAATCACATAAGCATGAGCATGTTATGGATATGTGGAACAACATCATATATTCAAATCACATAAGCATGAGCATGTGCTGATATTCCAAAATCTGTTCAGTATGTACGTGAAACTTGGTTGACACCATATAAAAAAAAGATTTGTAACTGCTTGGACTAATAGAGTCACTCATATAGAGAACATAACAACCAACATGTACATTGATGTTATTATAAACAATTACATTGATAATTATCAAATTATGACATTTTGTTATATTTATGTCTTTTAGGGTTGAATCAGCTCGTTGGAGACAAAAAAATATGATGTCAAGTAGCAGAGGAGATTTATGTAGAAGTTAGGATGTTGTTAACACCATGTTGAGGCTGCAATTAGGTTCAATTCGAGTGTCACTTTAGAAAATTTTATACAATATTGAACATCGGTATAACACTCCATTTTAATCCATATTATGCGACTTTGTTTCAAGACAGTGTATACAACACATTGTAAAGGATCTAGAAAGGATAAAATGTGTTGGTTGTGACAAAGTAACATGTGGTTCTTCATTAAAACAACTCATGGATCACCTTGTGCGTGTGAACTTGCAGGGTATCAAATACAAGGAAATCCTATTTCGTTAGACTCAATAAATGCCTTTTGGAAAAAAATTATTGAAGAGCACGAGGTTACTGAAGAAGATAGCAAAACACAAATGGATTTAAAAGAAGAGTGTGAAGAGCTGAAGAAGTATCTTGGTACATTGGATATTATATGCCAGATGGCGATGATGAAGAAAGTGTGAGAACTAACGTATCCATTCATAATTTTCATGTGTCATCCACCAGTGAAGTACAAGCCAATGGAGGAAAATAAGAAGAGTAAAAAGGGTGAATAAAGTGATGTGCATCGTGATCCTTCAAAGTGGAAGTATGCTGAAGACTCACAGGGAAGTCAGAGTACGAAGAGATCATATACAAAAGCAACTAAAAGTCAATCATGTATCGTGTCTTTAAAATGAAAATAGTTGTCTCAATTACTTATTTTCTTGCATTAGTACATTGATGACATTATTGATGTGGAAAACTATAAAAATTGTGGTTTTCGGACTATTGTAGTTTTAATTGTTCTATGACACGACGACAAAAGTTAGGAGTGCATTGCGGGTTGATGGCTTTTGTGTGTAGGGTCGTGAGAAGTGGATGTTGATTTTTGATATGGGTTACCCTATTGCTTATAGATACATTGTTATACTGGCCTCGTTTTACATGAATCTGAACATCAAATTCTTCCCATTAGTGATAGCTTCATGCATAACGTCAAGTAGACACAAAGTGATTTCAGTTGATTTTGTTAACAACAATCATTGGGTGCAGGTGAAGTTGAAACCCAATTGTCCTTTGTCTCTCGTCACAGACTTGGAGACAGAACTATAGTGAAGTTGCAAGAGTATGAGAGTCAGCAAATGTGAGACATATTATACACTAGGAAAAAGTAACTAGAAATTCAACATAATTTATTTTGTAATGATATTATAATGCTTTTGCATTAAATGTATATATTTTACCCGCTTAACTTTGTTAAAAAGATTTAAAAAAATGTTTTTCAAAAGTTTCATTACTGCCTACCGAACTTTTAAAATTTCTAGAAATTTTGGTGCATAGCAAATTGTTTGTAGGTTTAATTTATTTCTAGTTTTTTTTTCAAATATTCGGTAAATACTTTTTGGATTTTTCAAAATTTTGAAAATTCTTCAAAAATTTTTTCATAAAAGCTTCATTTTTTACCGACAATTTTAAAAATGTGTGTCATTTTTATATTTTTCTGCAAAATATTTGGTAATTTTTCAATATATTCGGTGAGTCTACTTCTAAACGGGAAATTTTACAAAAAAAAAATCCGATAATTGGATAAAAAAATCCAAAATTATAAAAAACTTTTTTAAAATCCGATAATTTATCACAAGGGCTAAAGCATAATCCCAACACCTTTGGAAGGGGCCAGGTACAATTTGGGGGTGACAAGAAGATTTCTTGTCAATGTCAAATTAGTTGTAATTATCATTTCAAAATTTACAAGTTAATCTTCATATTTTCCAAAAATTTAAATTTGACCTCAAAATTTTTTCAATAAATTGCATATTAGCACTTACTAATTTCAAAATTTTGCAAATTAGTCCTTTAATTTTTTAAAAAATATAAATGAGTCTTTATTTTTCAAATTTTAAATTTGACACAATTTATAAATTTTGTATAAATTACCCCAAATGTTTAATAGATATTTTTTAATATTATATCCAAACAAAAAATTTAAAAATAAATGAAGTTCAATTAAATCATTTAAATTGCTGAAAATTTTAAATTTTTTTAAAATTTTTAATTACCGAATTCAAACACATTCTCAATGGTTACGAAACATAATTTTACCACCCCCTAGTTCTTCAGAATATTTTGGTAAACTGAAACCAATAATGGATCAGACAGGTGCAAGGACTCATGCAAATACGAAAATTGCGAGCAACTCGTTAATAGCACTGAAAGTGGAATTTGAATCATGTGCAACATCTAGATAGTCATTGGACCTATTTGCAAAATCAAACTGCACTCGCCTGTATTCAATCATCGACTCTACGGTTACTGAAAAGGATCCATATAGGGCCATGTATACCAATTCAATTAGATCCAAACGCAAATTAAGAACGAGTGAAGTATGACTATGAGCCATTGGGTGTATTGCACAAGCAGCATTATGCTTCAAAAGCCCTTGGCTACTACTTTTACGCGACTCGAGCACTTTTGGACTTGTGATTAGTCAAAGTTGAATACAATTGCATCAGAAAGCCAATGAACAACAGTGTGAGTTCAACTTTTTTTATTTTGTTTTAATCTTCATCAAAATACTGAGATTGCCCACTTTGTAATTATGGAGATCGCATTCAAGTTCAAAACTGTAAAAAAAAAAAAAAGTATCTCAAAGAGTAATGTTTAGCCGGTCACAAACGACCCAAAAATCTACATTGCGGCAGGCAGAAACTGCTAATCAGCTTATTTGGATGCCAACAGAACCCGATAACATTATCATTCAACGACTTCAACCAATCTCATGTTAACGGGTCTGTCTCACTCTCAGCAATGTGCTTGTAATGGTCTTCTTTGCACATAAAATTGTGCAAAATTCTTACTGAAATTTACAGCAGAAAATTACCTGTTAGCTATTTCAAAGAGACCTTGCTCTTCCCAAATTTTAACAAAATAGCCTACCATTGCCTGCATAACCCAAACATACCAAAATAATTTTTTAATATAACGCATTTCCAATTTGAAAAGGAAAAATTGTGTCTCACAGAACTTACAGGTAATGGTATAGGCGGACAGAAAGGTTCTCTAGAGAAAAGCATGTCGTCTGAACATGCTGTCAGGCTGAAAGAGATGACTCGGTTAATTTTGGTAAATATGATATGGAATTATGGATACTCGTAGAAGGTACAGTCAGGACCAATGTTGAGCTATTGCAACATGCACATGTTTACTGAAGTAAAAATTTCCACATAATATTGACAAGCCAGACAATGAAAAACATGATATACATCATACTTGTATAGTGCTAAGAGGCACAGTTAAGAGATAGCTTTCATTTTCTAAAATATGGAATGAATTCACAAAGTGTCAATAAATTAGTCCATAGAAATCTTGATTGTTCGATATGGTTGACGCCTACACATTTCTGAATGAAGAACCCCTATTTTCAATAGTCGTATTAAGAGAATAAATGAAAATCAGTAATAAGCACGTACCATATAGCTGAATCTTTAGATGGTCGCTGTAGTTTTTTTGACTGATCACCAATCCACTCTTTCCTCATTTTATTCCATGCTATCTCAGCTGCATGAGAACAAGAATATAGTTGAGAATATTCTAAGAGGCCTAAAACTGGACTGCATTTGACAGGGGAGAAATCAATGATTAAGAAGAGTCTCACATAAGTCAACATCAAAATACAACAATTTTTTAAACTATATTTCATATTATCAAAATGATTTCATATTCCATATATTATTATTTTCCCATATTTTTATTTTCCTAATAGGAAGCCACAGGCATACATTATATGCAAGTTGCCTCGTGACTTACCTAGAAACAAAGAAAAACAAAGGACTCTACAATGTTACTCTGAAAACATTAATTGAGGTGTGCAAAACCTATTAATTTAAAGTTATTAAACACAAACATATGAGTTTTGTTGCAAATTTGTCTAAGTTCAAAGTGTTTAGATACCCAAGAAACTCAAAGCATTAGAGAGATAGTGTTTGCTAATGCATGTTAATTCTTATTTTTCTAAAGTAGAACTATCGATAATATCTGTCAGAAAAGAGCATACCGGGGTTTACAAAGTCTTCTTTCTCAGTCAAGTTACTTTTGCTAGCATCATGCGAACCCCTTGAAGAATCATTCTGCTGGGCATTTGAACTAGAACCGATCAGTTCCATCTTCTATGGAGAGCCTTATAACATTTCCTTCTAAACTAGCCTGTATAGAAAGTATATGGAAAAAAAATACTCTTTATTAGAGGGAAAACTTTCTACTCATGCTATATGAATATAAACTATTCAATCATTCGAAGGCCACGACATAAAAGTTCAAGTTTTTAGGAGATTTGGCACTCATGCAAAAGTGCTTCTAGTTAAGCAATTGAAAATGCAGTACCACTTAGGCCTTATTATAGAACTAAAGTGTGTATCAGTAGGAGGTGCCGAAATGAAATAATACTTATTCAGCCTCTAAATTTCAGATTCAAAACTAACAATTGTAATTACAAAGTCTATTTCTCAATACCAAAAACCAAACTATTCAGAAACTAAAAATTCCAGAAAGAAAAAAAACAATGTTGAGTGAATTTGACTCTTCTAAAGTAAGCACAATTCATTTAGTATACATCCCAAACCATTAATGAATAAATCAATAGTTGATGTATAACATGAACATTGTGCAGTTCTACAAAACTTATCAACGTTCAGGAAAGCATCCCTTCGCTCAGAGGGAAAAATGATCATAGTCAAAGCAAATATTAGTATTGAAGTTCCCTAAACACAGATTCCCCTGCAGTTGCAAATAGGAAAATTCATGCATTCATACGATCTGTGTACTGATCATTGTTGGATTCAGATTAAACAACTAGCAGTATATTAAGATTTTTACGTTTCTGAAAACTCAAAGTCCATACTGTCCAGTCTCGCACAAATTATCACCAACATATTGACAACACAAAATCAGGATATCCCGACGGCAGGAAACCTTGATCCCTCACTACTGTTATCACAGTAACACGGTAACATTTGTTTATTCGAACAATACACACATTGATGACGAACCAATAATTCACAAGCACAAAGGTTTTAAAAACCGGTCGTGGTCACGTTGCGGTCGTGTAAAGGCTTTTGCAGTTTTGGTCGGTACAGCTGTTGCGACACTAAATGCGGTCGCCGCGACGTGAATTAACTATAATTTGTTCTATAACATAAAAACGGTGATTAACAGTATCGATATTGGCACCTGCCGATACCGTTTCGTCGCGACCACAAACCGATTTTTACTCAAATCAAATATATAATAATAACCTGAAGGGGTAAGTAAATAAATATATAAACAAACCCCATTTCTTTGACTTGTTTACTACACAGTCAGTGGTACAAACTCACAAAACCTAGCAATCAAAATAAACCAATACAAGAAACCACCTTGAAATTCCTTATCACATTTTTTTTCCAGAAATGAATGGAATTCAATTTTTTTTCAATGCAACCATTGCCATGATTTCAATAAAACTGTAACAGCAAATAATAATCATTATAACAAAGCAAAAAAGATATCAAGAATACTAAGTAAAGTGCAATTATTTCATCAAGAAAACAATTGATTGATGAAGAATTCAATGTTTACAGTGATTGTGAATATGAGTTGAGATATCGCGTTGTGAATGTTAGGGTTTGGGGATTGAAAGGGAAATGGAAAGAAAGAAAGAAAAGAAAACCTTTTGGGTACTGTGTAGTGAGCTGCACTGCACCGAAGCGAGGGAGAAGAAAAATAGCGTCTCTGTTTGGTTTAAGAAAAAGAAATTTCGATAATTGGGAATTAAATTTCAAATCATCTTAGATCAACTCAAACGGTCATAGACACGCGACAAAATATAATTATTTTAATGAGAAATACTAGCCGGTGTTCTCAGGGCACTTTTTAAAATTTTAAATAGTAAATTTTTATAAAAAAATATGACATTAAAAATTGAAATGTTTGAATTTTTTAAAGAATAATTTTTTGATATGGAATGTTTAAATAGTATCCTTATTTTATTTTTAAAGTATAGATATAAAATATTTAGACAATATTTATTTATATATATATATATATATTTTTTTTCATATTCGATTCTAAATATATAAAAAGAAAAAAAGTATAAACCCTAAATCCGCCTCTCATAACAATCCCCTGCAAGCTAGTTCTACACAGACTAGCGACTCTGCCACCGCCAATCACAAAGGTACTCCCTTTTCGCTTCACTGTTCTAACGTTCTTTATCAATCGTTAAACCTAATCCTCAAATTTCTTCGGCTTCTCTCTACCGTTCCTCACGTAGGTCTGTGAAACTTTCATTTGGTTTACACGATCTTCTGCTGCGTATCTAATTCATTTTTTTCTCTGCATTTGGAATTTCAATTTGATTAGGTTAACACGATTACACCACCGATCTGGTGTGATATTTGCTTCTATTTGACACAGTTAGTTAGTATTAATATTGAATATGTTCATTGAACTAGCAACTCACTTTTCTGTGTTTTTCAGTTATGTTCATTTTCTGATTTGTTACACTTGCTTTGTTAGTTTCACATTATTTGGTGGAAAAATTTGAATCTTTTGTTCATTAGTTGTTATGGTATTATGCTATTATTGATGGTTATCATGACATTCTTCATTCAGGTGAAGTAAGAGTTCTTCAAAGTTTTCCGCACCAGCTCTGTGTTTTTAGTGATTACTTGGAGTTGATTTTCAAGACACAAAGATGGTTTGTTTACTTTCCCTTAAATTGTTTAAGATTTCATTCAGTTGACTAAATTGATTGCTTAAATTTTCGTACGTCTTGGTTCGTAGCTGTTTATGTTTTTTTTTTATTTTTAATTTCACAAGTAATTCTTATTCTTCTTTTATATTTTATGTTATTTGTTTATAGTTTCTCATGTTTTCGTATCATTTTAGCCTCAAGGAGATTATATGGACCGTTTCCAACGGGATTATGGCTACCGTCTCGATCACTTTGAGCGCAAACGCAAGAAGATGGCCCGTGATGTTCATAAGCACTCTAAAACGGCCCAGAAGGTTTCACTGACCCCCCAACCACCTTTTTGTTTCTCAATTTCTATGAAATGTTTTGATTCAAATTACTTTTATTGAAACAAGTTATGTTTTTGTATAGTGTCATAAATCTAAAAGAGTTTCTGCTTGAATTTGAATTGTTTGGAACAGACTTTGGGTATTAAGGGCAAGATGATTGCAAAGAAAAATTATGCCGAAAAAGCTCAGATGAAGAGGACGTGAGTTTTCTTTCCGCCTCTTTCTCTTGTTACTATTTATCCTTGCTTAGCATCTAAAATTTTAATTTGTTATATTCGTTGTCTTTATGTCAAAAAAATTTCGACTTGATTTCTTTAATCTGCATTTTTTATGTTTATTCAAGAGTTGTTAGTTGATAATAGTCAGCACAGTAGGTTTACATCGATATAGATTTGTTGAATTGTTGGTTAATTGTTTGAGATAACTATTTCACTCTTGTCTGTCAACAGTTTGGCCATGCACGAAGAATCAACATCCAGACGCAAGGCTGATGATAATGTTCAGGAAGGAGCTGTTCCTGCGTATCTTCTGGATCGTGAAAACACGACCAGAGCAAAGGTATGTCACTCATACAGTATTGGAAGACAAGTTTGGCTCTTGATTATCTTGCACACTCTAGGAAGTGATGTGGCTATTTTATATCTTTAGATTCTCAGCAACACCATTAAGCAAAAGAGGAAGGAGAAGGCTGGGAAATGGGATGTTCCTCTACCTAAGGTGAGATTGTATTCAATATTTTAATTTGCATCCAATTCCTATTCTGCAATTTGCTTTTCCTCAGAGGAAAGGATCAAGGGAGGCAGGAGGCAATGTTCCTCTTTTTGAGTTATAACGTGTATGTTTTTCCTCAGGTGCGTCCAGTGGCTGAAGATGAAATGTTCAAAGTTGTCCGCACTGGTAAAAGGAAGAGTAAGTATTACATTAATTGCTTCAGGTATTATGAAATTAGTGCTACATGATTGAAATACATTGTTGTTGAATTCAAGTACATGATGGTCATCTATTTTCCTTGTTGCATACCACGCCCCTTTATCATTCTTTGTTTTCACCCCTTAATTGTTGTAGCCAGAAAGTCTATATCTTCATGATATGGTCTTTATCATTCTTTGTTTTCTCCCCTTAAATGATGTAGCTAGCAAGTCTATATTTTCTTACTTCATTATAGGTTATGATACCCAAATTTATGTTAAGGTGTCATGCTGTCTTTATTTCTATAGTCTCAATGCCGTGTCAGCATGTTACAGGGTATTAGACAGACAAAATGCTAATTGATCATTTTCAGAACTAGATCTGATAGTATATTGTTCACTATTTTGCAGCCAAGCAATGGAAGAGGATGGTTACAAAAGCTACATTTGTTGGACCTGGTTTTACCAGAAAACCGCCAAAGTATGAGCGTTTCATTCGTCCAACTGGTTTGCGGTTCACTAAAGCTCACGTCACTCATCCAGAACTTAAATGCACATTCAATCTTGAAATTATTGGAGTGAAGAAAAACCCTAATGGCCCTATGTACACCTCTCTTGGTGTCATTACCAAGGGATCTATAATTGAGGTATTTATGTTTCCTGTTCTTCCAGTTAAGGATTATTTTAATCACAAGTTAAGGCATTGAAGTTGATCCTATTTGAACTTTTCAATTATTGATAAGCAACCTGTTCCTAGGATTTAGTAAGCATTTTAAAATAGAAAACTAATTCTATTTTCCCATGTATGAACATCTTGTGCTTGTGAGATAATAATGTATTAGCAAGTTCAATCACTTGTGAGCATGCATCCCTCTCATATGCTAGGTTCTTTCTTAACAGCTACCAATTTTGAAACTTTGGTGGTAGATGTGTAAGTGTTATCAACCTCAGTTGCTGATATATGCTGGGCATTTTCTTGCTTACTGTAATTTCAGGTGAACGTTAGCGAACTTGGTTTGGTTACACCTGCAGGGAAAGTTGTGTGGGGTACGTTTATTTGCTACTAGTATTTTGGTTTAGTCATCACGCTTAAATTTTAGTCGATAGTGATGTATCTTTTATTTGTTTTGTTTTGTTTTTGCCATGAATGCAGGTAAATATGCCCAGGTTACCAACAACCCAGAAAATGATGGTTGTATAAATGCTGTTCTACTTGTTTAAAGTCAGATAAAAAATTGTATGACAAGTCCCGCTGCCCTGTTTTTTCTAGTCTTGCGTATGATTATACCACCGGCCGCCCTCAAATGTTTGATGAAAGCTGTACTCACCGTTTTTGATATGGAGACATGAGAAATTTTTGTTGTTTGGATTGGGATAATGAATGTTGAAGAATGTCATTTTTTTCTTTATTTGGATAATCAATGTAATAGTGATCAGTTCTAGCACTTTAAGGTAAACTATTGACAAGAATCAGACACAGGTTTATGATTAAGTAATATTAGACTTTAAGTGGCTACATTTTTGTTGTGGGAATAATGTTTGATTGTCATGTTTTGCAAAATTTAAATGATGAACCATTAGTACATTTGTTAACACGTGATAAGACTGACTTAGGTATCCAATGAATATTTGCTAAGAATATGTCTTGAAAAAACTGTTTAATTTTCGAAGTTACTTTAGTTGATTTTCCTTAATTGCACCCTCTAATTAATAAAATTTATGCTATCAAGGTGGATCCCACCAAAGCTTACAAGTTTGATTGGGAGTTTATTTAGAGGATGAGATAAAGCATTGTGTGAGAAATGACTATCAACGTTATTATGCATGTGGTTACTAGTGTGGAAACTAATGTATAGTGGATTGGTGTGGTTACTAGTGTGGAAACTAATGGATAGTGAGTGGATTGGTGCTAGATTAGATTATTTTCACCCTCTTAGCGGTATTTGTTGGGAGATTCAATTTCTCCATATTTATTAATACTTTGCATGCGGTGGATAAGGGGGATTGGAATGTCCTCATCTTTTTTCGCATGCGGTGGATAAAGGGGATTGGAAAGTGCTTAAGGTGTGAAGGAGATCTCCTGTTGTGTCTCATTTTATGTTTGCGAATGACTTATTATTGTTTGGGATTGTTTGGGGAAGGCTTCGGATATACAAATAAATTATGTTGTTCATTTTGTGGATCAGTTTTGTAGAATGTTTGGCCAACAAGTGAGTCAGGAGAAGATGATAATTTATTTCTCAAAGAATGTCGACCGTTTTATTCGTGATCAGTATTTTAAAGAATGTCAACCGTTTTATTCGTGATCAGTATCATGTTACAAGGACGCTCAACACGCGTTGAATCAACTCTCAAATATTTTGTTTCCAACCGTGTGATCAGTATCATGTTACAAGGACGCTCAACACGCGTTGAATCAACTCTCAAATATTTTGTTTCCAACCGTCACTGCATTAGCAATGCGATTTTTCTCTTTCCCAAACACACTTTATAGGCATGTGTTTTGTTAGAAGCTAGAGTTGTAGCTTCTCCATTTCGACGGCGAGTG
Organism: Lathyrus sativus; assembly: GCA_963859935.3. Classification (NCBI taxonomy): domain Eukaryota; kingdom Viridiplantae; phylum Streptophyta; class Magnoliopsida; order Fabales; family Fabaceae; genus Lathyrus; species Lathyrus sativus. The sequence continues at coordinate 648,941,215 of OZ012737.1, read as the reverse complement.
AAACTTAGACCAACTCCAATGGGAGTTCTTAGTGTGGGTTTGCCAACATGACACTCATATTTGTTGTTTTCAAGATGGAAAAGTTCTTAAATATGCAACGGTTCTTCAATGGTTCTTATATTAAAATATTAATTTTATAATATAAAAACTATAATTTGATATAAAATTTTATTTATTATTTTAATTATCATTTTAATTAAAATTTAAATATTTAAATTATAATTTTAAATAAAATAAATTTAATATAAATAATATTTTTTAAGTAAAGTGGTGGGATCCAATATGGATTCTTTAGAGTTGCACCATTGGAGTGAAAATTGAATGAGTTGCTTTAAAAAAGTGGGTCCCACAAAGAACCTAAAAATGGATTGCACCATTGGAGATGCTCTTATATCCAACATACGCTAAAAATTTTAGCACTTCCTTGTGTTTGTTTATATCATTTTATTTTTCAAGAAACTGGGCTAATTTAACATCGTGTGAAGTAAGGCAAGAAAACCTGAATGTTAAATGTTTCTTACAGTATGAGTGTATTTGAGGCCAATTATAACTATTGATGTTTCTTACACTCAATCTACACTCAATCTTATATGAAGTTAATTCTTGATTATTCATTTCTTTGCTTGCTAAATGAATTTATATGCATTTATTTATCATATTTTCGATTTCAGATTCATTTATCATCTATCAATGGCTCCTACGGCAGCATCTTCAGACACTATACAACCTAGAGGTCATTATCAAACTTTGTGGCTTGAAATTTTCTTGTGCTTACAAGTAGAACAACATTTATACAACCATCATTTTCTGGGTTGTTGGTAACCTGGGCATATTTACCTGCATTCATGGCAAAAACAAAACAAAACAAATAAAAGATACATCACTATCGACTAAAATTTAAGCGTGATGAATAAACCAAAATACTAGTAGCAAATAAACGTACCCCACACAACTTTCCCTGCATGTGTAACCAAACCAAGTTCTCTAACGTTCACCTGAAATTACAGTAAGCAAGAAAATGCCCAGCATATATCAGCAACTGAGGTTGATAACGCTTACACATCTACCACCAAAGTTTCAAAAATGGTAGTTGTTAAGAAAGAACCTAGCATATGAGAGGGATGCATGCTCACAAGTGATTGAACTTGCTAATACATTATTATCTCACAAGCACAAGTTGTTCATACATGGGAAAATAGAATTAGTTTTCTATTTTAAAATGCTTACTAAATCCTAGGAACAGGTTGCTTATCAACAATTGAAAAGTTCAAATAGGATCAACTTCAATGCCTTAACTTGTGATTAAAATAATCCTTAACTGGAAGAACAGGAAACATAAATACCTCAATTATAGATCCCTTGGTAATGACACCAAGAGAGGTGTACATAGGGCCATTAGGGTTTTTCTTCACTCCAATAATTTCAAGATTGAATGTGCATTTAAGTTCTGGATGAGTGACGTGAGCTTTAGTGAACCGCAAACCAGTTGGACGAATGAAACGCTCATACTTTGGCGGTTTTCTGGTAAAACCAGGTCCAACAAATGTAGCTTTTGTAACCATCCTCTTCCATTGCTTGGCTGCAAAATAGTGAACAATATACTATCAGATCTAGTTCTGAAAATGATCAATTAGCATTTTGTCTGTCTAATACCCTGTTGTTAGAACATAGATTGATTCTTAATTATATCTCTATGTTTTGATGATAACTCTTATGAAATTTTGTATTAAAGAATTATATACTCTAAAATTTGTTTGAGAATGTTTGCTGCAGATACTAGAGTGAATATTATTCTGGAAGCAAATTAGATCTGAACATGAAAAATATGCAAGGCTCTGAAGCGTCAGAAACATCTGTTAGAAGATTCTGAACGCTGCCTCCAGAAGATTCTGAGCGCTGTCTACAGAAGGATCTGAAGCAGAAGCTACAGAAGGATCTGAAGCAGAAGCAATAAGCATCTGAAGCATTGAAGACTTTTGTATGAAGAGTGTCAAGCTTAGTTTATTTCAAAAGACCCTGATAGTACTACGCTGCCAGTACTGAGGATCTGATCCCAAACTCTGTTCTGATTAATTACACGTTAAAAGCACACATGCTGCAAAGACTCTGATTCAGCAAACTCTGATGAACATCAGAAGACTCTGACCAATCTAGACTCTGATGATATTTGCTGAAACTTGTTGAAGAAGAATTCAAACTTATGCCCGTTGGAATGGCCAAATGACTATTTCCTCATTTATGCTAGACACAAAAACACAGACAAAAAGGATTTCTATGTGCATTCTATTTCTAGGAAAGGTCATGTGATGTGAAGACAAAAAGGCTCATACCTTTTAGTACACAACCTTCAACGTGATAGATACTTGGACTTCTTTGCCTATAAAAGGAAGACTTCATCACTCTTATTCAGTTGACGAAACATTGAAAGAAATTCAAAGAAAGCTCTCATACAATTTATTCTCATTTGCTGAATTTATTTCATAGTTCTTAAATCTTAAGTGTAAAATTACAGTTGTGATAAAGCTTTATTAGAAGCAATTTAAACACTTGTATTATTCTTACATTTAATTGTAAAAGTCCTTAAGAAGATCCAGTTGGGATCAGTAGTTCTTGAGAAGACTAAGAACAGTGTTCTTAGTGCTTGCTATTGTAATCAGTTGATTAAATAGTGGATTAAGTCCTTGTTTGAGAAAGGCAAATCACTCTTGATAGGGTGGACTGGAGTAGTTGAGTTCAACGAATCAGGATAAAAATCCTTGAGTTTTTATTGCTAAGTTTTTCTATATACTTATTCAACCCCCCTTCTAAGTATTTTCTCACCTTCAGTTGGCATCAAAGCTCCGGTTCTGTGTGTGCTACCACTTCACAGTGACAAAAAAGATCCAGTGAGAAAAACTTTGATATATATTTGGTTGTTATTATGGCTGAAACTTCAACATCTAACAGTAACAACAGATATGAAGAAAGGGACAGAATCAACACAAAACCCCATATGTTTGATAGGGAGAAATTTGATTATTGGAAGGACAGGATAGAAAGTTTCTTCCTTGGTTATGATGCTGATTTGTGGGACTTGGTCATAGATGGGCATGTTCATCCCACTGATGGGAATGGCAAGAAAGTAGACAGAAAATCTATGACTGAAGTCTAAAAGAAGTAGTTTAGAAATCACCACAAGGCTAGAACAATCTTGTTAAATGCAATATCTCACACTGAGTATGAGAAGATCACAAATAGAGAAACTGCATTTGACATGTTTGAGTATTTGAAGATGACTCATGAAGGAAACCTTCAAGTTAAAAAGACCAAGGCTCTGGCGTTAATACAGAAGTATGAAGCGTTCAAAATGGAAGAATCTGAGTCTATAGAAACTATGTTCTCTAGATTCCAGATCCTTACAGCTGGTCTAAAAGTTCTAGACAAAGGCTACTCAACTGCTGATCATGTGAAGAAGATCATCAGAATCTTGCCTATCAGATGGAGACCTATGGTCACTGCTATGAAGCTTGCCAAGGATCTGAACAAGATCACTCTGGAGGAGCTAATCAGCTCACTAAGGAGCCATGAAATTGAACTTGAGGAAGATGAGCCTCAAAAGAAAGGTAAGTCTATTGCCTTAAAATCTAACAAATCTGTGAAAGCTTTGCAGGTGTTAGAAGAAAGCTCTGAAGAATCTTCTTCTGAAGAAGATGAACTATCCTTGCTGTCCAGAAGAATTAACAGACTCTGGAAGCACAAGCAGAGGAAGTTCAAGAACTTTAAAAGGCCAAATCAGCGCAAGGAGTCCTCTGGACCAAAAAGATCTGGAAAGAAGGAAGTTGTCTGCTTTGAATGAAAAGAACCTGACCATTACAAGAATGAATGTCCAAAGCTTCTAAAAGAAAAGCCAAAGAGGAAGTTTGACAGAAAGAAGAAGGTTATAATGGCAACTTGGGATGACTATGATGAATCTGGATCCTCATCAGAATCTGAAGATGAATGCGCCAACATGGCTCTGATGGCAGGCATTGAAGATTAGAATGAAGGATCACCTGAATCTGAGTCTGATTCTGAATCTGACTCAGAAGAGGTACTTTCTGGTCTCACTAGGGAAAAGCTTATTAAAGTCTTATCAGAAGTCCTGAAAAATTATAATCAGATTAAGCTAATTAAGCTCAAAGGCAAGAAGCTTAAATGCAATCTTGGTTCTAAGAATAATCTGTTAAGATCAGAAGTTGCTGAGTTAAAAGAAAATAATTTGAAAATGAAAGTCAATTTTGGAAAAGCTCAACAAAATTCTGAATCTAAAAGTAAGTCTAAATGCAAAAATATTTTAGAAGAATATGACTTTAGCTTTCAGAAGTTTCTTTCTAAAAGCATAGATAGAAGCAAGATGGCTTCAATGATCTATGGAGTTAGCAGAAACAACATGAAGGGAATTGGATATGAATCTTCCTCTATAAAGGATTTAAATCCAATGCCTGTTGATAAACTTGTGATTAAGAAAACTCCTTTATACTCTCATTTCAAGTTTGGTCATCTGAATGACATTAAACACACACGTTCTGATCAGAACATTCCTGTGTTTAAGCCAAAAGTAAGTCAGAACAAAATTGTTGTAAAAAGACAAAAGTTCAGACCAAATTTCAAGGCAACTAACCAAAAAGGACCCAAAAAGATCTGGGTACCTAAGGATAAGATTATCCCTATTGCAGATGTATTTAGTAGAAAAGTCAAGACGCCAGTCATGGTACCTGGACTCTGGCTGCTCACGTCACATGACGGGAGAAAGGTTTATGTTCCAAAGCCTGGAGCTTAAATCTGGAGGAGAAGTGAAGTTTGGAGGGAATCAGAAGGGCAAGATCATTGACTCTGGTACTATTGGTAATGGTAACCTTCCCTCTATATCTAATGTTCTTCTTGTAGAAGGATTAAAGCATAATATATTGTCCATAAGTCAATTAAGTGACAATGGTTATGATATAATCTTTAATCAACAAATGTTGCAAAGCTGTTAGTCAGAAGGATGACTCAATCCTATTTAATGGAAAGAGGAAGAACAACATTTACAAAATAAATCTTTCAGAACTTAAGGTTCAAAATGTTAAATGCCTTTTGTCTGTTAATGATGAGCAATGGGTCTGGCACAGAAGATTGAGACATATTAATATGAGACGTATATCTCAGATTAATAAACTCAATCTGGTCAGAGGACTTCCTAAGTTGAAGTTCAACTCAGATGCTCTTTGTGAAGCATGTCAAAAAGGAAAATTTTCAAAATCGTCTTTTAAATCAAAAAATGTTGTTTCAACTTCAAGACCATTAGAATTACTTCACATTGATCTGTTTGGACCAGTGAAAACTGCATCCATCAGAGACAAGAAGTATGGATTAGTCATTGTTGATGACTATAGCAGATGGACATGGGTAAAGTTCTTAAAACACAAGGATGAGTCACATTCTGTGTTCTTTGACTTCTGCAAACAAGTCCAGAATGAAAAAGATTTCTAAATAATTAAAGTCAGAAGTGATCATGGTGGTGAATTTGAAAACAAATATTTTGAAAAATATTTTAATGAAAATGGCATTGCTCATGATTTTTCCTGTCCTAGAACTCCACAATAGAATGGAGTTGTAGAGAGGAAAAATAGAACTCTGCAAGAAATGGCCAGAACCATGATCAACGAGACTAATACAAAACACTTTTGGGTAGAAGCAATAAACACAGCTTGTCATATTCAGAACAGAGTGTCTGTAAGACCTCTTCTGGAAAAGACTCCCTATGAATTGTGGAGGAACAGAAAGCCCAACATTTCATATTTTCATCCTTTTGGATGTATTTGTTATATGTTGAATAATAAAGAAAATCTTAACAAGTTTGATTCTAAAGCACATAAGTGTTTCATGCTTGGCTATTCTGAACGCTCTAAAGGCTACAAAGTATACAATACTGAAACACAGATTGTGGAGAAATTTATACATGTTAGATTTGATGATAAGCTTGGCATTGAAAAGGCAAAGTAGTTTGAAAGTACTGCAGATAGAGAAGTAATTCTCACAGACTCTGAAGGCTCAGAGGCAGACAAAGCTCAAGTGAAGGAACCAGAAGCAACGCCAGATGCAATTCTTTTTGCTTCTCAAACGAACAACTTGAACATTTCTGAAGAATCAACTGTTAGAGGATCATCTTCCAGAATCAAGGCCTCTCACCCAGAGGATGTGATCATTGGAAAGAAGGATGACCCCATAAGAACAAGATCCTTCCTCAGATCATCTTAAGCATCATTATTTGGGTTGGTGTCAATCATTGAACCAACTTCTGTGGATGAAGCTCTGCAAGACAATGACTGGATAATTGCCATGCAAGAAGAGCTCAATCAGTTCACAAGAAATGATGTTTGGGATTTGGTTCCAAGACCAAAAGGATTCAACATAATTGGAACTAAATGGGTCTTCAGAAATAAGTTGAATGAAAAAGGAGAAGTTGAAAGAAATAAGGCAATGCTTGTTGCTCAAGGTTACAACCAGCAAGAAGGAATTGATTATACAGAGACTTATACTCCTGTAGCCAGGTTAGAGTCTATTCGTTTACTCATTTATTTTGCTGCACAAAATAACATCACTCTATATCAGATGGATGTTAAAAGTGCCTTTCTAAATGGTATTATAGAAGAAGAAGTTTATGTTCACCAACCTCCTGGTTTTGAAAGTGAAAATTTTCCAAAACATGTTTTCAAACTAAAGAAATCTCTTTATAGTTTAAAACAAGCTCCCAGAGCTTGGTATGGGAGATTAAGCAATTTTCTTTTGGAGAAAAATTTCATCAGAGGCAAAGTGGACACAACTCTCTTTTGTAAAACATTTAAGAAAGATCTTTTAATTTGTCAAATATATGTAGATGATATTATATTTGGATCTACCAATGTTATGCTGGGAAAGGAGTTTGCTCAATGTATGCAGGAAGAATTTGAGATGAGCATGATGGGAGAATTGAGATTCTTTCTGGGAATTCAAGTCAACCAAACTCCAGATTGTACTTACATTCATCAGACCAAGTATGTTAAAGAGCTTCTGAAGAAGTTTAACATGACTGATAGTAAGATGGCAAAGACTCTCATGCATCCAACAAGTACACTTGGTAAGGAAGAGGTAAGTAAGAAAGTAGATCAGAAACTCTACAGAGGTATGATATGATCTCTTCTCTACTTAACTACTTCTAGACCTGACATTTTGTTCAGTGTATGCTTGTGTGTAAGATTCCAATCAGATCCTAGAGAATCACACTTAACAGCTGTTAAGAGGATTCTAAGGTATCTGAAAGGTACTTCTAATGTGGGTTTGTGTTACAGAAAATCTGATGATTTCAAATTAGTGGGATTCTGTGATGCTAATTACGCTAGAGACAGAGTGGAAAGAAAAAGTACTTCTGGAAGTTGTTAATTTATAGGAAGAAATCTAATCTCCTGGTACAGCAAGAAGCAACCTACAATTGCACTTTCAACTACAGAAGCAAAATATATTGCTGCTTCTGGATGTAGCACGCAAATGCTCTGGATGAAAAGTCAGCTAGAAGACTATCAGATCTTTGAGAGTAACATTTCTATTTTCTGTGATAATACTTCTGCTATATGTTTGTCTAAAAACCTTATTTTACACTCTAAGGCAAAACATATAGAAATTAAACATCACTTCATCAGAGACTATGTTCAGAAAGGGTATTATAAATTTAGCCTTTGTTGATACAGATCATCAGTGGGCTGATATTTTCACAAAACCCCTTGCTGAAGATAGGTTCAAGTTTATTCTGAAAAATGTTGGTATGGATTTTTGTCCAGAATGATATTTATCAGAAGCAAACTTCTCAGATGCAAAATGTTTAAAACTCTGAAGTATTTCATCTGTTAATTATTTTATTATTTGATTTATTATTATTTTTGTGTATCTGGACTAACAAGTCTTAGAGGATCTGAACGTTGGCTAACGTTTCATTTCTCAAGAGAATTCAGAAGCACATGCAAGCAAACACGTGTCACTCTGAATCTGAAAAGATGGCGTGTACATTACTGAAGAGACATTTGAGGTATTGTTTGAATAGTGAAAATCTTGGTTTTCCCCCCAAATTGTCAGAATCAATTAATGTTTTGAAATGATTTTTTATTCTTTTCATTAAATGCCATTAATTGCTAAGTGGAACGTGCTATTTATGACTGTTTGTGTGCCCTATTTCTCTTTCTCTATAAATACCACATTTCACACCATTTCACACTTTTCACTTCACAGACAATTTATGCATTTTTGTCTTCTCTTTGCTCTTCACGAAAACCCTAAATCTTCATCCAAATCATCTTCATCTTCATCAATGGCAACATCAGCTCAGTTTCAATCATCTATGGCTGCCGTTACGTCAGAAAACATGGGTGTTACTCCATTTAAGGAACCAAAAAGGACATTGTTAACCCCTGTGGACAAGCTTGAAGTTCTTTGTGAATCCATGGTGGAATTTGACTCTCTGGCTGAAAATGGGTTTGATTTACATTCTATTATTGATGCACAAGGCGGGTCAAGTATTTTGACAGGTTATTTGGACCAGTGTACCCTCATCTTGTGAAGGAATTCTGGATTCGTGCTTCTGTTTATCCCAAATTCATCATCTCTTCTGTTCTGGGAAAGGAGATCATCATCACTAAAGATCTCATCAGGAAACTCATAGGGTATGAGGAGACTGATGGAGTTTGTCATCTGCCAGCTGGGCGTGTGGATATGGAAGAAGTTTATAAGGAAGTCATTGCATCTGGAAAGGCTTCTAACAAATTTAAGGATCTGAAACTTGACTATAAAATCTGGGCAAAGATTTTTCTAGGATGCATCAATCACAGAAAATCAACCAATTCTCCAGATTATGTGAATAATGAACAACTCTACTTTATGTACTGTTTGAGTCAGAGTATAAAGGTAGATCTTCCTTACATTCTCTTCATGCATCTGTGGAATCATATCAATGCATCCAGAGAATCCATAAAGGATAAGGGACAGAAGATCAGGACATGGATTCCCTTTGGAAGATTGATCTCAGACATTCTGACAGAGAACGGTCTGGTAACTGCTCTTTATGAAGCTGGATTTAAAGATGAGCTTGAATCAATTGTTGGAAAACCATTGAATGCAAAGAGTCTTCAGAGGCTAAAGATTGTGGATGAACTCATAGCTGTTCCCAAGAAGATAAATGTTTCTGAAGTTAGTCAGAAGAGGATTCCAGTTAAAGATTTTCCACTCTTTGGTGCTGAAGAACCTAGGGATATTATTGTTAGGTATATTGATGCGTGTGAAGCAGATGGAACACCTATTCCTGCAGATATTCTGATTCATGCTAGCGAACCTATGCCAGATGTTTATGATGAGAACATGAGGAAAAGAAAACAGTTAGAGGCAGAAGAAGCTGTTGCTCAGAAGAAACCAAGAGTTGCTGAAAAGCCACAGAAGCAGATCAAGAGAAAAAGCTTCTGGAGAAGTTCCCTTTGTTCCCACCAAGCGCATAAAGACAAAAGGTACTAAATCATCTTTACTTTCTATTTCTAAAATTGCTATAAATTTGTCAACAGTTAGTTCTATGCCTGAACCTCCTCCCACTCAAAATCAAACTATTCCTGCTCCATCTCAAACATCTGAACCACCAAAATCATCTAATCCTATTTCCACTACACCACTAAAATCTTTTGATATTCCTCAATCTGAACCAACAACAACAACACCAGCAGACCCAATTCCAACACAACAACAACCTGTAGTTCAACAACCAACTGTATCTGAACCCATACAATCTGATCCAGTTGCACTTGAAACTGTTGCATCTGAACAAGTCGTATCTGAACCACTTATATCTGAACCACCAACATCTAAACCTTCTGAGATTCAACCAGAACCATCCAATCCTCTTGAAACAAATATACCTGAGACTGAGGTTCTAAACATTAAACCTCTCAAGACTGTATTTGAAGTTTCTTCTACATCTTGTACCCCAACCACCTCATCTGATTCATCTGAATCTGATATCCATCCTGATGTTATATCACCCCCTCTCTCAGAGTATTTGAATCTAAAAAACCAGAACCACCTGTTTCATCTGAGACTCTCATTCCCAAAATCATTCCAAAACTTAAACCAAGGAGATCTGAGTTTGTGTCATTTGCTTCCTTTAAACCACTCCCCTCTGATCCACTTCCTTCTGGTTTCAAGTTTAAAAATTTTTATGACAGAATTGAACCCTCTGACTCTATCACTCCTTTTAAACCTAAGTCTTCCACCATTCTACCATCTGTTCTTCAAACCTATATAAAAGAACTGCCAGATAGGATTTCATCATAACCTCTATTGTCTGATAAATCTGTTTTCATTCCTTACACTTCAACCACATTTGATGTCGTTTCTTATGCATCACATATAAAACCATTTCTGATTAATGCCTTAACCAGATCCAAAACTACCACTTCATCTGACCATCTATCTCTTCCTTTATACCCTCGTCCACTAATCATCATTCCAGACTTTACCATTCCACCTCCACCTCAACCCAAGCCATTCACCTTGGAAACTCTTCTGAAACCAAAAACTAGGCTAAATAATTTATTTGCAAATTTTATGAAAGAAATAAAGATGCATTTAGGCTCTGCTCAGAAGAGATGCATGTCAACCATGGATGCAAATGAATCTGATGCTATCTGGAATAACTTCATTAAGAGATTCAATATTGTTGCCTCAAATATGAAGAATGTATGTTCTGATGATGCGAAACTCAGATTTGCTGAAACTGCCAATAGCATGATATGGAATGTAAAAAGATCTGCACCTTTGCTCCTTGAAGATGTTCCTTCATCTTCTGAAGTATCTGCTACAGAAGCTTCTACAGAATCTGCTTTTGAAGAAAATCCACGGGCTATGACAATTGTGGAAAACCCCTCTGGATCTGTTGCTCATGACTCTGCATCTCCAATGGAAATTGACTCTGTTCCTGCTTCAGAATCTGCTCCGCCTCCTTCTACTGAGATCAAGAAAGAAAATCCAGATCTTGAAGATAAGATTGCAGTATTGGAAGCTGGACAATCTGAGATTAAGTCATGGATGGCCCAGAAAGACCAGAAGTCTGAAGACATGGCACAATGGATGTCCAAACAAGATCAGAAGAATGAAAACATGGCAAAATGGATGACAAAGCAAGAAGCATCTTCATCTGAGATCACTCAACTTCTGAAGATGATTCTGTCCAAGCAAACCTAGTTTATGTTTTTCTGTATCTGATGTTTGTGCACATGTACTTGAATTTATTTATTTGATGATGTGTTTGTTTGTTATCTGAATGAATGAATGACTCTGTTATTTTCTCTACATGAATTTATCTTTTTTGTATTTCCTTTTATTTGTCTTTAAAAGTTTTACTTTTTGATTATGACAAAAAAGGGGGAGAAAATGGATCTGACTGTTCAAATAAACTCGACCTAAATGAAACTCAGACATATCTAATTATAACTAACGTGAACTCTTAGTATTTCAGATCATTTGAAAAATCTGACAAATTCTTTAAAAGTTACTCTGAGACTCCCAGATCATATTTTAATCTATCAGGCACTGATTCTGAAACGTGCATCCAAAGTCAAGATGTAATTTTTGGAACAATCAAGCTCTGATTCTAAAAAGAATACTCATGCAAAAAGGGAAGTTTCTATTCCTTCTAAGTATTCAATTCAGGGGCAGATTCATAATCTCAGGGGGAGTTATAATTATATTTTTTATTGAACAAAATTTCTTATGTTTTTGTCATCATCAAAAAGGGGGAGATTGTTAGAACACAGATTGGTTCTTAATTATATCTCTATGTTTTGATGATAACTCTTATGGAATTTTGTATTAAAGAATTATATACTCTAAAATTTGTTTGAGAATGTTTGCTGCAAATATTAAAGTGAATATTATTCTAGAAGCAAATTAGATCTGAACATGAAAAATATGCAAGGCTCTGAAGCGTCAGATGCATCTGTTAGAAGATTCTGAACGCTGCCTCCAGAAGATTCTGAGCGCTGTCTACAAAAAGATCTGAAGCAGAAGCTACAGAAGGATCTGAAGCAGAAGCTACAAAAGAATCTGAAGCAGAAGCCAGAAGCATCTGAAGCATTAAAGACTTTTGTATGAAGAGTGTCAAGCTTACTTTATTTCATAAGACTCTGATAGTACTACGCTTCCAGTACTAAGGATCTGATCCCAAACTCTGCTCTGATCAATTACACGCTAAAAGCACACATGCTGCAAAGACTCTGATTCAGCAAACTCTGATGAACATTAGAAGACTCTGACCAATCTAGACTCTAATGATATTTGCTGAAACTTGTTGAAGAAGAATTCAAACTTATGTCCGTTGGAATGGCCAAACGACTCTTTCCTCATTTATGCTAGACACAAGAACACAGACAAAAAGGATTTCTCTGTGCATTCTATTTCTAGGAAAGGTCATGTGATGTAAAGACAAAAAGGCTCAGACCTTTTAGTACACAACCTTCAACGTGATAGGTACTTGGACTTCTTTGCCTATAAAAGAAAGACTCCATCACTCCTCTTCAGTTGACGAAACATTGAAAGAAATTCAAAGAAATCTCTCATACAATTTATTCTCATTTGCTGAATTTATTTCATAGTTCTTAAATCTTAAGTGTAAAATCACAGTTGTGATAAAGCTTTATTAGAATCAATTTAAACACTTGTATTATTCTTACATTTGATTGTAAAAGTCCTTAAGAAGATCCAGTTGGGATCAATAGTTCTTGAGAAGACTAAGAACAGTTGTTCTTAGTGCTTGCTATTGTAATCAGTTGATTAAATAGTGGATTAAGTCCTTGTTTGAGAAAGGCAAATCACTCTTGATAGGGTGGACTGGACTAGTTGAGTTCAACGAACCAGGATAAAAATCCTTGAGTTTTTATTGCTAAGTTTTTGTATATACTTATTCAACCCCCCTTCTAAGTATGTTCTCACCTTCACCTGTAACATGCTGACACGACATTGAGACTATAGAAATAAAGACAGCATGACACCTTCACATAAACTTGGGTATCATAACCTATAATGAAGTAAGAAAATATAGACTTGCTAGCTACATCATTTAAGGGGAGAAAACAAAGAATGATAAAGACCATATCATGAAGATATACACTTTCTGGCTACAACAATTAAGGGGTGAAAACAAAGAATGATAAAGGGGCGTGGTATGCAACAAGGAAAATAGATGACTATCATGTACTTGCTCTCACTCTGCTTGTCACTTACTTTGGCATCGGAGTGTGTTTCAGGTACACCCCTCTCCTCTTCCATACCTTCGATGGACAGCTAGCAGATCAACGAGGCGTGGCAGGTCACTAATTCCCTTCTGGTCAGGTAAGATCAAATTTTATGTTATGTGTTTGGTATTATGTATGTATACTATGATTTTGGATATTTTCCAATCAATAATATTTGATATTCAGTAGTTTACATTTTGTACAATAAAATTATTGAATGATTTCACTAAAGTAAAGTATGACCAGTTGAAAATCGACATATAGAGACCAACTTTATGTGATTTTCATGCTACACATTTCATGATGGATCTATGTCATTTAGTTATGTCACTATCGATGATCATTGATGAGTTTAGTTATGATTGATATAATGAAAATTACCTTAATTATGTATATTGACATGACTAATGGACGGGATACTTTGGATATGCTTAAAGAATATAATGGCAAATTTTGAGCTCATAAAGTCTAATACATGTATAAAGTTACATACGTGAGCGATGGAAGATTGTTAGAATTTTAGGTCACAAATGTAACATTTAAGGTGTTAGTGCCATTATTTTAATTAGTCAAGACTTAAAGGGTTCTAATTAATATGATATTAAGTTTGTGGCTAAAAGCATAAATATCATGAAAGGTAAGGTTATTGTGTAGATACTGTAAGTCAATATCTAATTTGATGAGGGGGCAAATTAAAATATTGAAAACTAAAAAATAACCCTAGGGTCTTTTAAATGGGTTATGGTCCCCGTTTGTAGAGAACAAAAAAAATAAGGTTTATCAAATTTTCTCTCTTCATCCCCATCAAAGGAGATTCAAGGAACCCTAAGAAACTCTACAAATCAGAAGATCACATACCCGAAACCTTCAACAATTTCAATGACAAATTCAGGTGCGATTCTGCCTGTATTATCTAATTGAATATGGTATGAATTTAAGGGTTTAGAGTTTTGTTGTTGATTTCTATATTGGTAGAAATCATAAGGTTATGAACAGATCTAACATCGACTTCTCTATTTAACAACAACCAGACATGGCATAAATAATAGTTCAACAATACTGTTAATATATGATTAACTCTAATGCCAGTCACTTAAAAAAATACAATCATATTCCCCCCGTCCCAGAGAGTAATATTTTTTAGATATATAAAAGAATCTTGTTATGATGGATTAATATACCAATCTTCCTCACCTATCTATTTCTGGCTCGAACTAGGCTACTTGCATTGACTCTAGAAAATGTTTCACTATTTTATCCATCTTTTTAGGTGATCCCCTCGTGAAAATTAAAGAAATTTATTGTGGTTAATTCTCAGAGCTTATGTAACCTGCACTTGTTGGCATTATATATTAGAGGTGTTTATTGATTCGAGTAAAATCTGAATCAATCGGAATTTAAATTAACCCGTAGTGTTTGATTCAAATATTTTTTTAGTTTGGGTAAAACTGAACTAAACCAATAAAATTCGATGTTAATTGATTGGGCATCGAATTTTTAAAATTCTACTCGCGAGTCCGTCTATACGAACCAACCATATTAGTTCATATTATTTATATCATTATAATAAAAACAAGTATAAGATAATCAATTTATAAAAAAAATGAAACATCATTTATAACATTCACAATTTATATGAAAATATAAAAATAAAAAAATATATATATTATTATAGAAAATTAGTTGATGTAAGTTAGAAAATTTTAAAAATATTTTTGCATTTTATTTCTAATGTATCCGATTAATCCAACTCAAATTAACATATTATTTCTCGGTTTGGTTTGGTTCGAATTTATAGAAAAAATGTAACAATTCAATCTAAACTAATCCATATATTACTGATCGGTTTCCGAATCAAACCGGCCCGCAAACACCCGTAGCATGTATGAAATGAAATGATCTACTTATATGCTCAACAATTTCTATGCCTCTTGCCCAAAACTAATCTCCATCGCTGCCCCCTAATAATTTTACCACAATCTGCACTTCCTCCTTACAAGCTCCGTCAGAATTTAATTTAACTCAACCTATAGGAGGCAGCTTCCAACTAACAATCTAACAATATTATTTGAGATTAGTGTCATGTTTCTGTAATCTCTAGCAAGCTTTGCCACATGCGTAGTCAGATGAGTTGGTCTCCTGAATCCCAAATACAATGACAAGCTATAGTCCAAAAATCCTTCCACTCTCCTCCAATATGCTCATATTGACATTAAGCCATTGCTGTAAGTCTCCAGAAAAGGAAGAAGTTATCAAATTAATATGCATAGCAAACAATCAAAGAGACATCAGCAACGGACAATCTTTAAATACATGCAGTGTGTCCTCTAATATACTTCCACGGTAACTACACAGAGAATTTTCAATAACCATTCGACTGTTGTTCAAATTGGTAAGCAACCTGTAATAGAACAACATGCTTACAAAACAACGAATCTGTTCTGACACCTTAAGCCTCCATATTTGCTTCCAATAAGCACCTGCATCATTGCACTGAAAGTCAGCAGACAACAGGCAATTTGTACATACTAGCCCCAGGAAAATAATCGTGTCTGCTATTTGTTATTCCAGCTCTACACCTGCATGCGATTTGTCTCAAGACCAATGATCCAACAAGACCAATTCCATTCACCATTTATATTCAATATTCCTTCCGATCCAACAAGACTAATTCCATTCACCATTTATATTCAGTATTCCTTCGTTCCACACTGACTGACCTATTTAAAATAAAAGATTGTTTCAAAATGAATGATTCGTTTTAATTTTTAATGCATTTTTTAAAATTTTATCCTCTAATTAATATTATTTTTATTATTTTCAATATATGATAATCACAACTCTTCAATAAAATAAAATAAAAGAAATATTTAAATCCAACTGTCACAATCATTTAACCGTATACAATATTTTTATATTGTTGAAAAACAAATTAATTCATTACTATCAAATCATATCACTACAAGTAAGGTCAATTATTTACCTAGTCAAATAGTCAACTTTGAATTTATATCCAAAAAAATAATTTAATTTTTTAATTATATTCTTTAAAAAATTGATTATATTTCAAAATGATCAAATTAACTTAAATAAAATAAAATTATTATTCTTTATTTGCATATATTCTATTCTCTGTTCATATGAAAATATTTTCAAGTCCATTCAACTTTTTTACTAAATCAATAGTTCAATTTTTTATAATTTTTTTTGGATACATTTATACCAATACAAACCATTTAGGTATTATTATTAAATTTAAATTAAATTTGGGTGCACCCATATATTTCTGTCTGTCTTATTGCTAGAAAAAAATCAAATAATTATTTAGTTTTGGGAATAAACGGCGAATATTAATATTCCTAACTTGATATAAATTTGTGAATTATTGCGCTTCTTTGGATCCAATTCATAAATTTTCAGTTGAAAAACCAGAAACTGCATTCAGCATAGATGGATATATAAATAGGTCCATTTCTGTTGAGTGTTTTTTAGTTTCTTCTATCTCTCACATAACCAAACAAAATTTCATCTTCTTCATTTCTTCTTCCAATCCAATTTCCTGTTATTTTTCAGTTTGCACAAAACAACAAAACCTTCACAATCGTTCATTCACTTCACCACTAGCATCTATTTGTCACTAACAATCACGCTCCACAGAATTTTGGATATCTTTTTGACGAAAATCCAGGTTTGTTTTTATGGAAAATAGTATTAAATTTTTCAATCTTTTGAATTTTTAACCTAACTTGTTTTAATTATGTGTTTGATTTTTTTTTTTTGGTCAGGTTTTTGTGTTTGTTGGTCAACATGGAGATCGATGAAGCGATTAGAGGGTGTGAGGATCGAAGACTTCAGACCAAGTATAACAATGCTACTAGTGTTATTCAGAGAGCTTTGGCTTTGTATCCGTAAGTCTTTCTTGTTGTTGTCGTCGTCGATGTCGTTGTGTTAAACCGTTTCTTTGAATTAGGTTTGTGGAGTTGGATTCATTTGCTCCTTGGTCAATGGTTTGTTAGTTTAAATAGGATATAGAAATGAATGTTATGTGCTGTTTGGTTTGATTTTGTGGTTGTTTTGCAACTGGTATGATGAATTAGAGGTCAATGTGGATTGATGTTTGATTCATTTGATGAAAGTCATGAGGTTCTGTTTATTATATTCAGTTTGTTGACTTGTGAATAGTCAACGAAAGTTTTGTTCATACTTATAACTGTAATGTGTAGTGAAGAGTTGTCTGAGCATGAAGTTGCATCCACTTGGTCTGAGTTACTGGTGTAAATGTGTAATCTGGAAACTGAAAATAGCTTTGATGTGTTTGTGTAGAAAGGAGGGTATGAGGTTTTGTTAGTTGTTATGTTTTAACACGGTCCTTTTTTGAACAATGCAACAGTTCTTACAGGTTCGTAGCAACTGTTTTCGCGTTGGTGGAAGCAGAATAAGGGTATTAACTTGATTGTTTTAGGGATAAGTCCATAGATCATAAAATGGTGCTACCTACTTATTTGTGTTTTTATGCTACTTTGTATACAATAAGTCATCCTTGGGTTTACATGTAAAGGAAAAAGATTATTTTACAATTCCATTTGTGATGCAAGTTTACCAATGTATGCATTTATTAATTAATGTGTTTCGTCTTACAGTATTGAGGAGGTTGCTTTCAGTTTCAATGGCGGAAAGGATTCAACGGTGAGTTTCAGTTTGTGTAATCTTTTGTCATTCAACAGAATCTTTGAGTTCAATAATAATGACGTCAAGCTATGGCTTGTAGGTTTTGTTGCACCTACTTAGGGCTGGCTATTTCTTGCATAAAGTGGGGCAAAATAGTGCTGCTGCCAATGGAGATGTTAAGGATTTTCCTATTCGAATAATATACTTTGAAAGCCCTAGTGCTTTCCCGGAAATCAACTCATTTACCTATGACACCGCTGCTACGTGAGTGAAGTTTCTTCTTCCTTTGTGCTAACACGAAAAACTGATATTTTCCGCCCTTATTTTTATTGTCCCTGCTGTGTTTTAAAAGTTAAGGCCTGTTGTCCTTTGAAGGTGAAACAACTAATATTTTTTGTTTGAGCAGCTATGGTTTGCAAATTGACACCATCCGCTTAGATTTCAAGTCTGGTTTGGAGACTTTGCTGAAAGATAAGCCAATTCGAGCTATTTTCCTTGGAGTTCGAATGGGAGACCCTACTGCGGTATCTTTAGTTTTTAACCTTGACATACCTTTTTGCGTTTGTTTTGAAGTGTATTTTTCTCATCCGCTCTTCATTCCCCATGTTTTTGTGCATTATTGGATTTTTTTGGACAAAAGTTTATGCATGCTTGTCAAAAGCTAAGTTTTATTCGAAAGTGCTCGAGGATATGTAGATGCAAAATTTAAACGAGAGATGCAAAATTGAAGGTTTTGCATCTTACATACAAGATCATTCTATGAACCACACACATATGTAACTGTGCATACATATGTTGTGGGGTGAAAATTAAGCTCCATGCTCATCATTACTCAATAGGTTGCAATCTAGTATATATAAAATAACTATCACTTATTATCTATTACTATAGTATAAAACGGTAGCTGATACTATAATTTCCTAATGTTACTATGCTTTCTTTTATCTTATTATCTTATACTGTAAATCCACTATGAATGATACATAATCATTTATTATGTGTTAATAATATATGGAACAGTTTGTGTTTATTATATCTCAGATTAAAAATTTTCTTCTATAGGTAGCTTAAAATTGTTTTTAATTTACCCATAGAAAAGGAAAACTAAAATTCGCTTCCTCAATTTGTGCAAAATCTAGCTATTAGAAGGAATTGGAATCTAGGCTAGATAATCACTCTAAGCTGTTGAGAAAAGAATTAGGGTAGATGAGTAAAATCATCTCTTTTGAAGAGTATTGAATGCTTGTGAATAAGTAGTTTTATAGTATACATTATTTGGAGGTCTTTATTCTTTTTAAAAAGCATGCATAATATTTGACATGTTGGACCAGCCTGAAGGTGCCTACAAAAGCTTATGGCATATACCTGAAGATGTTTTTAAAAGCATGAAACTGAAAATATAAGCTTGAAATTGCTTATTAAAAGCTTGTTTGAACACTTTACTGTCTAAAGGCATGTTTCCAAAAACAGTTTTTAGAAAAAGTCAAATATTTGGCATAGGCTAAATTTTAATTTTTTATGCTTTAAACCAAGACTTTTGGTGCCGTGGTTCTATGAGAATTTGAATATTGTCATATATATATGTTTATACGTGCGTGCTACCTCCTTGCAGGTTGGCCAAGAACAATTCTCCCCCAGTTCACCTGGTTGGCCACCTTTCATGAGAGTCAATCCCATTTTAGATTGGTCATACAGGTTTTGCTCCTATGTTATATGTTGGTTCTATTTCTTTGTTTTTTCAAACTCTCATCTGGATGAGTAAACAAATAACGATCTGGAAAAAAATCTCTCTTCACCATATTAGTTATTGGCACTCACTTGTCTGAAAGCCTTTTCATTTGATAATGTTAATTGCTTCATTTAGTTATCATTTTTACTTGCTTATATTTCTTGGCAGAGATGTCTGGGCCTTCCTTTTAACTTGCAAAGTGAAGTATTGCAGCCTTTATGATCAAGGGTAATACTCGATAGATATTCGCGCTTTATCTTATTATTGGATTTTAATAATACACATGCCATATTTTCCCTTTTCGCTTTACTTCACCCCAAATAGGGAATTATGTGAGAATGATTGGTCCAAGGTCTCATAAATTTGCTTTGTCATCTTATTTGAATGAAATAAATAAACTCCACTTAATATCCCCTAGCAGTTTCGTCTATGTAGCATTTACTAATCGTACCATTATTTTTGATCTTACGTTCCAGTTGTTTGTGTTTATTCAAAGAGTTTCAGTGTGCAATTATGACTTTATGATCTTGTACAGATATACTTCAATTGGAAGCATATATGACACAGTTCCCAATTCCTTACTATCCATCATTAATTCTTCCAATAAATTCAAACCAGCATATTTACTTTCTGATGGAAGATTAGAGAGGGCAGGGAGGGTTAAAAGGAAATCTTCTGCTGGTGGACAACTTACTGCTGATAGCAATGGCTTGGATGTGCATAAAAACAGCACACTCACAGCATCAATCATTGCTGTGGGAGATGAGATTCTGTAAGTACCAGAATATCACATGGATAATTGGATTATGTTGAATCTTTTGGAAACTATATGCTCTTATTTATTGTCCTGCAGCTGTTCTTTTAATGTTCTATTATTCTTTACCCTGCTTCATAGCTCAGGTTTGGCATTGTTGAGGATCAGTTGGGACCCTATTTATGTAGGAAGCTGGGTTCCGTTGGTTGGTCTGTGTTGCAATGTTCTGTAGTTCACAATAATGTGAGTTCACATTTATAGAAGTCCTACCTCTGCATTTATGAATGGTTTTGCTTTGCAGAAATAAAAAGTTGGTTTTATTAATGAGTCTATGGATAACGGACCATATGCAAACTGCAATAGAAGCATTATTCACGTAATACTTTAATTTTCATTTTTATGGACATGTTTTGTACAGATAGATTCTGTGGCAGAAGAAGTTGAGCAACAGAAATCTAGGACTGATCTGGTAATATACAAATGCTTAGAAAGTTTTGACGTTTCTTGAAATTCAAATGATGGTTCACATTATTCATCTGTCCTGCTTGTAGGTATTTATATATGGAGGTGTAGGTCCACTGCATTCAGATGTTACCTTAGCCGGCATTGCAAAAGCTTTTGATGTTCGTTTGGTGCGTTCCTTTCTTCAATTGTTATTGTTAATTTTTGCAATCTGAGTCTACTTTGATCATTCCTTAAATATGCTTTTGATTCTAGTTAACATAGCATCCTTCAAAGATAAAGTTTGACTTTAGTGTCAAGCTTTCCACTGACTTGATTGACCTTTTATCTTGGTGGCTAACCTTTTATCTTCAGTTGCTTTTGATTTACCATTGCAACTCTTTACGTGCGGTGATTGTTTTTATTTTTCATTTTTATGTAGGCTCCTGATGAAGAATTTGAAGAATATCTACGGCATATTATTGGTGATCAGTGTATTGGCGATAGGAATGAGGTAAAGCAATGTTTTTTATTTGTTTTAGGAATTTCAATGATGTATCTTTTGCGTCCTTTGGGTTTGTGACTGTGGGTATTGAGGCCGTCTCTGTCTGGGAGTTCTTTCTATTGGCTTAAACTCCTCACATTTTACAGGCTTCTCAATAGGTAGTTGTTGTCACAACAACAACAGCCAGCATTGCCCCACAAGGTGGGGTCGGCTACATGGATCAAACGACAACATAGTGTTCTATCATAAGTCATGTCTATATGTAAACTGTTGGCTTCTAAATCTCTCGATAGTTTTTTCTTTAGTTTTTTTTTGGTCCTTCCTTGTCTCTAGTGACTGAGATTCCCCCCGTTTGGTCTACTCTATATAGTGCTAAATTTACAAACTACCTCCACTCATGCCCAATTCACATCAGTTGAAACTCAACCATCTTTTCTACACTAGGAGCTACTCCAACTCTCTTTCTATTGTCATCATTGCTAATTCTATTCTATCTCGCCTAATACAATGCCGGTTTACCACATTGAGTATTTTCTCATGCTTCCTTTTTATTGTCCAGTACTCCTTCCTATATAACATATTCGGTCTTATAATTGTATGATAAAATTTTCCCTTTAGACCGAGTAGTGTCTTTTAATTGTCACAAAAAACCTGATGCTCTCGTCCATTTCAACCACGTCACTTAAATTTGACGGTTTAATCTCCCTCTATATTTTGTCATTTGGCACAATGAACTGAAGAAATTTAAACTGTATGGCTTATGGCCTCCAACTTTCACCTATAATCTAGATGCATATCTTGTTTTACTAAAATTACTTTAGAGATACAGTATATTTTCAAATCAGGACCAAGTAACACTTTGATTGAAGCATTGGCTTCTATTTGAGTAGAAGTAAGTCGATGTGTATAAAATTATAATTTGTTTTGCCTTTCATTTTTCAGATGGCTCAATTGCCCGAGGGCATAACTGAATTACTTCATCATGACAATTTGGCTGTACCCTTGGTATGTGTTTAGAAGTTCGTTAATGAAAACTTTTTCAGTTTCTTGTTATTCATCGGAAGTTCTGTTTTACATTAAGCTTATAAAAGTGTATTTGTTTATTTATTTCCGGTGATGAACTCCTATTTTTATATAATGAAATAGTTGAAGTAATACAACCTGTTTGAGATATTGTCTTTTTCTTGCAGATGAAGTGCCAAAATGTAATAATTCTTAATGCAACAAATGTTTCGGAGATGGAAAAGCAATGGGATTGTTTGGTTGAATTAACAAAGTCTAGTGACCTACTAACATTGCTGGAGCCATTCATATCAAAGCACATGACAACTAATTTATCTGATGTATGTGTTAACTTTCATATATTATGATACATCTGGCAGGACCCATTCCCTTGGCTTGAAGGCAGTGCTTTTAGAGGCAGATGGCGGATTATGGTTTCAGCCAAAATCTTCCATATAAACATGGCTCTGTGGCCAGTCACGGAAACATGACATATATAATAGGTGTTGCTGTTGCAGCCTATGGCGGCTGGCACAAAATCCGCCATGTACATTGGAAATGATGCCTGCCTTTGCCTATTTTTCCCTTTAGGATGCACGTTCTGTTAGCTTTATTAATTTGAAACTTCAATTTGGGTAGATCAGGAAGTGCAAATGATATTTATGGTCGTCAATATTTGTTTTTCACTTAAAAATATTTTCAGTGGTATCGGCATAATTCAATTTATTTTAATAAATATGCAACATCTATGGTTTTGTGCTTTGTCTTTATTTAAGTTTTATTCCTTACGGACCCGACTGATCTCCATTGGGATATCTAAACTGCAGGTTGAAGTTGCTCAACCTCTGTCAAAGCTTTGTCTTGAATTCCCAGACCTTTATATTGGTATGAAGTTTATGAACTGTCACGATGGTTTTACAATGTATGATTCATCATCCATCTATTTTAAAAATATTTTTCTTTGAAACATCTAGGATGTTACCGCAAAGCCAGATATGGATCTCTCATAATAAGTTTCAAAGGAAAGGTACAATGAAACTTCAACATTTCTATAGTCTTTGTTTTTAAAATATGTAATGTAAGTTTCTCTGCTAAGCCGTTCTGATGTTGTTACAGGACCAAGCACGTCTTGAATTAGCTAGAAAAGCGTTACAGAATAAGTTTAAATCTGGTGCATTCTTGGAGATAAAGAAGGATGATTGATATCTGCGTGCAGGGATCGATCATTATCATGTTATCGATAAATATATGATGCAAAATGGGCAATGAAGAAAATCAAGGGGACTGCTATCATTGTAAAAGGAGGAACAATGGCTCTGACAAGTGGCTGAAGCTTCAATTTTCACAACAGTTTTCTCTCCTTCAGGGAGCTTGATTACTATTGAATGATGATTATTTTTCTCAATTTACAACAGTTTTATCTCCTTTTATTGAATAATGATTATTTTGGAAATTTACAGTACAAGTTTACAAATATACATTATTTGTTATCAACGTTTTATTCAAAAATTTTCATGATTGATCTAGAGAGGAGATTTGTTTTCACTTGTTTTATTTTATTTCTATTCTCGTGTTCATCCTATCCTCCATTGTTTTTGTCATCTGGTTCCATTTGTCACTATTGCCACACATTTGAAAACTAGTCCTTACTCATAGTACCATTCGTCACTGTTGCCATACATTTGAAAACTAGTCAAATAGGTCCATGAATGGTATTGCTACATCATAAAATCTGTTGTGTACACAAAAATTGTGGTATTTAATCAAGACTCTTGTAAAAGTCATATAAATTGTGATATTCAATTGAGACAATCACAATTTATTTTGAGACATTGAAAATCCGTTCCAACTTAGACAAACTCCAGCGTTGGTTTTTCACTCAAGTTCGTTAGGCTGGCGTATTATACATGCATTAAATATTATACATGCATTAAATATTACTGAAATTATTTCTAAGTGGCGGATGTTGCATTAAATATTACACATTTGTTAACGACTACTTTACATTAAATAATATATTAAAATATAACAAATATAATAAAATTAGCCGTTTCAACGCTACTTATTTTTTTATTTTATTTTTTTAAACTTATTTTTTATTATAAATATAATTTTGGTTTCCAAAAATTTACCAACACAAATTTCTCTCACTTTTATTTTCTCTTCAATTTGAAATTTCTCTCCCACAATTTCATCATTTATTCCTATACTTTTAATTTTTTTTTCAACAATTTTTTCTCATTAGCATTTTTTTTTACAAAATATTTAACTCAAAATTTCATCTTTTTACTTCAAATTAAAATTGTTTTGGCCAAATGGATCCTAATCATTTTCATTATCAACAAACTTTTTTCAATTACATGCAAAATTCTCAAAATCCTAATCCTCAAAATTCTCAAATTCCACTGGTGCCAACAAACTCCGCCATATTTCTTCCGTCACCAAACAATCCAAATATGTATCCTATACCTCAAATGAATTCTAATAGTATAGAATTCTCTACTCAAATTCCACCATTTTCTACTCAAGTCCCACCATTTTCTACTCAAGTTGGTACTGAAAAAGAAGAAAGGGTTGTTGTTAAAAAAAGATCTCGAGAACAATTTACAAGGGAAGAGGATATACTACTTATCCAATCATGGCTCAATGTTTCAAAGGATTCAATTGTGGGAGTTGATCAAAAGGCTGAGAGTTTTTGGTTAAGAATTGTTGCTAGTTATAACCAATATCGTGGGCAATTGCGGGAAAAGTTAAGGGGACAGTTAAAATGTCGATGACATAGAATAAATGACATGGTTCAAAAATTTGTTGGGTGTTACAAAATTGCTCTTAAAGGAAAGAAAAGTGGGACATCTGAGACCGATGTCATGGCAGATGCACATGCTATTTTTGCTCAGGATCAAGGTAGAACATTCAATCTTGAGTATGCATGGCGATTGTTAAAAGATGAAGTTAAATGGCGCATCGTCGAAGAATCGATTGGAAGTTCTGCAAAAATAACAAAGACTTATGCTAGTGGGGCATCATCGGAGAATCCAGATACAACTTCAAATTATGAGTTTAACTCATCATCACCAATGGAGCGTCCAATGGGACAAAAAGCAACAAAAAGGAAGGGTAAGGCATCAGAAATTCCAAATGCAACACAAGATGCAAAGAATAAAAGAGCAATAACAATGGACAGACTTGCGCAAGCTAAGGAGGACGAGCTAGAATTAAGGGTAGTGCAAATGATGATGAAAGACACTTCTACTATAATGAGATATTCATGAAAAATATTGTAATAAGATGAAAAAAAAAATGGAATGTAGTTAGTATCACTTATGTAAAATGGTCATTAATACCACTTTAATTTATCAACACCTATGTAAAATGGTCATTAGTACCACTTTAATTTATCAACACATGTAAAATGGTCATTAATACCACTTTAATTTAAACTAGCCGTTATTCAAACTAGCCGTTGTTCAAACTAACCGTTATATATACTACCACTTATGTCATTGTTCTCTCATTCTCATCTTATTCTTCTCATTTTTCTCTCATTCTTTACTCATTAAATGGATTTAGACAATTCAGATACTTACGATCAAGAATTTTGAGAGTTGGTTGAAGAAGAATTTATGGACGACAGTGATGAAGAACAACAACTTCAAAATGAACGTGGATCTGGAAGTTCCTCTAGGGCAAAGAGAAGAACAACGATAGATCGAGGTCGTGAAGAAGGGCACAATCGATTATTCAATGACTACTTCTTGAAAAATCCAGTATACATAGATGTTCAATTTCGAAGAAGGTTCAGAATGCATAGGCATGTATTTATTCGAATTGTAGATGCCCTTGGAAATCATGATGAATATTTCCAAATGAGGGTCGATGCAACATGTAAAATGGGTCTTTCACCATTGCAGAAATGAGAGGTCAATGTAATCATTAGCGGTCCTCATCCGAATCTTGCAACAAGACTACAAAGAAGAGCAAGTATTCAAGAAAAACAAGTTCATCGTAAACTTCAAGGAGATCTAGTCGAATATATTTGGGAACGTTTTGGACATGAAGATGATGAAATTTAAGTTTGATTAATTATGTGATGTTATTTATTTTTATTGTTTTTAATTATATATCATGTATTTGAGATTAATTTTAATTATCATTTTAAGTTATAAGTTTAATTTAATTTTTTTATATTTTATATCAAATTTAATTTAAAGCACTAAAATTAATTAAGGAGAGATTGAAATATTTTTTAAGTTTATATAGTAAAAAATTAAAATTATTATTTTAAGTGATATAAAATTTAATATGAATAAAATATTAATATATAAAGTAAAGTTGTGGGACTCAATATGAGTTCTTCATAGTTGCATCATTGGAGTGAAAAATTAGTTAAGTTGTTTTAAGCTGACGTGGCTTAATAGGTCCCACAAAAAACTGAAAAATAGGTTTACGGTTGGAGATGCTCTGGCCAACTCCAATGGGAGCTCTTAAAGTGGGTTTGCCAACATGACACTCATATTTGTTGTTTTCAAGATTGCCATGCTGTTCAACGGTTCTTCAACGGTTCTTATATTAAAATATTGATTTTATAATATGAAAACTATAATTTAATATAAAATTTTATTTATCATTTTAATTATCATATAAAAACTATAATTGCAATAATAAAATATTGATTTTATAATATAAAAACTATATTTTAATTATAAGTTTAAATTATAAGTTTAATTTAAATTTTATTTATTTTATTTTTATTTATTTTAAATTATAATTATAATTTCAATTTTTTTTTAATTTTATATCAAATTTAATTTAAAACACTAAAATTAACTAAGGAGAGATTGAAATATTTTTTTAAGTTTAATCTAATTTATTTTAAGTTTATATAATAGAATGAAATATTTTTTCTTAAAATAACACTATATACCCGTTGGGCTATATAGTAGACTGAAATAATTTTTTGTAAAAAATTAAAATTATTATTTTAAGTGATATAAAATTTAATATGAATAAAATATTAATATATAAAGTAAAGTTATGGAATCCAATATGAGTTCTTCAGAGTTGCACAATTGAAGTGAAAAATTAGTTGAATTGCTTCATACTGACATGGTTTAATAGATTCCACAAAGAACCCAAAAATGAGTTCACGTTGGAGATGCTAGATTTCTCATAATTTTAAAAAAGGCTACTGATATTCAAAAGTCTAGAAATTTAAATGGAGTTTTATAATGGATTTTGAGTCTAAAAATACATGTCAACCATCTCACACGTGATATTTTTTCAAACTCATATTTATTATAACACTTTTGATTTGATCTAATATTTCTAACATAATTTTTTTAATTGATATTGTGTTATGTATTTTTATATTATTAATATTGATATTTTATAAGTGAATATAATTTTTTGTAGGTGCTTTTTGTTAATTTTTTAACTTGAATTATTCACTAATACTTTTGATGATTAAAAAATAATAATTTTTCTTTTGAAAAAGAATTATTAAATCTATTACACATTTTTATTCAGTCTCATAATATAATACGAGATCGAGAGGTTGGTTCACAATATTTAAATTAGCTCTTCCATTTTATTTAAAACAGAAATAACATTTAGATGAATTTCAAATTAAACCTATTAAAAAATCATTATTGTCAATTAAAGAATCATTATTGTCATTATTCTTGTTGAACTTTATATGTGCTTTTATTGAATTCGTGGGTGTCCTGCTATTAGTAGGTTAGACAAAGATGTATGATTTTTTTTTGAGTGTAGAGGGCAGGAGTGTTAGAATGATAAAACAAATATGTTAATACTATTTTATAATTGACTTAATTGTAGTTTTAGTCTCTCTATTATTTAATTTTTTCAGTTTTGGTCTTTTCATTTTCAAATTTAGGTTTTTAGTCTTTTAAGTTTGATTTTATCAGGATTTTAGTCCCCCCACACAGTATGAGACCAATTTTTAATGACATGACACTGAGATATGCCTACATGTCAATGTCAAGTCAATAATTGAGATGTTTTAATATTTTAATTTATTTTTATTATTTTACATTTATCTTATTTATATTTATAACATGTTTAATAATCTGGAAAAACCTTAAATTATCTTCTTGTTCCATCTTTCAAAGTTAACGCCTCATTCACCAGGCCACACCACTGCTCTTCAAGTGCGCCCACTCAACCAATGCCATTAATTTTTGTTCTTATTCGAGTTCTTCATCTTCAAGTGTTATTTTCTTGTTGTATCTTCTTCTCAAACAAGTTTCTTGTTCTTCTTGTATCTGCTTCGAGTTCTTCTCAAACAATGTCTGAAACAAGCTTCTCCTTTGTCTCAACAAATCAGTTTGGTCTAAGAAGAAGAGGAAATAAATGTTGGTGTGTTATTGAGTCACCATTGATGACAACATGGACTTATGAGAATCCTGGAAGAAGATTTCTTGGTTGTGGTAATTATAAGGTGACGAGGAAATAAATGTTGGTGTGGTATTGAGTCACCATTGATGACAACATGGATTTATAAGAATCTTGGAAGAAGATTTCTTAGGTGTGGTAATTATAAGGTGATGAGGAGAAAATGATGTAATTATTTTGAATGGGTTGATGAAGAGATAAGCAACCATGCAAAAGATGTGATTAGATCTTTGAAAAATAAGAATGACGAGGTTATGGATTTAATTAGGCAAAGAAAAATGAAGATTTGTTGAAGATGAAGATATAGTTTATGGGTTATTTGTTGGCTTTGACTATTGTGTATGTATTGTTACGTGTGTTTACATTAGTTGCAACACATGTATTCAAATAATTATGTGTAAAATATATGTTTAAGTGTAATTGGGGGACTAAAACTACAATTAAGCCTAGAATTAAGTTGACCAGGCTCAATACCATAAGTATAACATCAAGGACAATGGTGATAACACACATAGGAGGCAGAAATAAATACTCATAATATTTCATGGCTAGGTCGAGTATACGACATGCTATGATACCAATTGTAACACCTATATATAATACATGTCTAGAATTACATATTATACATAGCTGTAATATTGGTACTGAAACATATAAGCGCCTAGTGACAACATTGTACATATTACATGTCCAAAAGAAACTACAACAATGACACAATATATACAAGATGCCCAAAAATAAACTAAGAACTAGATCATTGTAGAATGATCTCAAAATATCCATCTGCACAACGGAAAGCCATCCCAAAATGTAAAGCTAGTAAGGACATCAAGTCAACTTGTCCTTACCCTTTGACTGCTCCAAACTACTTGAAAATAATCAAAAAATATTGAGTGAGATAATAATACCAGAGGGTTCCCAATCTTACGGGTTCATTCGGATCTACAAGGTTCTAATCTTCATCCTAACTCAAGTCAAAAGAGGAAGAAGGACTTGAGTTTGCAAAACCTGCAATGTATGGAAACACGTGACTTAAGTTCATAAACTCTAACAATCACTAATCGGAAACCAATTCAAGGTATCTTTCCCTGGAAAGCCCTACGTCTAGGGTTACCGACTCATATCATAGATCCTTATCTCATACTTTGACATACACATGGGTTTTAGATTCTAAGGGACTCCTCA
Source organism: Lathyrus sativus (assembly GCA_963859935.3). Classification (NCBI taxonomy): domain Eukaryota; kingdom Viridiplantae; phylum Streptophyta; class Magnoliopsida; order Fabales; family Fabaceae; genus Lathyrus; species Lathyrus sativus. The sequence goes on along the minus strand of OZ012737.1, from coordinate 648,911,219 downwards.
ACCTTAAGAATCGTCACTTTCTATGGGACTCCAAACCCATTTCAAGCCTTTCATCTGTATGGGACTCTAACTCACTTAAGGTTCCACTGTTTCCTTGGGATTCAATCTAAGTCAAAGTAATGATGCGTACATCCCAATTCTTACTCTAAGTAAGCATCACAACTTGGGACGAAACAATCAGGTGTTGTTTTCGACTACATGATTAAAGATAACATAACATGATTATATTTGACAATCACAAGATGGCCATGTTCACCTCAATCACACAACAACCATACATGTTACATACAAAGCATCTCTTCCTCAACTATGACGATCATCCATCTATGATACTTATATAGGTACCATATTGAATACACCTTACCGTCCAACATTATCTAAGTCATACTTGTAGCCTAAGTTATCTTTCCAATCCACTTACCTAGTTATAAGCCTAGGTTTTCTCACTAATATTCGTAAGGTTTTTAAACATGTTATTTCACAATTAACACAACAATAATGATTAGCTTACCTTATAACATGATTCATAGCATTCATAAGTCACATAATGTAATATAGCATGATATATATCATTTTTGTACAATTTTACAGGTTTCATAGCCTGTTAGAAGCATTGGATACTTAAAAGCATATAGCAGGAACCTAAAGTCACATTGGGAAGATTTTGTGTTTTGTAAAGTGGGCTAAGAGCGGTCCTCACATGCTTAGAGAAGCATCGACAACGGCGAAAATGCAGTTTTCGCACTAAGCACACATTCATTGCGCCAAGTGCGCTTTAAGGTGATTTAAGTCTGAATTTCCTGATAGTGCTAAGCGGGCTTCTGGTGGGGCTAAGCGCAATTCCAATTCCTTTGTTAGATACTTTGAAGAACAATTCATTCCAAGACCCATTTACATCAAAATCATTAAGAGGCATCAAACAACACATATAATCATGTTTATTCAAGTTCGTTCATGGCTATAAGAACATAATGCATTCTATCATGATTTTCCTAACCATTATAAGAATCTAGTAAACCCTAACTCCTAAAAATCAAAGTTCTATCTAGAACCCACCTTAGGAAAATAAATGAAGAAGATTGTTGTATATGAATGATGAGATGAAGTGAAGATGATGGATCCAAGTTTCCCCTCCTTTTTCTTCTTCCACAGGCTTGTTCCTCTTCTTCTATATTCTTCCCTTTTTTTTCCTCTGTCTCTTATGTTGGTTACTAGAACAAAAGTAGAATGATACAAGGTTGGTAAGAAAAGTGAAACAACATGTGGTCCTAATTGAAATAAGAGTTTATGTGGTTGGGAGTGAATAAGAATAATAAAAAAATATCTCAAGTGGTACCTCACATAATTATTTGTTCTACTAGAGCAATTGACCCATTATTAGTGTTATCAAAATGTTCCAATTGATAATAGATCAGTTTCGAATAATATAAATTAAGTCAATCTGAGCTCACTAGTTGCTCTAATTATTCCAACTGATAACTTCATAGCACATAGGAACTTAGTTGATCTCAACTGATGTAAATGAGAGTAATTAAGGAAACACAGGGTATTACAACACCAAGGGTTTATGGCCATCCCTGGGATATTATGGTCATACCACCCACCCTATGCTCCACCACCAAGGAAACTCCATTTTCCATGGTATATGAAGCGGACGCCAGGATGCCCGTGGAGATTAACACGCCCTAATGGCGATGACCCCTATTTAATTAAGAAGTAAAAAAAGGCCGGATCGAAATATGACGAGGACCTGATCAAAGAATTGCGAGAAGTCTCCCATGTTTGAGAATTCACCACTAAGCATAGAGCCGCCAAAAGATATAACTCTAAAGTCAAGCCAAAAGAGATGCAAGAAGGCGATTTGGTATGAAAGAAAGGGGTTCTACCCGCACAACAGGAAAAACTATAACCCAACTAGGATGAGCCATATCTCATATTTCAGAAGCTCCCTCATAAGACATACAAGTTGTAGGAGTTGGAATGACCGCTTTTTCCCAGAGGTAATGTTTTCTTATGATCGATTTCATAGAGAAAATCCTTGCTGTCCCTTGAGGGAATACATTTTTTTTGGGATTTCATAGTGAAGATCCTTGCCACCCCTTGAGGCAATGTTTTTTATGTTGGACTTTATAACGAAGATTCTTGCTACCCCTTGAGGCAATGTTTTTTATATTTGGCTTTAAGGCAAAGATCCTTGCCTCCCCTTAAGAAGATGTTTTTTATGCTGGATTTTATAGCGAAGATCCTTGCCACCCCTTGAGGCAAAGTTTTTTATGATGGACTTCACAACGAAAATCCTTGCCGCCATTTGAGGAAATATTTTTGTATGTTTAACTTCATGGCAAAGATCCTTGCCGCCCATTGAGGCAACGTTTTTTATGCGAGACTTCATGGTAAAGATCCTTGCCGCCTGTTGAGGCAATATATTATATGTTGGACTTCATGGCGAAGATATGTTTTGCCCCTTAAGGAAATACGAATATGCTATCAAATGCCTCACATGAGGGACTTGTAGTATCATTAACCAGACTACATATAACTTTGTCTAAGGGACTTAGAGTTTCCTCGGGCGGGATCAAACATACAAATCTTGCCCAAGGCACGCCACATATGTCTATCATAAGAGAGTTAGTCACAAGTCTTGTTTGACGGCTTGATAGAAGTTTCACCCAAAAGGTCCAAGGCCTCGCCCGAGGGACTTGTTGTCTCATCAGTCAGTCTACATATAACTTCTCTTGAGGGACTTAGTATTCCCATGCTAATTAATTCTTTCCTGAGGGACCTAGAGTTTCCTCGGGCTGGATCAAACAATATAATTTCTCTTAAAAAATCCAGAGCCTAATAGGCCTAGTACGTCACACTTATCATCGAGATATTTAGGGTCTCAAAATACTCCCCCGTACCATGGCCTAAAATTTTTTTCCTCTATCAAGGGCCTCGTGCTTGAGGGATTATGTAGTGTTATATTCGTAAAAGATCTGGTTAGGGTGATGACCATAAGACGCCCCCAAGAAAGGCGACGACCATATGTCGCCCTAAGGGAGTTACCACGTCGCCCCCAATGCTTTCCTCTCGCCCAATTATGGTAAACGTGAGATAAGACGTTTATGGAGCAGAAAGAAGTCATGGTTAACGACTGACCCACAAATTCCTTGGAAATAAGAGTTCAATGGTCCACCATTAGCTGAGTGAGCGGTGACATTTTTAAAGGAAACCCAAGGTCCAAAGCCTTTATAAATACCTCCCTCAACGGGAGGGAATGAAGAACCTAATTCACATGCTTATACTTAAGCTTAAAACACAAATACAGAGCCTCTCACCATACAGAGCTTTTTGCTACCATGTACACCTATACTTTTTGACCACTACACAATACTTTGATTTGTTTAGCAATTTTTTTCCATTAAATATAGTTTTAAATATACAAATTTTGTATTTTAAAAAAAAAATGAGACCTTCTATTTTTGAGGCCATGTATTAACCTGATTGCTTTTGCATAAGACCGACTCGTTGATGTCTTATTGCTGTCTTTTGTAGAATTATCTTTTTATGACAAACAAGAAAAAAAAAACTAAAAAGTGAAATAATAATGTCCAAAAATAAAAAATATTCTTAAATTTATTTTTTAAGTACCAGCATCTTAACATATAAAAATATACACTTCAAAGTAAAATAAGTTATCTTTCAACTTTAGTGTTGTGGTAACTCACATAAACACAAAAACACACGACACCTTATAACAAAAGCCTTGCCGCATATATTAGAATCACAATCATCAGTAGTATAGCAGAATATTTTATCTGCATGTCAAATACAAATAAAAGGAATATTATTAAAAAGAGATAAACCATTATATAAATAGCAGAATATTTAATTAAGATGATTTGAAATAGGTGTAAAGAAACTTACTATCGCTGGTTACAAGAACAATAAGAGAAAAAAATATAATCAAAATATGAACGAATTTGAAAATTTCAGCCATTTTAGCCTCAATTCCATGTATTAAAAAAATGATTGATCCTTTTTAAATAAAATCCCATGTATTCTTTAGTTGAATTTAATATCTTTTAGCATATATAGAGTTGTTTGAAATCATTCATAAATTAAAATAATTTGTTAAGTACCTCTTAGATATGTCAATGTGTCATGCATGTCTTTTTAACCTAGTTAAATGATCACTCTTAGTAAAAATATTCCATGAAACTTTTGATAATTATTAGAGCTCATTTTTTTACTATAGAATCACTTCTCTATAGAATCATCCATTTTATTTAATAATTCCATTTCTTCCATCAAGTTATCAATTTTTGAATTCTTCTCTTTAAATGCATTAATGATGTTTATTTTAAGTCTCGTACGACAAACATATCTAAAATGTTCTTTTTAATTTTTTTTTTCAAATGCTTCATTTTCAAATCGAAATTTTTAAATAGAAATTTATAATTGTTCTCGCATATGCAAAAACATATACAAAAGTAAATCAGACATTCTTATGTATCTTCAACCTATCAAAATTGATAAAGTAAAGAATTGTTATCATAAATCACATAATTTAAACAAACATAACTTATAGTTATCAAAACTTGTTATAAACTATTTAACACTAATAAATAAAACTTATGATTGTGTGATGTTGCATCAAGAACAATGTCCTTTCACATTAATCTTGATAATAGTTATTTATTTTGATAAACTGAAGGGAGCAATGAAGTATGACTAAGAAAAAAAGGCCAACTTACCACTATATTATACTAATTTATGACTTATGACTACTGGTGTTTATCAATCAAAATTTGCACTTAACAACTCTAAATTCAAGATTTGGATGCTTTCTCTACGGCTATATGATCTTTTTACCAAGCTAGTTTTTTTTTTTAATATTCATCTGCTTATGTGCTTACTCATCTTGTGCCTCAATCCAAAAGGAAATGAATGATGGTTTTTATCAATGTCAAATGCTTGTTCTTCTTGGTTAGTACACACTTGCACACACAAAGGCTTTCTCTTGGACTACCTGACAATGAGGTCATTTACTTTATGCTTTAGGATATTCTATTTATCTCCTCCCCTTTCTTAAATTTTCAAAACTTCTCCCTATTTCAAAAACTTATTGTTCTCAAACTTCACATTCTTTCTTAATAAACATTGACTTTATCAAGTGATCTAGAAAATCCTTTTGCTAATAAATGTTAAAACACCTAAGCATATTTAAACTCTTTTTTCAAAATCTCTAAAAAACACAAACCTCATCAATTTTTTTTCCTTTGTGCACTTTTCTTTTAAGAGCCTTTTTCAAAAGATTAGATATGAGTCTATTCTTGTAGTGATTCAAACCATTATATTTCTACAAGATGCTGAACAATAATTGACATTTTCCACTTGAATGTTGAGATGTACTTGTAACAAAATCCAAGTAAAATTCTCCATTTCACGATTGACGCAAATGCTCATTTCCTCATACTTGTGGGTAGTAAGTTTAGTTTTCCTCTTGAATACGATAAAATATCTTCTCACTTAAAATCAACCAACAAACAACATAACCTTTTTAACACAGATAAACAAATGGTTCTTGTGGAGTACCACAGATGTGAGAGGTGCTAATACCTTTCCCTTGCATAACCAACCCTCGCGTCCATGTCTCTTTTTTTTATAGCTTTTTATGAGTTTTGTTCGATCTTTTTCCCTTTTCCCTTTGGAAACAATAAAGTTCGGTAGCGAATCTTGCTTTTTCGAGTTAAGTTAAACCATAACTTAATCTCAAATTTTTTTCGCCGCAACATTAATGATGGTTCTATTCTTCCTCTATGAAATTCCATTTTCCATGGAGTGTATTGCGACACCACCTCATGCACAACCCCCTCTTTTTCACATAATGCATTGAATTTTTTTGACACATATTCTCTATCACCATCGGTCCTCAGAGTTTTAAGCTTTCAACCACTTTGTCTTTCCATGATAGATTTAAACTTTGTGAACACCTCAAGCACATCACTTTTCTTCTTGATTAGGTATGTCAATAATTTTCGACTGAAATCACCTATGAATGTGACAAAGTATCTATTACCTCCAATCGAATCTACCTGGATAGAACCACACACATCTGAATATATGACTTCAAGAATTTTCTTCAACTTGGTTCTGACGTCTTTGCTGAAGCTATTCTTGTGTTTCTTTGCTTGAACACATTTTCACACACTTCATAAGCAATTTCAATTTCTGATAATCTTGAAACTATGTTTCTTCATTTCGAAATTTTGATGTCTTTAAGGGATGACCAAGTCTGTAGTGCCATAGCCATTCATCTCTGCTATCTATAATTTCCAGACACTTGTTCCATCACATTGAGTTTAATCTTGAAGGTTCTGTTCTAAGACATAGGTGCTCTCAAGATTAACCTACTACCTGAGTCGAGAACTCTCATCATCTTATTTGTGATTAACACTTTGTAATTCTTCTCGATTAGTTGCCATATGCTAAGAAAATTTCTTTTCATGTCTGGTATGTATTGTACATTGGAAATTACTGATCTTTTGCCATCTTTCCTCATAATCAGAACATCATTAATACCTTCAGCAGTTAAAGTGTTATCATTTGTGAATTTCACCTTGTTCTTTATAAAGGGACTCATGTTGACAAACTAGTATTTCCCTTCAATCATGTATGATGAGCAACTTGAGTCAAAGTACCATTGGTCATTGAATCTTTCGTCATGTTTTATTGTGAACATTAACAATATCTATTCTTCTTCTTGTTTTTCAAGTCTTGTATTACTTTCTTGATTTTCTTTCATACCTCCCTAACACTGATTGCATAATTTTCGTACTTCTAACAATTATAACACTAAATATGGATTTTTTTAGATTTTCTTCCATCGCCTCTTCCTCTACCTGAGCACCACCTCTGTGATTGCTTTGGTTCAAGGTCTCTGATTTGAGGATCTGTCTTCTTGTTGGTTTCCTCTACCAGTCAAATTATTGTAACTTCCTCTACCTTTCTTACTATTCTATCTTCTGTTGTCTTTCTTTTCTTTTATTGAATGCATCTACAGAGCTTCATTAATCTTTGTCTTGCTTAAAAATCTTTCATGCTTGAAAAATCCTTTTATTCTTCTCTGGCTACGACCACACAATCAAATTTTGGAGTCAATTACCTTTAGATCTTTGTAACTACTGATCTTGATGTTAACACCTCTCCACACATCTTAATTTGATTCACCAGCCTCGTTACTCTAGTGAAAAAATCAGTGATGCTTTTACTTTCTTCCATATAAAGCAGTTCATATGTTCTTTTGTGAGTTTGTAACTTCATCTCTTTCACCTTCTCAACACCTCTAAACGATTTCTCCAGGATGTCTCATACTTGGTTTGCTGAGTCCACATCACCAGCTTGCTCATAGTTGTCTGGATCAACTCATTGATGGATTATACAGAGAGATTTATAATCTTTCTTCTCCAATTGTTTGCGTTCATCATTTTTTTCATCCGTAGCACTCTCTGAAATTGGTGTTACTCCAATCTTCAAAAGACCTGAAAGATCTTGATAACATAAAACAACCTTCATCTGCTTACACCAATTTTCAAAATTCTTACATTCAAGATTGGAAGATTCGCTAAAAAATTCCTGTTCAGATGAGAAGTCAATGCGCTATGCTTCCGAGAAACACAACAAGAGCTCTAGATACTAGATGTTAGAAATTATCCCCCAATATTGGAGATAATTTGAATCAATCTTGATGAAAAAGAATCAATCTTTCTGATTAATCATTCCTCACTATTCACTTGAGTGATTCAACCTCACTATGTTTGCAAGATGATTCTGTCGCACAATGATTTGAGAAGAAAAGAAATATGTGAAAGTGTATTGGGGAAGAAAAGAGAAATTAGGATTTTGGGAGAGAAGAAAGAAGATGGATTAAATTCTGTAGAGTTTCTCCCTACATTTATTCTAACTAACTTTCTCTTGTTCTGTACATTTACAATGATAGGGTACCTCCCTATTTATAGATGAAATTACTTGCACATAAAGTAATCTCTAACTAACTAACTAACTAACTAACTAACAAATGCTAAGTTTGAACTCTGTCGAGGTTAACTCATTCGACAATAATAACAATGACATACTTTAACAAGCTATATTTGACTTTCTGTCGAATATAATTAATACCAACTCTATTTGACTGTGTCAAACACACATTATTTCGACTGTGTCGAACACACTTATGCCTGACACATGTTATTTCGGATTTGTCTTTTGAAGTGTGTATTGTATGAGTTATGTGTGGGCAATTATTTGAGTATTGGTGTAATGCATGTTTTGTGTATTTTTTCTCCTCTTATAATCTTTCATATGAGTTAAACATGATGTGATATAGTTACTGCCCTCCCTTTTTCTTATTTTATCTTTGTCTATTTTTGTTTGGATGCTTTGACATTTGATATCTGTTTAAAGTTCTTTACCCTTATGTGTTTTACATATCTGTTTGATTTTTACTTAACATGATGCATACTTGATCCATGATGTGACACTTTACTTTATAAGTTGATTAAATGTTATATTAATTGTCTCACATGTTGATATTCATCATCTATCTTTGGTTTTGACTTTTAATGTCCATCATTTACATTCTTCTGATATTTTGGTTGCCTCTGTTGTGGGTCCAAGGAAGGACTTTTAATTGACTATACTGTCATGTGCATTGCATTTCTTTTTCATTCCTTCATTCTTCTTCTTCTTCTTCTTCTTCTTCTTACTTCTTTTCTTGACCTCATTTCCCCTTTAGCTTGATTACCTTAGTGTGTGCATTTAGATTATTTCCTTAGACTCACACTTAGTATGTATCCTTGGGCTAGTCCTATTAGGATTGCTACAACTTTAGGTAACCTACAATTAGGTTCCCTTTCTCCCATGAGAGAACTAGACACAGGTCATCCCTAGTTGAGATGTAATTCTCCCACCATATGACATAGTTGAGAAAGATGTTGATTTCTTTTCCACTTGAGAGAGGTATGTGGCATATTCGTTGATTCTATACCCGATTTGGAGTCCTTCTCTTAATGTGAAGCAAATACCAATCTTCCACATGTTTATGGTGGTTTAAGTTGAGTATTCTCCTTAAGATGACAACTCGCCTCTCCTTCTAAAACCAACCAATCAAACTTTGTTTACCCTTAGTGAGGGGAACTACGAATACTCCGATTCCATCCTAGTCAAGATACGTAGGCACGAGGTACGATATCTTGGCAAGCATACTTATAAATAGCACCTTAGGTCTTCCTTTCCCTTTTCCCATTAGCTAACAGATGACAAATAACACATTAAAACAAGAGTTCCTGTAGAGTACTACAAATACTTAGGATGCTAGCACTTCCCTAGGTATAACGAACCCCTGAATCTTAGATTTTCTTTTGCTTTGTTTTTGCATTGCATGCTTATGGGTTTATTTGTTCTTTTCCCCTTCCTTTAGATAAATTAAAGATCGGTGGTGAATTAGGATTTGTGAAGCCTAGCGGACTCAATAGTTATGGTCTCTGATTCTCACTGCGACAGAAATGGCGACTTCACTAGGGATCTTCCCCTTGAGGGTTACACCTAACTTATTATATGTGTTATTTGTTGTATATCTGTATACATGTATATTTGCATATATCTGTCTGCTTGGGTTTTTCTGTATGTAAGGTTGTTACATGATGTGGTGAGATAAGTCCTAACTCAGACTTGAGTGCATATAATATAGGATTGTGGTATGATTAATTGTTGATTGTTGGGAGTAGTCCTAACATGATCAACATATGGTGTAACCACGCTCAGTGGAGGCCTCTTTGGAATTACTGATGTCGTACGAGTAGTCGTATTGGCATTATTTTTTCCGACCTAGGAGTCCGTGAAGCTAAGGACTTTTGGTACCCCTTCACCCCTCTAAGCCTTTTTAAGGCGTAGTGCAATGATTATCCAGGTGTAGATCTATGATGGTTGTCATGCGATACTATGCTAAGACGAGTTTACCTTGTGAATATTATTAGCCCGCATGAGTAATTATACAAGCCAATAATATCCGAAAGATTTATCGATGACTCTGGAAGATTTGTATAACCCGTTTTGCATGTACAAATGAACCCATAGTGCACACCTTTTTGGGATGGTTAAATCCATGGATCTATGCTCGTGATGTCAAACCTTAAATCTCATATGCTTGTTGTATCTACCTATGTTTGTATATGTGGATATGTGTTTGCCTGTGCTTGTGCATTGTATACACTCATGCATTCATGGAACCATTTTGGTTTCAAGGAACTAAATTGTATTTTACTTTGCAAAATCAATAGGTATCATGGATATTGGAAAGAGAAACACCAAGAAGTACAAATTTAAGAAACTCGATTTGGTAGACTTGAGAAAGTTTGGAGCATTGGTTTCCAATCCTGAGAATTTCAGAAAGCGTCATGGAAGATTGTTGAGTATCATCAAGACCTAGATGAAGGAGGGAGTTATTGACACACTAGTGCAATTCTATGACCCACTCTATCATTGTTTCACGTTTCCTGACTATCAGTTTGTCCCTACTCTAGAAGAACATTCGTATTGGGTTGGTCTGCCTGTGTTGGATAAGGAACCTTTCAGTGGTTTGGAGAAGATTCCATCACCTAAGGATATTGCAGATGCCATTCATTTAGAAGCATCTGAGGTAAAAGCCAACTTCATAACCAAAGGAGGGATCAAGGGCTTTCCTTCCAGGTTCTTGATAAACAAAGCTTTCTTCTTAGCCAAGTTGAACAATGTGGACGCCTTCGAAGTAGTTCTCACGCTGCTCATTTATGGGTTAGTTTTGTTCTCAAACATTGACAAATTTGTTGACGTTAATGCTATTCGGATCTTTCTGAGTGGAAATCTTGTGCCTACTTTTCTTTGTGACACCTACTATTCTATCCATCATAGGACTCTCAAAGGGGCTGGGGCCATCATGTGTTGTGCTCCTTTACTCTACAAGTTGTTTATTTTGAACTTGTCTCAAACTGAACTCTTCAAAGAGAATCTAGACAAGCTTCGTTGGTCCCAAAGGCTCATGTCTCTTACTCATACTGATGTGCATTGGTATGACTTAGCCTATGATAAAGGAGTTATTATTGATAGTTATGGCCAATTTCCTAAAGTACCTCTTCTTGGTATCCGAGGTGGAATTAGTTACAATCCTGTCCTCGCAAGGCATCAATTTGGGTTCCCTATGAAAGAGAAACCTAGAAACATTTTTGTGGTCGGCTTCTTTTATCTCAATGAGGAAGCTAATACTGAATCTAAGCACAAAATTATACATGCTTGGGGAACAATTCATAAGAGGACCAAGGATGATTTGGGAAAGAAAAATAGTGTAGCCTTTGAACCTTTTATTCAATGGGTCAAGTCTAGAGCTCGTGACCTCAAGATGTCATATCTCTTCGAAAGACCTTCACAACCATCTATTGCATCATCCTCTACTATCCCCATTGAGCGTATGGAAGAATATCAATAAGCGTTGGCAAGGATGAAGTTAGAGCAAGATACTTGGGAAGGAAAGTACCATGCCATCTATGCCGAGCATATAGAGATGAAGAAGCAGCTAATGGAAAAGGACGACTTGATCGAGCTATTCGAGAAGCATGTTATGGAAAGACATGTGGCGCAAGAGAATTTTATTTTTCTCTAGCGTACAACCAGTTCCTAGTATTCATGAGCATTCCAACATCCCTCCTATGTCGGGTGCTTGGAAAAGGATCATGGACAAGTTGGTGTTGAAAAACAACGAGTTGAAAAGGCAGAAGAGGATGCATGGAGAATGACCTTCTTAGATGGGATTCTTTAGGACCCATTAGGCTTTATATTTCTCCTCTTGAATTTTGAGTTTCTTGTTTTGTACTTCAAGATTGTAACTCTTCCTATTATTAATGAATGAAGTTCTTTTTCTGTTCCTTTGTGATATTTCTTTTGGATATTTACACGTTTAACTTTTGAGTTCCTTGAAATATGTTTGCATTGTGCATGTGCATACATAATTTGCATTTGCATTCTTTGCATTCCAGGTTCTCACTCTTGCTTCTTCCTTCTTTAAACAAGCTAAATCACCGATACAATACTCGGGCAGGCTGTCAGCGCAGAATGGACAAATTAGAGCAAGAAAACAGGGTTCTCTGTGAAGAAGTCTTAACACTGAAAGAAAGCTTGGAGAGACTCAACTCCAGGATGGAAGCATTGGTGGCTGCCCAAAATCAGTCATCACACAACTCACAGGATCATGGTCAGGGAACTGTAATCTCAGAAATTATATCAGCGTCGATCCCAGTGGCGCCCACAAGTGAACCACAATATAGCACACCTCCTGGTTTTCTACGGGGATGCCTCATTTCTTTACTTCAGCTAGATACCGTCCACCAGTTCCAAAAATTCCTGCTGTAACTATTGTTCCTGCTGTAATTGTTATTCCTATTGTAACTGTTGTTCTTGTTGTAATGACTGTGCCACCACCTGTGGTGAATATTGTTCCTTATACTCTTGAAGAACCAGTGTTCCACACTGCATCTAGTGAGAGTTTTGGATTTGATGAAAGGATGGATGAGTTCCAAGATAAGTTCTTGGAGATGCAGAAAGAGATTAAGGCCCTTCGTGGAAAAAAGTTATTTGGGAAGAGTGCTTCTGATCTTTGATTAGTCCCGAATTTCAAGATTCCTCATAAATTTAAGGTTCTTGACTTCGAGAAGTACAAATGCAATTCTTGCCCTCAAAGTCACCTTGTTATGTATGTCCGCAAAATTTTAACACAAGCCGACAACGATCAGCTGCTGAGTCATTACTTTCAGGATAGTCTGACAGACGCAGCTCTTAAATGGTACATGGGGCTCGATAGTATGAAGATCCAAACTTTCAATGTTTAGGAATAAAATTTTCAATGTTGTTAGCCGAGAAAAACAATAAATTATAGATTGCATAAGAGGTGGAAACAACAACTACAACAACACCAACACCATTATGTGAGATAGATTGCAAGAGTAGAAAAAAATATTTTATTCAAGGTTGGTGGCAGAAGAACAACATACAACGCAAAACCTTGAAATTTTTTTGTCTTTCAATCCATCCCAAAGAATGATGAATACGAGTTTTGAGCAGCTATAGATGAGTTAGGTTTAGAGAAAATTTTTATTAACGAGTATTTTTTGTAGTAAAATATGATTATCTAACTCGATTATTACATAAACCGAAGAAATATATCCTTTATTTTACAAATAAAAAGAAATACATAACTTTTAAGAAAATAAAAACATTAACTACATTTAGTAGGATTAGAAGCATGTTCTGAATTAAATTTTTTCTGGGTTATATTTAAAAATTGAGATATATTGCATTTTTTAAAAAATAAAATAAAATATAGTGCGTCTGGAAATTATACTTCGATTTTTTGTTGAGTGAGGTGAAAATTTTGTCATAAAATAAATTATGTGTGTGTGTGTGTGTGTATATATATATATAAGATTCATATAATAAATTTCATCAATTATAATAAAATTATTATAGTAGATTTATGTCTATTTTTCAATATGTAATTCATTTCAACAAAATTAATTAAAATTTTGATTATTTATTTATATTTATTAAATATATAAATAAATAAAATATTTAAATTCACGTGTAATTATTTATTTAATTCTAAACATATATGATTGAGTTCTGTTTCGACTTAAACAAATATAATTTATTTATTTTTCCTTTTATAGATATATGATAGTAGTTCATTAAATTAATGTTATGATATAACATTTTTATTATTTAATTAATTTTAAGAGTAATGTTATATATGATTAATTTTTCATGAATAACACCCAAGACTGTTAAATATGTTGGTGATGAAAAATACGGAAGAGAGTATGGTTAATAAGTTACGTTATAGTGGATGGTTAATAACGGATGATTTTTAGTTTATAATTGATTGTTAATTGAAATATTGGGTAAAAGTAATAATTTAACTAATTTATAAATATAAAATGACATAAAAAACATTTAATATATATTTATTTTATTTTAAATTAAAATAAATTTTAAATAATAAAAGAGAGTTTTTGTTAAAATAATAAAGATAAAAATGAAAGAAAAGATGATAAATTATAAACCATAAGTTAAAACGTTATTTGAGATATCGTTTAAAAAATAAACTATAAGTTCAAGATGAAAAGATTGTTATCAAATATATCTAAATTATCATATAAATTTATAAAGTATAAGCTCGAAAATACACTACAAGAAAAACTGCATTTAACTAGGGGTTTAACCTCTCACCAAAGCAAAAAATCTATCACAAAACATCAATTTGCGAGGGGATATGATCCATAGTTAATCAAGGCATCTCAAATTAAAGGCTAGGAAATAAGCCCCTCATCCCTAGCTAAATCACCTCTGTTATGCATTTAGTGAGGGGTAAAATCTCTAGCCGTTTGTGTCGGACTTTTGCGAGGGATAAAACCTCTAACGAATTGTCTTACATTTTGGAATTTGTGAGAGGTTTAACCCCTAACTAATAATTATAATATTATTATTAAAATTTATAATTATATTATTTTAATTATATTATTATAAATAGAATAATATAATAATATAATAAATTTTTATTAAAATTAAAATTATATTATTTAATATGTTTCTACAAAAATGTATACTTTTTAAATATAAGTGTATACTTTCTACAAAAATGTATACCTTCTGATCTGATCTGACCAGAAGAAAATCAGTGACTTGCCACACGTCGTTGATCTGCTACCTGTTCAGCGGAGGTATGAAGGAGGAAGAGGGTGTACCTGCAAGACACTCCGATGCTAAAATGAGAAAGGACCATAGTGGAGCAAATACAGAGAGAAGGTGTAGAGAATTGAATACCCGATCCTCTAGTGAAAGAGGGTATTTATAGAGAGACCCCAACGCAGGGCCAACGATCATTTGAGTTGGGCTGGATGGCCAGACCCAACCCAAGTGACTGCTAGGGCTTACGTGGCGTAGTGAAGATCAGGACGTGGTCTTCGCCCTAGTTCAACTTTCCCGTGATCTCTGAAAAGTGGGTTGACCTGCTCTTTCGGAGGTGGGTAGTTGGTCGATGACGTTTACCCACGGAGGGGAGCACGTGGAGAACGTGTGGAGGACACGTCGTTCTGTCCGACAGAGAAAGTGTTCTGCGCGACAGACAGTGTCAGGTCCACGGGAGACCCCGTACTCGACATCGCTGTTTTGGGCCTCTCCCCAAATATCATTGGACTGGGCCTACCCGATCAAGCCGGGGCCCAGGCCAGAACATCTTCTATAAAATATTATATAATATGTTTTTATAAATATATTAATATTTCAAAAAATATATACTTTCTAAATAATGATCGTATATATTACATATTATATACTTTAAATAAGAAGTGCATATTACTTAAATATATTTTAAATTATATATTTTTATGATTTAATTAAGATTTATCAATCTCCATAATTTAAAGATGTATGTCTTTTTACTAGACATGTATACTTAATTTATTCTTTGTAAAGTTAAGTAATATATACATGTAATATTCTTATACTAAATGAGTGAACGATTGATCAAGGATTAAATATATGATCATATCATTTTTCTGTAAAAATTTTCACAATATACAGTTTTAAATAAGTTATTAATACATATAAATTAATAATTTTAATATATATAAACAAGGACAAGATTGGACAATACAAAAATATTATTAAATTTATTTTTTAAGCAATAACACCATATATTTTCTTAATTGCTACACTAGTCCGCATAGACACAAAAACATACGACACTTAGAAACAAAAGGAGAGTCACATGTATTGTATTGACATTCCTCATCAGTAGTGCATAACACTTTATCTGTATGATGTCAAATAAGAATAAAGAAATATTACTAAACAATATGAATGATAAGATAATTTGAAATAGGTGTGAAAAGATCTTATACCTTTACCAGATGCAAGAATAATTAGAGAAAAAAATATGATCAAAACATGAATGAATTTGAGAACTCTAGCCATATTTTTCTCTCCTTTGCATATGGTAAATAAAAAAATTGTGGATCACTTTATAAGTAAAATTCCATGCGTTAAACTTCAATTTAATAGTTTTTAGTACCAAGTTGCAAGAAGTCATTCATATTTTATGAATTATTGTAACCGTTTTTTGATTTATTTTATGATCTTGAGAGGTCATTATTTATATATATTGTGTATCCAAGTTGCCGTGTCCTAAGCAGATGAGGGAAAAGTAACGTGTTCGAACAAATAATAAATAATTATGATCTAACAAATTTATTTTATAACACTATATAGTAGTATCCATGTATTATTGGTGATGGTGATCTACCTAATAGCAATGACCTAAGAATTATAACAAACACCAAACAATCTATTGTTGATTATTTAAAAAATTGATTTTAGCACATACACCTCTAAAAAAGATGTGTTATTGTTTGTGTATGTGTTAAACACTTATATCAATACTTGTGATTATTTTTAATTTATTTATTTTAAAAAAATATTATCTATGTCGCCGTATCAGTGTCGAGGTCATATTTGAGATATTTGTGCTTCATAATTAGTGCATCTTAGTATAGCTTATATTGTAAGTTTTTGCAACTTAGATGAATTTGATGAATGTTTTGTGAAGTGTTATTCTAATCTTTATTTAACAATTTCTATTAAACGTGTAATTCAGTTTTCAGAAGATAGAAACTAGTTCAGCATGTGGTTTCTGCTAATTTGCATGTGGTTATTGCTAGTTTAACATGTGGTTACTAATAGGTAAACATGTGGTTATTGATAGTTCAACATATGGTTAATATTTGTTATGCATGCAATTGATTCTAATTTTGTATGTGATTACTAACTAGAAATTAGTTAGTTAGTAGTATGATCCTATATAAACGATGTAACACGCGCTTTGTAAAAAAAAAATTACATTCCAATAATACTTCGCTCCCTTAATTGCTCTTAATTCTTTTCTATTTTTCTCAATTTGCAAATATATTATAATACAAGTTATCCAATAAATTGGTATTTAGAGTATCGGTCCGATCCTCTCCATCCATGAAAAATAGGAGTGTACCATCCAATCAATTTTCAACCAATCTAGCAGTTTTCAAGGGAGAAAACTATGATAGATGATATGGTAGATGAAAATAATATTCAAATTTCAAGATGTGCTTGAAATTATGAATGATGATTTCTTGGCATTAGAAGCAAATGCTATTGAGGTGAAATGAGTTGCTCATCGTAAAATGAGCAAGAAAGATGGGAAAGGATTTATCTTGATCAAACAATAGGTTGATTCAAATGTCTTTGAGAAGATCATTGAGCAAAAAATGACCAAAGATTTGTAGGATACTGTAAAAAAGTTGTATCGAAAGGATGAGAAATTAAAAAAAAAGTAAAGCTGCAATATTTCAGGAAACAATATGAGAATGTGCAGATGAATGATGGTAAAACCATTGCGGAGTTCTTCTTAAAGGTACTGGTTTTGACAAACCAAATTAAGTAGTATGGAGAGAAGATCTTTGAACTGCAGAAAATGGAGAATATTCTAAAAGTTCTTCCTGCCAAGTTTGATCACATTATTGTGGCCATTGAAGAGTCCAACGATTTATAAGAATTGAAACTTGAAGAATTGCAAGCATCCACTAAAGCTCGTGAGTTGAGGCTGAAACAGAGAAATTCAGATAAGGTTTCTAAACAAGCTTTGTAGATAAAATTCTCCAAGAAAATGAAATAAGATTATTCAAAGAACAACAAAAGAAAATAAAAATGAAAGAGAAGTAGAATGAAGGTGACGATGCAAGAAAGAAATCAATAATACAGGGTGAGATAAGAAATAATGGTTTTACGCATAACAAAAAACTCAAGAAGAAGTTGGAGGGGATGAGAGTTCAATGATTTTGTTGCCAAAAGTTTGGACACTATGTTGGGACTGTTACTTCAACAAAGAACGAAGGAGAATGACAAAGGTGTATCACAATTTGCTTTTGTTGGAAGTAGTGACTCAGAAGTGGTCATTTTGATGGATGATACACATTTGGATTAATACAAAACCAATGTTTGGTACCTTGACACATGGTGCAATAATCATATGAATGAGAATAAAAACTAGCTCATCAAGCTTGATGAATCAGTGAGGAGATCCATTATGTTTGTAGACAACAACATGGTCACATCATAATGAATGGAAAACATTCTTGTGAATAAGAAGAATGGACAAAAAAATATATATCATGTGTGATGTATTGGATGTTCTCTTTATGAAAAGCCACTTGATCATCTTGGGTCAATTGCTTTATAAAGACTACACAATGAGGCTAGAAGATAAATAGCTCAAGGTCTTTGATGGAAGTTTCAAGCAAATATTAAAGGAAAAATTTTCAACTAACATGAAATTCAAGATTATGATTAACATGTTAGACCATCAATGTCTTGCATCAACCACCATTAGAGATCAAAATTGGACTTGGCATTACAGATTTGGCCATCTCAATTTTTGGAGTCCCAATATGATGCACATGAATAAGATGGTGTATGGTATTACCAAGATCATAATGCCAAAGAAGCAATGTGAGGACTATTTCATTGCCAAGTTGGCTAGAAGTTCATTGAAACATGACTTGCCAATGAAGTCACATCAAAAATTGGAGATAGTGCACTCAGATGTGTGTGGTCCCTTTGAAGTGAAGTCACTAGAAGGTAAAAACTACTTCTTAACATTTATTTATGAATTCACTAGATAAATGTAGACTTATCCGTTGGATAAGAAAAGTGATTTGTTCACCAATTTTAATAGATTCGAGTTGCTAGTTAAGAAGCTGGATAAATATGCAATAAAGATGTTGATAATTGACGGTGGTGGTGACTACACCTCAACTGAATTTGCTCAGTTTTGTGAAAAGGAAAGGATTGAGCATGAAGTTATAGCATAATATACAACTCAACATAATGGCACTTCTGAGAGAAAGAACATAAGTATCTTGAACTTGGAAAGAAGCATGCTCAAGTCAAAGCAAATTCCAAATAAATATTAGGGTGAGGCTACCTTAACTTCTATCTATATCATCAATAAATGTCCAAAAAATAAGTTTCACAATAAGACTCCTTATGTAGCTTGGTCTATCCTAAAACCAAGTGTTGGGCACTTCAATTTTTTTGGCGCATTGTGTTATAGAAAAGTGCAAGAGAAGCTCAGAATAAAGCTTGAGAATAGAAGCCAAACCATGATTTTGGTTGGCTACCATTCTATAGGCGCCTACAAGTTATTCTCTCCAATTGAGAACAAGGTAGTGATTAGTATGAATGTGGAATTTGATTAAAGTAAAGGATGGAAATGGCTCAAATCAATGCATAAGGGATAAGGTTCAAGTCACATTAAAACCACTCTTCAAGATGATGAGCAAGTAGTAAAAGCTAAGAATGAACCTACACAGCCTAAGGAGGTGAGAAGATCGTCAAGAACCAGAACTCAACCAGTAATACTGAATGATTATGAAATGTTTCCAAACCAAGCCATAATAGAAAATGGTGACCTAATTGTCAAAGCTATGATGGGAAAATATGAGCCAATAGATCATGTTTAAACCTTGAAAGATGATAGTTGGCAATATGAAATGAATGAAGAGACCTAATCTATCAAAAAGAACAAGACCTGGGAACTGGAAAATTATTCAGGAAAGAAGGCAATAGATGTAAAATGGACTTACAAGTAGAAGTTGAAGCCAAATGGAAAAATTTCCAAGTATAAGGCAAGATTGCTAGCAAAAGCCTGGAATTAATTTTAATGAAGTCTATGCACCCGTTTCTAGAATTGAGACCTTATGAATAGTTATAGCCATTTCAACATATAGAGGTTGGAAGATGCACCAACATGATGTAAATTCAGCCTTCTTAAATGGAACCCTATAAGAAGAAGTTTATGTGAAACAGACATCTAGTTTTGGAGTGAAATTAAAGGGCGGTAGAAGATGGTGTACAGGTTGAGAAAAGATTTCTATGGATTGAAGAAAGCTCTTATGACATGGATTAAAAAGACTGATTACTTCTTGATCAAACTAGGTTTCAATAATTATGCAATAGAACATGGAGAGTATTTGAAGGTCTCGAAGGATTAACGGGATGAAGAACTTAAGAAATTTGAATTAGAAAGGGTATTATATATGTAATTTAGTTTTAAAAAGTTATAAGCTAGTTTATCTGTGCTTATTGCTAGTTCAGTATGTGGTTACTAACAGTTCAACATGTGGTTATTAATAGTTCAACATATGGTTACTGATAACTGAGCACATGGTTACTGATGATTCAACATGTGGTTACCGATAGTTCAACATGTGGTTACTAATAGCTCAACATATTACTGATAGTTCAAAATGTGGGTACTGATGGTTCAACATGTGGTTAATCATAGTTATGTGTATGGCTACTAATAATTCAACACGCGGTTATTGATAATTCAGCATGTGGTTAATGGTAGTTCAATATGTGGTTAATTCTAGTTATGCATGTGGTAATTTCTAACTATGTGTGTGATTAATAACTAGAATTTAGTTAGTTAGTTATTAGTAATAATCTCTCTCTCTCTCTCTCTCTCTCTCTCTCTCTCTCTCTCTCTCTCTCTCGCACGCGCATGCACACACACTCTCACACACACACACACACACACACACACACACACACACACACACACACACACACACACACACACACACACACACACATACATAGAGTAAGTTCTGTGTTGGCTGCATTTTTGCTAAAACATGTTGTTGCAACTATATGTTATGCTAGATGTCTTGACATGTGAGTCAAACATCTATGCAGGTTGTTTATTCAGGTTGTACAGAGTTAGAATACAGGATGTCAAATCTGATGTTCTAACATGTTATTACAAAACTAAACAACATTCTGTTCAGAATGTTGTGATTTGTTTGTTCCTATGTTTTAGCAATCTCTTGTGCTTTCCTGGTGAGATATTGATGGTGCAAATCATGGTGAAGATTTTATTTAAAACAAAAGGATTTATCTTGATTTGAAGATTTAAAGTATTATTTGATTTGATTTAGTGAGATTTCGTTTGGATATATCTCACTTATTTTGGCAGGTCAAGAAGATTAAATATGGAACATTTGATTTGATCTCTAATTGTTCATAAGTTTCTAAAATTGGAAACTTGATGATTTGCTCTAAGATTTAAGGAGATTTTTATGCATTATTTATGCAGCCCTTAACACATGGATCAAGAAATATCTGGGTGAAGATTTCAAAACCCATGGACTGCTAAGGAGTATTTAAAGATAAACATAAACATAATGTTTCAACGTTTTTCACTAGGGGAAGTTTTAGAAACTTAAGTTTTGAGAGTCTCTTGTGTGTGACTTTGTAAGTCACTCTTTGTATCTCTTGATACACCGTGGTAGACAATTTTTTATTGAAAGTATAATCTTCTGTTTAGGTTCTTGTGACTGGTTTTATCACTGAGGTGGTTGTGGGAAGTGAGAGGGGTTTCTCACATCTAGGAGTTCCTAGGTAGAAATAGCACGGGTAGTGATTAGGTGATAAGTTGTAAACGATGGAGTTTAGCTTTGAACTAATACTATTATAGTGAATTTCCTTCTTGGCTTGGATGCCCCAAAATGTAGGTGAGTTGCACAGAACTGGGTTAACAATTAACCGTGTTATTTACCATTCCGCAATTTACAATTTCTACATAATAAATGATTGGTAATGTTGTTCTGTCATTCTGAAGATGTCAAAACATCTGTCATGACATTGTGTTATGATGTGAGGACATCAATATTATTAACATGTGGTATAGCGCCATAAAATTTCACACACACACACACACACACACACACACACACACACACACACACACACACACACACACACACACACACACACACACACACACACACACACATACACACAATTTCTCTTTATTCTTTTCTGTTTTTCTCAATTTGAAAATAAATTGTAATTCAAGTTATCCAACAACTTCCCACAAGTTGTAGCAAGATGAGTGATTAAAATTCTCAACTTAAAATTAACGAGTTCAACACTTTTGATGGTATTTCCATGGGGAAGAAGGAAATTAGTTAGAGTAACTTCAATCGAAAGTTCTTGAATAGTTTGCACCAGGCTCACAAACATGTTTTGGAATTTAGAATCTAATAGAATTGGCCACTATGGCCAACCGTAGCACTATGAAGTAATGGTAATGAGTATTATAATAATAATAGAGTCAATAATGACCATTATATTGTAACAACTTTTATTTTACTTTAACAATTTATTTTCTCTCATACTTTTATTTCCTCTTGATATATTTATTTATTAAGTTTAATTAATATTAATTTAAATAACTTGAATGAATATATAAAATTTAATATAAATAAAATACTGATATATGAGGTAAATTTATAAGACCCGATATGGGTTCTTTAGATTTCACCATAGGAGTTAAAATTTAATGAGTTGCTTCAAAATGATGTGCCTTAATAGATCCTAGTAAAAACCTAAATATGAGTTGCATCATTGCAGATGCTCTTAGGACTTGGTGGATACATGTAGCAAATTGAAAACAACTTATTAAAATTTCTCCTTAACAAAGTGACCATCAATCTTAAAATGTTTGGTTCTTTCATGAAACACATGATTTGTCCCAACGTGAATATCACTTTGAATTTCACAATGTAGCGCAAGTGGCTTAATGCATGAAATTTCGAGATCCTTTAACAAATATGTTATCCAATGAAATTCATAAGAAGCAAAGAATAATGACTTATATTCTTCATCAGATGAGATTTTAGATACCAAAACAACTTCACCACCTCACAAATAACAAATAAATGGGAGAATGTCTCTAAAGACCCGTCACACAAACCTCATGAAACACCTATCGGGTCAAATAAAATTCCAAGAGAAAACAAGAACTTTATATAGGGCCCAAATAACTCATATGAAGGACATAACAAAATCCACTTTATTAGAAGGGAACTCAATACTAATATTATCCACGAGGAAAGCATTATAAGTCGATACTAGTGAGAAAATACCATCCTTAATGCAATCGATTTCTCCTAATTATTATGACATTTTTACAAGAAAGGAACACATTTTTTTTTATTAGGATACTCGACAAGATGAGAATCTTGCTCGTATGTATCCCTAGGTGTGATGGGGAACTAAAAGCAACATATTTCTTAAAGCAAAAGTCAGAGGCACTTTATGCATTCAAGCTATTCAAGAAGTTTGTTCAAAATAAATTTTACACCACTATCAAAGCTTTACAATCAAATTATGAGGAATAATTCACACCCTTTACTAATTTTCTCTTTGAGCTAGGCATATCACATGGATTCACTTTCCCACACACATCACACCAAAATGGAATTATGGAAAAGACACATAGGTTTTTAACGGAGATGAGATTGGCCTTGTTATCTCATTCATCCATCCTATTGCACTTTTTGGATCACAACTTTTCAATAATAGTTCATGTAAAAAAATAGGTTTCCTTCTCTAGGGCATCCTAAATTATATTCTCCCTATCATGACTTGTACCACAAGTTACCTATTTATGAGTCCTTCACGTTTTTGGTTATGCTTGTTTTCTATTCACTAGACCATATAATAAGCATAAACAAGAGTTTAGAAGCCAAAAATGTGTTTACTTAGGTTTTTCACCTCAACATAAAAGTTACAAGTGTCTTTACAGGTTTGAAAAGATCTTCATCTTTAAAGATGTTGTATTTCATGAAAATTCTTTTCCCTTCTCAACTATGCTTCCACCAAGCTAAACCACCTCATATCCTGCTCCTGTTACTACTGAGTCTCTCACTTTTCCTAACATACTTCTTCCTCAAATGTGTAAATACCGCTCCTATTAATCCAATGGATAATGCACCCTGGTTAATTATGTCATATAGCCTTTCACCAACTCATACACCTCATGTTCAATCAAATCCTAGACCTGATTCTATCATTGAGTCTACCCTACCTCAAATTTTTTTAGCAATCCATGTAACATAAATCATTCTATTATCCTAGCCTCTTCAGTACAACTAAGTCCAAACACGATTCCTACTAATGAAACCAACTCACATGTCCAATCTAATGAGTCTTTGTCACCTTCAATACATAATTCTACCATTCCTCTGACTCTTCATCTTATTGATCCTCCCACTTCTATCAAACAAGCTCTTGCTCACCCAAATTTGTATAAAGCTATGCAACTAGAGTACGACACACTTTTGGCCAATCAAACCTGGAAAGTAAAAATTTTTCCTCCTAATTCAAAGCCTGTTGGATGTAGGGGGTCTTCAAAGTGAAGGAAAACCCTGATGGAACTATGAATAAATACAAAGCCCGACTTGTTGCAAAAGATTTTAATCAACTATTTGATTTTGATTTTAATGAAGCCCTCTCACATGTTTTGAAGCCTACCATGATTAGAGTTGTTCTTCCTTTGGCCTGGACTCATAATTGGGAAATACAACAAATTGATATAAATAATGTGTTTTTTAATGGCTCACTATAAGAGGAAGTATATGTGACCCTACCCCGTGGCTTTAACCAACAAGGCTATACACTTTTATGCAAGTTAATCATAGCTTTATATGGTCTAAAACAGGTCTCCAAGGCATGGTATGAGAATCTAACTCAGGCCCTTATTCATTTTGGTTTTGTTAATAGGAAATGTGATTATTCCCTATTTATCTACTCTCATCAAGGAAACACTCTATGCATTTGTCTATGTTGATGATATTCTCATTACACGATTCTCATATACTTTGGTTAATAACCTAATTGACCGTCTTCATGCAACATTTTCCCTAAAGAAACTAGGGGTTCGTGAATACTTCCTTGATATAAGGATAAAACAACTTTCCACAGATGGTCTTCTTCTTACTCAAACAAAGTATATCTGTGATCTCCTCTCCCGAGCTAAAATATGGAATTTGAGTAATGTTACTACTCCCATTCTATCTAACTATAGACTCATCAAACATGGAACCTATCTCAGATCCTCTCTATATTGATACATAGTTGGCGCTCTTCAATATGTGTAACACACACTGCCAGACATCGCCACTAGCATAAACAAAGCAATCCAATTCATGGCATCTCCATTAGAGTCTCACTGGGAAGTAGTTAATGTTAGATGATGGCGCGGATCTAGAAGGGGGAGTTGAATAGATCACAATTAAAAATTCAGTTGGCGCTTACCAATTAAAAATTGGTTTTAAAAATGTTTTCAAATGTGAAAGCTGGTGTGGAAAAATTACGTCTAAAACGAACCGTTATTAGAATACCAGATATGTGTCTAGCCTATGGATATGATAATGAGAACTTATATTCAACACACTAGTCACGCTATCAATTGATTTTACCACTAATTAGTAAGACTAGTACCAATGTTCCATAATGCCCACAAAATATGCAAATAACCCAAGTAAACTTTGGTGTAGGCAATTTATCAAACACTTGGTGTGCGAGGCACTCCAAGTGAGCTTTGACTTGAGTAAGTAAATTTAAATTCCTTGTACAATATATTATTGCACTAGAGTTTAAAACAGTGATAATCACTTACTCAATTCAAACACTAATTTTGATAGAACTGCTTATACTAAAATCACTTAATTTTTAAGCCAAAAATGAAAGTGCTGAAAAGTAAAGGAGACAAAGATTTGATGAGGCAACTCCCCCGCCGTCCTTGCTTCAGGGTATGTCTGCCCTCAATTCTAATAATAGAATTGATATCAATATAATAGATATCATCTGTAGAGTTGAAATGTTTATACAAGAATCAATAAGTAAAATATACAAACAAGCCCTCTTGATGTTGATGATGCTTTCACTTCTTGTTCCTTGATTCGAGTTGAATCAAGTTCTCCGATTGTTGTGAGTAGACCTCCGATTCCAGCCCCTTTATTGAACAAACTTCTGTTCTTCAAACCCTCGGCCCGATTGATCTCAAACACACACAAATCGAACCCGGAACTCTCTTGAACACTTCACCGATTCCCACTACTAGATTGACTAAGCCTTCTGCTTCTCAATCACCTTCGCTCAGCTGAAGTAGGTAGAGATGATCCGTACCAAAAACCCCCCAAAAACTCTGAATCTTGGAGGGAAAAACCTTCAAGGTTTTATTCAAGAAAAACCTGCCACAAAAATCAACCCGAACCGGATTTTCGATCAACGGCTTCAGACCTTATCACCTTGAACAAACCACAAACACCCCAAAAACTGTTGTGTGTAATTGTTGTGTTATGATCTGTTGAGGTTGAAGATGAAGAAATTTGATGGCACCTATTTCACTTTTCTTGTTGGGTTGCAATTGACTCAAAATTTCAATTGCTGTTGATAAAAATGAACAAAACTTCTATATATAGTAACCAACCAACCATCACACTTAACAGCTTTTCAACCAAAATGGAAAGTCTTCACTAACAGCATAAACAAGCGAATGGTCGACCATAGATGGACTATGCATCGATGCATAGCCTGCAATTTTAGGCAATTTGAAAAGTCTTAACAGTATGCGTCAACCATAGGTCGGCGTGCACCAACTAGTGGGAAATTGCACTACTCCATGTGCCGACCCTGTGGTCGACCATAGGTCAGCGTGCACCGACCAGTGGCAAATTGAACTACTTCATGCGTCGACCTGTGGTCGACTCAAAGCCTGCAAATCTGCAAAAATGCATATCTTTGTGGTTTTTATACTCCTAGACATAACCAATGATCTTCCACGTATATTGAATTGAATATGATAAGTTAGATGGATATAAGAAGGATATGAGAGGTGAAATATTGCACTTGTCTTGTAGAGGTAGAGCCGATAAAGTCGATCCATGGTTGCGTTTTGTCATCATCGAAACTCAAGTACGTATGTTAAATGAGGGTTTGCCCTCACATACTCCCCCTTTTTAATGATGACAACCTGTGCAAAGCCAATGAGAGCAACGTGTAATATTTATAACATAGTAACATAACCTCCCCCTTTCTTTGCAATCCTATACTTCAAAAAAAAACTGATGTGATCTTCTTGGCTTTTGTACACTCTCTTCTCCCCCTTTGACAACATCAAAAAGAGAAAAAGAAAGGTTAAGAATGATATGTTCAACTCAACAAAATGCTCAATAGGTAATAACTAGCATTAACCAATATTCACACAAAATATTGTCAATGAAAAAGTAACTCAACGGATAATCATATTATATATTAAGAGATAAAGTATAATTAGAAACTCAAAATGTCATAACAAGCAAAAACCAAACATTTTGCACAAGACAAAATAGGAAACATAACAACACAAAAGCAACAGAGAAAATGAGATGCACGCATGATCCTAATGTCCTCGACCCCACCCATAGAAATGCGGATTGCGGCATGGGTTGGCTATGTTGGTAAACGCCTCCACAACACTGTTCAAATACCGCATGCTGTTAGCTACAGCCGTTTCTTATGCTTTATTAGATGCAGTGAGAGCCTCAAACCTTGCATCCATCCTTGTTGAAAAGTTATTGAGCCTTTCATTTTGTGTTTGGAGCTCTCTTCGTATTTGACCAAACCGTCCGTCTTGAGCTCTCATAAAATTTTGCTGGTCCAACTGCATAGATTGCATCATGCTGAGAATTTCAAAGGAGTTGGACTGCTGAGGAGATGGAGGTGCTTCAGAACTTCCTTGATACGACTGACAAAATTGCCGCATGGTGGTCCAGCCAGTGTATTGCCATTCACCCTAGCCTTGATTGTTTTCTTCTTCAGTTGGAGTGTTGTAGTGAACCCAATCGTCATTGGTGTACTCATTTATATCCATTTGTTGATGAGTTTCATGCTCCTCATGTGCTTCTTCTTCTTCTTCTTCCTCTTTGTTTTCCTCTTCACTTTCTTCACTATCATCAAATTCTTCAACATTCCTATGAGTAGTTGCCTTGCGAACAAATATGTAACTTCTTCACTCTTCGCACCAAAAGTAACCCATCATTGAAAGGGTTTTCAGACAAAATTCTTTGTCGGAAGTAATGGATATACATGGAAATGTTGGAAAAGCAAGTTCAGCACCTGTAAGAACTTCTTGGATAAAAGAACCATAAGCTAGAGTTGTCCCTCTGCCGAAATCTCTTAACACAAACATCCTACTAGCGATATAGTAGGGCCAGTTGATTTTGATTCTATTCTTCAGAAGATACATGAGATGTACTTCAGCTTGTTCGACTTTGGAAAGTCCTCCTTTCTTGGGCCGCAGAATGCGCGCCACAATCCATTGGAGAATGCGATCACCTGTTTTCAATTTACCAACAGTGATGGTTCTTGGGAATGCATCACTAGCCACGATATGCGCTGGATATGGCCGTTTCAACATTGAATTTAAAGCGGTTTTGAAATCATACCCAGCCATAGTGCGAGAATCAGTTACCTTAGGAGAAGGATTTTCACCAGCAGCAAGTACCAATTTAAAGTATTTGCTCCACACAACAGAATTTAAGTTTACCTTTGTTGAGCCAATTTGAGAGTGAAACAGCTGACCTCGGAGCTTGTCATGGATACATGTGTAGAATACACGCACAAGATCTTTACTGTACTTGGAGTTGCATTCTAAGAAGTTGATATTCCTTGAAACTCTAGCAGAGATATAATGTCGGTGAGATGCATGCGCTCCATCGTGAGTCGGTAGAATGCATATTGCTTAACTACCCCTCTTTTACCAAAATCCTTGTTGAAACTGTCGACAAGTGATGGTGGAACCAATGATACAGCTGTGACAGGAATAGAGGCAAATGATGATGCCCTTGTTGATCTCTTACCGGTAATTCAGCGAGAGGCCATTGATGGAGATTTGTAAGAGATGATGAAATAAGGTTTGTGGATAGAGAGAGCAAGAGTTGTTAGGAGAGTTGAAGTGAATAGCGAGAAAGATGTTTGCCCCCTTTTATAGAAGCAATTTAGGGTTTTAGGAATAGGAGAGGACAAGAATCATTAGGCATTAGGTAGGTGCAACTTACAATTTATTTGGATAAATGCACAATCAATGATAATATCAATTTAATTGCACAAGATGTTTGAACATTTTTGTAGAAAATCTGAGTTTTCGCGCGATGCGTCGACCATACCTCTGCATGCATCGACACATACTGTTTGAATTTTTAGAAATGCAAAAGTATATAAGTGTGCGTCGACCACTGCCCTATTACGGTCGACTCATACAGGAAAAATATGCAGATTTTCACTTTTATGCATATATGAGCAGCATTTGATGCATAAATACAATGCCACACAATAATAAGCACCCAAACAGATATGATACATGGAAAATGTCATACATACAATATTTATCATGCGATATAAATTTTAAACACGAGAATTTAGAGAGAGAGAGAGAGAGAGAGGGAAAAAGGAACAACATCACCTATTTGCCAAAAGTAGCTTGATGAATTATACGATTGTGCTTACAACAACCTCAGTTTGTTAGATGCACGATAATACAATTATAAATGAATAAACATATGAACAAGCAATATTATGAAACATGATCTGAAATATCGAGAATGCCAAGTTCTCGGCGGATATGAAAGAAAGGTTCAGTGGCTAGCGGCTTTGTGAAAATGTCCGCTAGTTGATTTGTAGTATCGACATGTTCAAAGACAACATCACATTTCTCTACATGATCCCTAAGAAAATGGTGTCGAATTTCTATATGTTTGGTGCGTGAGTGCAATACAGGATTTTTGGTGAGATTAATGGCACTTGTATTGTCACAAAAAATAGGAATACGTTCAAGTTTGAGGTTAAAATCCAACAATTGTTGCTTAAGCCATAAGACTTGAGCGCAACAACTGCCGGTGGCAACATATTCAACTTCGGCGGTTGACAAAGCAACAAAAACTTGTTTCTTACTATGCCAACTAACCAAAGAATTTGAAAATAGATGACAAGTACCACTAATGCTTTTCCTATCCGATTTGCACCAGGCAAAATCGGAATCGGAGAAACCTACCAACGAGCAATCATTTCCTTTGGAACACCATAGCCCATATTTAGGGGTACCGGATAGGTATCGAAGAATACGTTTAACGACTTTTAAATGGGATTCCTTGGGACATGATTGATATCGAGCATACATGCATACACTAAACACAATATCGGGTATAGAGGCGGTAAGATAAAGAAGTGAGCCAATCATACCTCGATATCTCTTTACCTCTACGTCCTTACCACTTTCATCTTTATTCAAGTTTGCGCATGTAGGCATAGGTGTGTGAATGGCTTTGGAATTTTCCATGTCAAATCTCTTGAGAAGTTCCAAGCAATACTTAGTTTGACTCACAAACGTTCCTTCCTCAAGTTGTTTAATTTTCAATCCGAGAAAGTATGTGTGCTCCCCCATCATACTCATCTCGAACTCACCCTGCATAAGGTTAGAAAACTTTCTCACGAGATTCATGTTAGTTGACCGAAATATAATATCATCAACATAAATTTGTACCAATATCAAGTGCTTTCCTTGACGCTTAATAAAGAGAGTTGTGTCCACTTTGCCTCTCAAATACCCTTGATCAAGTAAGAACTTGCTTAGGCGCTCATACTAAGCTCTAGAAGCTTGTTTGAGTCCATACAAGGCTCTTTTTAGTTTGTAGACATGATCGAGATATTCGTGCGACTCAAAACCCGGAGGTTGTGCGACATAAACTTCTTCATTAATAAAACTGTTAAAGAATGCACTCTTAACATCCATTTGAAATAGCTTAAAATTTTTCGCACAAGCGAAGGCAAGCAAAAGGCGTATAGCCTCGAGTCAGGAAACCGACGCATAAGTTTCCTCATAGTCGATGCCTTCCTCTTGGTTATACCCTTGCGCGACTAAACGCGCCTTGTTTCGGGTTATTACCCCGTTTTCGTCCAACTTATTCCTAAACACCCATCGGGTGCCGATTACTCGATGTCCTCGCGGAGGAGGGACAAGGTCCCAAACCTTATTTCTCGTGAACTGATTAAGTTCCTCTTGCATTGACAAAAACCAGTGTTCATCGAGTAAGGTTTCTTTAGGGTTTTTAGGTTCCATTTGTGAAACGAAAGCGAAGTGTTAACATAAATTACTTATCTTGGAACGGGTTGTAACACCCTTTGATATATCTCTGAGAATGTTGTCAATTGGATGGTCTTTGGAAGACTTCCAAGCTGGAGGCAGATCATCTTTTGTAGAAGGATGAGCTTCCTCGGTTTCCTCATGGCAGACATCTTTCTCCTCCTTAACTTTGGCTTTGTCGGGCTGATCAATTCCTGGCTCGACACCTTTGAGTATGTCTTCTGTAGATGTACCTGCACCATGAATAACACTACCTTTTCCGATATTTCTCGGATAAGATTCATCAAATGTTATGTATACCGATTCTTCAACAATAAGTAATCTTTTATTATAAATTCTATAAACTTTAATTGACTGAGAGTATCTGAGGAAGATACCTTCGTTAGTCTTGGAATCAAATTTGCCCAAGTTTTCCTTTCCGTTATTCAACACAAAACATTTACAACCAAAAACATGCAAGTGAGATACATTTGGCTTACACCCTTTTAAAAGCTCATACGGTGTTTTGTTTAGAATGGGGCGGATGAGCACCCTATTCAAAACATAACATGTCATACTTATGGCGTCGGCCCAAAAATATTTCAGTAAGCCACTTTCGTTGATCATTGTTCTTCCTAATTCTTCTAAAATACGATTTTTGCGCTCCACAACCCCATTTTGTTGAGGAGTGCATGGAGCGGAGAAGTTATGATCAATTCCATGATTACTGCAATATTCTTCGAATAAATGGTTTTCAAACTTACCTCCATGGTCACTTCTAATTGAGACAATGTTTGTGCTTAATTTATTTTGGGAAAGCTTAGCAAATCTCTCAAAGGCAGCGAATGTATCGCTCTTGCTAGCCAAAAAGATAGTCCAACAAAATCTAGAGAAGTCATCCACTATTACGAAACCGTAATAATTTCCACCTAAGGTTTTGATTCTAGATGGCCCAAATAAGTCCATATGGAGAAGCTCGAGAGGTCTAGTAGTTGAAATAATATTTTTGGATTTAAAAGAGATCCTCGTTTGCTTTCCCATTTGGCAAGCATCACAAAGGTGATCCTTGGTAAATTTTATTTTGGGGAGACCTAAGACTAGATGCTTTGAGACTACTTTATTTAGCAAGTCAAAGTTAACATATGCTAAATGCCTATGCCACAACCATGAGTCTTCACTCATTGTTATGAGACATTTGTCACTTGTTAACGATACTTCATTCAAGTCTAGAAAATAGACATTATTCACTCTAAGGCCATTAAACATACTCTTCTTATCATCATTATGCACAAATTTGCAACAATCTTTCGAAAATTATACATTGTATCCTATGTCGCATAGTTGGCTAATGCTAAGTAGATATGTTTAAGACCCTCGACAAGCAATACATCGGAAATAGTAGTGGAATAAGGGCTACCTACACTACCTTTACCAAGTATTGCACCGCGATTATTGTCACCATAGGTTACATACCCTTTCTTCTTTTCCATGAAGTCGATGAAGAGGGATATGTCTCCAGACATGTGTCTTGAGCATCCACTATCGAGAATCCATCTTCTCTCGGTGGTGTCGAGACATTGTACCTATGAAAAACAATCAACAAGAGAAGGTACCCAAAGGCTTATTGGGTCCTAAATTATGAGTGACAAAGTGGTTGCATTTGGGCAACCATTGATAGATGCCTTTAGGAACTAAGAATTTCCTAAATTGGCACTTAGCAATGGAATGACCTTTTATGCAACAATATAAACAAGAGAAGTCAACATTTGGATTACCTTTGCTATCATTATCTTTTATTACATATTTGTATTTTTGGTATGGGTTAACCATGCTTTCTCGAAAATTTGATTTATCGATGACAAAGGTAATTTTAGGCTCTAGAGCCTTGTTAAGTTTGGCCTTTAGGTTTCTACTTCTAAGGTCCTCACAACCCGATTTAGTACTTTCCACCATGGAAGCCTTAAGTGCCTCAAGTTTCCTTTCGGACTCTTGAGTTTTGTGCTCTAGGTGAGCAAATATTTGTTTGTTAGAGGCAAGCCTTTTAAAAGCTTCTTTTGCTTCATCGTGCAAAGTATTAAATGCGGCTTGTAATTCGAAATAAGACATATTAGAGGAGTTTTCATATTTAGAGTGACATACCTGTTTTTTCTTATTCTTTTGGTGAGCGGAAAGACACAAGTTCACAAATTTTACTTCATCACTTGAGCTTTCATCTTCGGAGGAGTCACTATCGCTTTCCCAAGCTATATATGCTCTTCTCGACTTTGATGGCTTCTTATGTGATTTATTAGATTCTTTTTCTTTTCCCTTTTTGTTCAAAGGACAATCTGGCTTATAATGACTGGTCTTTCCACATGTGTAGTATGATCCTCTAGATTTACTCCCTTTGGTGTCATTATTTCGAGAGTTCCTAGATTGCTTTTGGAAGTTGACAAGGTTCTTCTCGGAGTGTTGAATGCCATTCTTTCTCACATAGCGATTGTAGCGCTTTATGAACAGCCCCATGTCCTCACTCTTGTCATCTTCTTCATCGTCGCTCGATGAATAATCACTATGCTCCTTAGATTGAGACTTTGAGGAGGAAGTCTTGAGAGCAATTAATTTCTTTTCAGTTATCTTTGTCTTGTCCTTCTTTTCTTTCTTTTCATGTTGGTCGAGGCTTAGGAGCACTTGTTCATGCTCTTGTAGCTTTTTGAATAATGTTGTTAGGTCCAAAATTGTGAGGTCGTTTGCTTCCTTGATGGCGGTCACCTTCGACTGTCATTCCCTGTTAAGACATCTCAAAATTTTGTTAGTATCAACATCATTGGCCACCGGCCTACCTAGTGAATGCAATCTATTGATGAGATGAGTAAATCTCTTTTGCATGTCCGCAATGGTTTCCCCTTGCTCCATGTAAAAGAGATCAAACTCTTGTGTTAGTGTGTTGATTCTAGATAGCTTCACATCATTAGTCCCCTCATGGGCGACTTGTAGTGAGTCCCACATATCTTTTGCCGTAGGACAATGAGAAACACGATAATATTCATCAACTCCTAATGACGAGATCAAAATATTCTTAGCTTTCCAATCATAGTTGTATTTTTTTTCATCATCATCAGTCCATTGTGCTTCGGGCTTAGGCACAACTTCGTTATCCGCATTGGTCATAGTTATTTCTATTGGACCATTGAGAATAACGTTCCATATTTTTCTATCTATGGAATTTATGTGCACCCGCATACAGTCCTTCCAATAACTGTAATTTTCACCATTGAAAACGGGAGCTCTATTATAAGCCCCTTTAGGTTTGTTTGCCATTTTCTATCAACGTTATACTTGAAGCACGAAGTGAACCGGTGCTCCTGATACCACTTATTAGACGATGACGTGGATTTAGAAGGAGGGGTTGAATAGATCCCAATTAAAAATTCAGTTGGTGCTTACCAATTAAAAATTGGTTTTAAAAATGTTTTCAAATGCGGAAGCGGCCGTGGAAAAATTACGTCTAAAACGAACCGTTATTAGAAGACCAGATATGCGTCTAGTCTATGGATATGATAATGAGAAATTAGATTCAACACAGTAGTCACACTATCAATTGATTTTACCACTAATTAGTAGGACTAGTACCAATGTTCCACAATGCCAACAAAATATGCAAATAACCCAAGTAAACTTTGGTGTAGGCAATTTATCAAACACTTGGTGTGCGAGGCACTCCAAGTGAGATTTGACTTGAGTAAATAACTTTAAATTCCTTGTACAATATATTATTGCACTAGAGTTCAAAACAATGATAATCACTTACTCAATTCAAACACTAATTTCGATAGAACTGCTTATACTAAAATCACTTAATTTTTAAGCCAAAAATGAAAATGCTAAAAAGTAAAGGAAACAAAGATTTGTTGAGGCAGTTCCCCCGCGTCCTTGCTTCAGGGTACGTCTGCCCTCAATTCTAATAACAGAATTAAGATCAATATAATAGATATCACCTGTAGAGTTGAAATGTTTATACAAGAATCGATAAGCAAAATATACAAACAAGCTCTCTTGATATTGATGATGCTTTCGCTTCTTGTTCCTTGAGGCGAGTCGAATCAAGTTCTTCGATTTTTGTGAGCAGACCTCCGATTCATGCCCCTTTGTTGAACAACCTTCCGTTCTTCAAACCCTCGGCCCGACTGATCTCAAACACATACAAATTGAACCCGGAACTCTCTTGAACACTTCACCGATTCCCTCTACTAGATTGACGAAGCCTTCCGCTTCTCAATCACCTTCGCTCAGTTGAAGTAGGTAGAGATGATTTGTATCAAAAACCCACAAAATCTCTGAATCTTGGAGGGCAAAATCTTCAAGGTTTTATTCAAGAAAAACCTGCCACAAAAATCAACCTGAACCGGATTTCCGATCAACGGCTTCGAACCTTATCACCTTGAACAAACCACAAGCACTCCAAAAATTGTTGCGTGTAATTGTTGTGTTGTGAACTGTTGAGGATGAAGATGAAGAAATTTGATGGCACCTATTTCACTTTTCTTGTTGGGTTGCAATTGACTCAAAATTTTAATTGTTGTTGATAAAAATGAACAAAACTTCTATATATAGTAACCAACCAACCAACACACTTAACAACTTTTCAACTAAAATGGAAAGTCTTCACTAACAGCATAAACAAGCAAACGATTGACCATAGCAGGACTATGCGTCGACGCATAGCCTGCAGTTTTAGGCAATTTGAAAAGTCTTAACAGTATGCGTCGACCATAGGTCGGCGTGCGCCGACCAGTGGGAAATTGCACTACTCCATGCGCCGACCCTGTGGTCGACCATAGGTCAGCGTGCACCGACCAGTGGCAAATTGAACTACTTCATGCGTCGACCTGTAGTCGACTCAAAGCCTGCAAATCTGCAAAAATGCATATCTTTGTGGTTTTTATACATCTAGACATAACCAATGATCTTCTACATATATTGAATTGAATATGATAAGTTAGATGGATATAAGAAGGATATGAGAGGTGAAATATTGCATTTGTATTGTAGAGGTAGAGCCGATAAAGCCAATTCATCCATGATTGCGTTTTGTCATCATCTAAACTCAAGTACGTATGTTATATGAGGGTTTGCCCTCACAGTTAAGAGGGTCTTGTGATATATTAGTGGCACAATCACTCATGGTCTGTTAATTTATCTAGCACCTATGTCACAAAAGTTCTCCTTACGTGCATATAGCGATTTCGACTGGGCTAGTGACCTGGATGACTG
The DNA here is from genome assembly GCA_963859935.3 of Lathyrus sativus. Lineage (NCBI taxonomy): Eukaryota > Viridiplantae > Streptophyta > Magnoliopsida > Fabales > Fabaceae > Lathyrus > Lathyrus sativus. Next base: position 648,874,858 of record OZ012737.1, on the reverse strand, counting down.
TCGTTCTACCTCTGGGTCTTGCATTTTCTTTGGTCTGAATCTTATGTCTTGGAGTTCTAAGAAACAACCACTTGTGGCACCATCAAGCACTGAAGTCGAATACCATGCTCTTTCTCATACTAACTCTGAAATGTTATGGTTAGAATCCCTTCTCAAGGAAATTACATTACCATTCTTACCTCCCACTCTATTATGTGATAATCTTACTGCAGTCTTATTATCTCACGATTGAATCCTTCATGCATTCACAAAGCCTATTGAACTAAAAATTCACTTTGTTTGTGAGGGTCTCATCACTAAGAGAATGAAGATTCAACATGTACCTAGCTCTTTGAAACTTACAGACACCCTCACAAAGTCCCTTGGCATGACTACATTTCAGGACCTTATAACCAAGTTCAAATTCATGACATTTGTCCCTCCTTGAGCTTATGGGGGATATTAGAAGTAGTAATAGCTAATGCATTAAGGCACATATCATTGCACTATGTATGATGATGAATAAAGATGATGGTAATATTTAGTTATAGTTAGAAATGTATGTGAACCATGAATGACATGCATGGTGCGCATGATCGCACAAGCTAAGCATGAATGAGTTTCTATAAATACTATGGATTTGCTTGTGTAATTATTAACTAATTAATGCAAAGTACAGTGAATTTCAAATTTATAATTCTATCACACACACACACACACACACACACACACACACACACACACACACACACACACACACACACACACACACACACACACACACACACATTATATATATATATATATATATATATATATATATATATATATATATATATATATATATATATATATATATATATATATAGAGAGAGAGAGAGAGAGAGAGAGAGATATGTTAAATATGTAATTCTTTGTGCCAAATTCAAAATAATGTGTTTGTATTCGACGGGTGTCAAAATTAGTTTGTGTCGAACAAAATCTGTATTTGCTATATTTGACAAAAAGTTAAATATAGCCAATCGAAGCATGAAGTTATCTAAGGATTCGATAGAGTCGAAATAGATTAACTTATATTAGGTTTAGTTGAGTTAGTTCTTTTTGTAATTACTTGGAGTGCAAGTAATCTTATCTATAAATAGAGAGGAACTCTATTTCATTTGTAATAAGAAAGAATTATATAGTTTCTGAAACTACATTTTTAATTAACACAATATAGGAAACACTTTGATTGTAGTTCGCACAACACACATTCATCTTCTTCCTCCATAATTTATCTTTTCTCTCACTTTCAATTGCATTGTTTTTTCTTTTAATTCTCTGTGTAGTTTAGAATCATCTTGTGACCAATGAGTGGTTGTTTCACTTGAGTAAAAGGTGAAGAAAAAGAGGCGTGATCAATCAAAAAGATTGATTCTTGTTCATCAAGATTGATTTGGTGAACTTTAAGATATGAGTTTTCCCAACATCTGGTATTTAGAGCACTGGTTGTGTGATCTTTGGGACACGTTGAATCACAATGAATCATACAAACATGAATTTTCTGGCGAATCTTCCAATCTTAAATAGTAAGAATTATGAAAATTGGTGTAAGCAAATGAATTTTATTTTCTATTATCAAGTTCTTTGGGATCTTATGAAGAATGATGTAACACCAATTTCAGAGAATGCTAAGGATGAACAAAATATTGCATACAAAGACGTGAAGAAGAAAGATTACAAGGCTCTTTTTGTAATCAATAAATGTGTTGATCTAGAAAACTTTGAGAAAGTTGGTGATGTAGATTCAGTAAACAAAGCATGGGACATCCTAGAAAAATCATTTGAAGGCACTGAGAAAGTGAATAAGGTGAAGTTACAAACTGACAAAAGAATGTATGAATTGCTTCAGATGGAAGACAATGAAAGGGCAACTAATATCTTCACCAGAGTAATGAAACCGGTGAATCAAATCAAAACATGCAATGAACTGTTGACATCAAAATCTGTAGTGTCAAATATTTTGAAGTAATTGGCTCCAAAGTTCGATCATGTGGTAGTAGTCATAGAATAGTCGAAGGATTTGTCAAGTATGACAAAAGAAGAGCTTCAATGAACTCTTAAATCTCATGAACAATGAATGTCTGGAAGAACTAAAAGCAAGTCGAAGATTGACATGACTTTGCAAGCTTAGTCGACTAAGAAAGACAATGGGAGATGGAATGGTAACAAGGGAAGATGAAGTTACAACAATTCTACTGGTAGAGGAAACCATCAAGGGGGTAGTTCATCAAATTAGAGACAATCTTCTAACCAAGGCAGTTACATAGGTGGTGGTGTAGATACATGAAGATGTGATGGAAGAAAACCTGATAAAAGTCATATTCAATACTACAATTATCAAAAGTATGACCATTACGCGATTCAATGTTGAGGAGCCAAGAAAGATCAAGAAAGTGAAGAAAATCTTGTAGAAGACGAAATGACTCTATTGGTCACAATAAAAGAAGAAGAATGATTCAAAGATCAATGGTATCTCGACTCAGGATGTTCGTCGCACATGAATGGATGAAAAGATTGATTTATCAACATCAGTCTCTCGTTAAAGAATAAGGTAAAATTTGTAAATGACAATACCCTATCTGCTGAAGGTATTGGTGATGTTCTGATAAGGAGAAAGGATGGTAAACGAACAATTATTTCAAATGTGTTGTACATACATGGCATGAAGAGTAATTTTTTAAGTATAGGTCAACTAATTGAGAAGAATTACAAATTATTGATCAAAGATAAAATGATAATAGTGGTCGACTCAAGTAACAGGTTAATCTTGAAGGCTCTTATATCCATAATAGAATCTTCAGGATTGAACTTGATGTGTTGGAACACAAGTGTCTGAACACTGTAGCTAACATATATGAATGATTATGGCATTATAGACTTGGTCACTTGAATTTTAATGACACCAGTAATCTGAAAAGGAATAACATGGTTTCAGGCTTACTAGAGTTTTAATGGAAGCTGTCGAAGAAGTCGATAGAACCAAAATAGATTAACTTAGCTTAATTTTAGTTGAGTTAGTTATTTTTATGATTACTTATAGTTCAAGTAATATCATCTATAAATAGAGATGAACTCTATTTCATTTGTAATAAGAAAGAAAATCACAGTTGTGATTAATATGATATAACAAACACTTTGAGTGCAATTCGCGCAACATACATTCATCTTCTTCCTTTAGAATTTCTCTTTTCTCTCACTTTCAATTGTATCGTTTTCTTCTTTCAATTCTTTGTGTAGTGTAGAATCATCTTGCAACCAACGCGTGGTTGTTTCACCTGAGTAAAGGGTGAAGAACAAAAGGCGTGATAAATCAGAAAGATTGATTCATGTTCATCAAGATTGATTCAGTAAACTTCAAGATTGGAGTTTTTCCAACGAGAGAGAGAGAGAGAGAGAGAGAGAGAGAGAGAGAGAGAGAATTTTAAGAAATTTTATCATAATATTTTTTGATAATTTATTCTTAAGATAAAAAGTTGTCTCATGACTTAGTAAGAGACAAAAATTAATATTTTTGTCCATTTCCTTATCATCTGTTTTGTCAAATTCCTTGATTAATTTCTACATTAAACATGATAAAAAAATAAATGTATTATCCGGTTCTTTGATTTTTTAGCAACTCAAGCACACCTTTAATCATTTATTATATATTTATATGTGTGTGTGCGTGCGTGCCTACGTGCGTGTGTGTACATTTTGCTTAATCATTTAACATTCAAGGATATTAATGGTAGTGATCTATGTCAGGCATGACAATAGGACGGGTCAAAAACGGTTTTTACTTCCCCCAAACTCAAATCTAAATTTTAAAACAATTTCAGTTTTCCGTCCTAAATTTCATACGGGATTAAGCATTAAAACTCAAACGGATTTAGGTTGGATTTGTGTATCCCCACCCCGCCACCATCTATTTAAAGAAACTATTTTTTAATAAAAGTATTTATTTTTCTAAAATAAAATTATATTACGAATAATAAAATAAAAATATCTCATAAAAATTCAGGCATACATTTTAAATATTTTAAATAATAAATATAAATTAAAATATCAAAATATTAACCACATATTTAATATTATAAATCATTAAAATTAAAATAATAAAGCACATTATAAAATAAACTGAACGAGTTTAGGGATAAGTTCGGGGTGGATACTAATGTCCCCATTATCCGACCCATCTCTATATTTTATAATTAGGAAAAATTCAAACTCACTCAAAGCGGATTTTTCCTATCAATTTTAGAGCGACTTGGATGGATACCCCCACTCCCCCACCCCACCCCACCCCACCCCATATATATATATATATATATATATATATATATATATATATATATATATATATATATATATATATATATATATATATATATATATATATATATATATATATATATATATATATATATATATATATATATATATATATATATATATATATATATATATATATTATATTATGTTGTCTTGTCTATATTATGGTGTATTGTATTTCGATGAAATCTATATTGTGAACAAGTTACTAGTTAATTTTAATGAAATGTACATCATGATTTATTGAAGTGTATTTAAATGATGTAAAAAGTTATTGATTTAGTTATGGTTTAAACAAAATGTTAACAGGTTGAATTTTACACAATTTTGGTTTAATGGTTGAAAAATATTTAGTGGTTTAATTTATCCCAATTCACAAAGTGAACCATCAGATATTGGACTCCATTTATTGTCTTTTCTAAAATAATTTTTATATTATAATATATTTTAGTGTAAATACAAATAAATTATTCGTAAAAATTTTAAATAAAAATTTGGTATGAATAATTATTTATGAAATATTATTTTAAATATTTTATTATGTTATCAAAAATTTTGTGAATATCAATTTTTTTTAAAAAAATCACTTAATTATGAAACTATTTCAACTAACTTTCATAAAAATCATTTTTGAGGTATACCTTTCTGAAAAATAATGTGATTTAAACTATGTTTTGATCTTGAATAATATATGTTTATGTAATAGTATCTTAAAATTAGTCTTTTAAATTATAAAAAATAAATTTTAAAAAACTTATAAGATTTTAAAAAACATTTTTGTAGAATTCATTTTCAAAAAAAAAAAGAAAAAAGAAAATATATATATATATATATATATATATATATATATATATATATATATATATATATATATATATATATATATATATATATATATATATATATATATATATATATATATATATATATATATATATATATATATATATATATATATATATATATATATATATATATATATATATATATATATATATATATATATATATATATATATATATATATATATATATATATATATATGGCATATCAAGTGAGAGAGATTTTAAAATGAGAGATGAGAGGAACAAACAACAATCATTATATATATATATTTAAAGTTAGGGTAATGCTAACTTGTGTCTTTAGAGCACAGGTTAAAAAATCCACAAATAAAAAATAAGTATTAGAAAAAACAATAAAGTCATTACTATTAAATTTGTATTAAATTTAATACATAATTTTTAATAAATTTTTATTATATTATTTATTTAATTTGTGTCCCAAAAACACAAGTTAGCATTACTCTTAAAATTAAAACAAATTGGCTATTAATTCTACAAAATTCACAATTATGAACAATTATAAATTTAAAATACACCCTTAGATACTTACATTGGCACAATCCACAACTGAATTTATTAGCATAACTTACACCATTATAATATTTATAAATTTATTGTTTAAGTACCAATATCATAACTTACATTTCGCATATACACATATACATATGGCACTTTGCAACATGATTTTCGTAACATGGATTGTTTTTACAATCCTCGTCGGTAGTGCAAAATGCATGATCTGTAATATTAAATTAAAAACAAATGAATAGACTAAAAATAATTCATGATTGTGTATATGATAAAGAAGATAGTCATAAATGGGTGTGAAAAACTTACATTCGGAGTTACTAGTTACAAGAACAATTAGAGAAAAAAGTATAATCAAAATATGAATGATTTTGAGTGTTTTATCCATGTTTTTCCTCATTTGGATCTATAACAATTAGAAAATTTTGTTATCACTTTATAAGCCACTCATAAATTGAAAATTATTGTTAAGTGTCTTTTATGTACATCAAATGTGTTGTGTATTTTTACTACTCATTCAATTGATTATTTAACCTTAATAAAAATATCACCGTGAAAATTTTGATGACCATCATAAGTCATATTTTTTATTAAATTTTAATTTTATATTTTAATTTTATTTTCAACCTTTCAAGAAAGTTGGGGAAAATTTTAGGAATAGTAGTGTTGGGTTGCGTCTAGTCCTATAATTAGACTTCCACAATGTGTCAAGCCAAGAATTTCTATTGTGATTAAGCTTCTTTCATGTAAAGAAGAAGAATGAATCTTGAATAATATGGTGAAGCAAATTAATCATATAAAGAAGAAGTTAGGAAAATAGTGGTAAATCAGTGTATGCTTCTCATTATCTCAAATAGTTACTGTAGAAAAATTTGAGATTAAGTTATTGATTGATTTAACTCATAAAATAAGGGTCGTCACTGAACTTTTATTTTTCTAAAGAAATGGGGAAAAGAACGAACAAAACTCACAGAAATTTTAAAACAAAACTAATAAAATAGAGAGACAAAGGGTAAGGAGGTTGGTTATGAAATGAGAATGTGTTAGCACCCAAAACATCTATAGTACTTTATAGAAACCTCTTGGAAATCTATGTTTGGCTTAAAAAGTTTTGTTTGTAAAAGATTGAGGAGATGAGAAATATTTTTTTTTTTAGTTTTTGGTGTTTGACAAGACTTCCTGAGCCTCGTGCCTACGTACCCACAACGTGCAATGGAGAATCAAAACCTCATAGTTCATGGTAAAAGTAACAAAAAGAGATTTGTTTTAATTGATTTTAAATGGAAAAATCAAGTTGTAATTTTAAAGAGAAAACTCAACTAATCATCCACAAGTTTATGAAAATGGACCTTTGCATCACTATTAAGAAGGGCTACAAATTGGATAGAGATCAACAAGTAAGTCACTAACTCTTTCAAGTGGAAAAGAATCAACATTGAACATCACTATGGAAATAGGAGAATTACATCTCCTCTTAAGCATATCAAGACCATTTTAAAAGACATAAAAGATACACAACCCATTCAAACCATTTTGTACCCTTTGTGTACTTTTTCCTTTTAAAACTTTTTCTCAAGGTTTAGACAAAGTCAAAGTTTATTGAGAAAGTGATTCAAGTTTAAAAACAAGAAGCTTTTGAAAAAGGGAGAAAATTTTGAAAATATAAGAAGGGGAGGAGATGAAGAGACTACTATAATGCATAAAGTAAAAGTAAGGAAAGGAAAGATCTAACCAAGATAGCAAGCTTCTGACATAAGTCAAGCTTCTGTTTCTCATTTGCTTTACTCTTATCATTTACATATCATATTGCTATTGTTTTTGTTTATGCCTTTTTTTTTCCTTTGTCCACTTGGACTCCTTTTCTCTTTTCGTTTAAGACAATAACAAAGGAAAAAACCCTTAAAAGACTTAATTGCTTCCTTGGACTATTGGTTACTATCCCATGCTTGAATTTTGGACTTATGGACTTAGATTTAGGTTCTTGTTCCTTTACTTTGGAATTGTGATCTGAGACCTTCGAATTCATCTGGTACCTTTGACATTGGGTTGACTTCTTGAAAACTTGGATCTGTTATCTCATCTTTGTACCTCCAATGATCAATGATGAATCAAATGGTAGATTTGAAATGATAAAAGTTCATCGAGCATCAATCCAAATATCATGAACAAGATGGAAAGATGAAGTGATGACCAAATTAACTCAATACTCAGGTTCATTTCATCATCAATTTCAATCACCTTTCTTGGTGGATTAAGGCACTAAACCTATCATCAAATCAAAACACAAAAAAAGAATCAAATGATTCATTTAATGATAGATTTGTATTGATGAAGGTTCATCCAACCTCACACTATGTTTCTTTATCTCTCTCTGCACGCCATGGATTACGATGCTCTGTTGCGTCGGAGCTCATTACCGATGACGACAGAGTTCAACACCACTCATAACTTCTCGTTCTTCCTCAACCACTCAACCAAAATCAAATGAGAAACAAATTAAGATGTAAACTGATCTACGCAGAAATACCTTAGTAAAAACAATGAAACAAGATGGTGAAATCCAGGTAAATCAACTTCTCTTTCTCTTTCACTCCTTTTTTCTACTTCCAACTTGTGGTTGTTATTGTTGTTCCCTATGAAACTGATACGGTGCGTGCGAGAATTGAGTCGTTCAAGTTGTTGCGTGTAAATTGTGTGTTGAGCTTGATGTGGTTGGAATTTGAATTGAATGAATTTGTGTTGTATTGATGAATTGAAGGAAAAATTTGTGTTTTGAAGATTCAATGGAGGTTGAAGGGTTTTGAAGGTTGTGAAGTGAAGCTTGGAGAGAGCTTTTGGTTTGAATTTCTGCACGGTGATTATGGCTTTCAAAGCTTGGCTAAATTGAACGAGCAAAGCTTCTATTTATAATGAACGAAGTGAATTTGGTTTGCAAAATTTAAATTGTCGTTTTTCAATTTTCCTTGTGTTTTGGTGAGTTACAAATGCGGGTCGTTTTGCGTTGCAGCGTATTTTGCGTCCAACCTACTGCATGCTGTCGTTAGAAGCTTACACGGCTAACTTGCAGCTTGTTTTGGTGTATTTGGTTGTAGATTGGTGAAGCATGGCTTACGTAGCGGTTATTCACATTTACAGCTTGCAGGTAATTTCAGTTTCGCCTATGCAGTTTTTTATGAAAGTTTGGTAACTTGGACGCGGGTTGGCTCGTGTGGTAGCAACGTGTATGTCTTGGAGCTTGTGGCTTCAATTGGTATGGTGGCTTCATGGGTTGTACGTGGAATTGGAAGTGGCATCATAAAGTTCATGGCTTGAAATATCATGAAGCTGGGCCGTGTAGCAACTTTGGTGAATGCAGCTTGTGTAAACAAGACATTTTGAATTTGAATTCATATTGCTTGAGAAATGGCCCACTTAAACAAATAACTTACAATTGAATTTATGCCATGATATTTTGACCAAGATTAGGTCAATCTTCCATATGATCTTGGCTTGAATAAACAACCAAATTTAATTTGGAACCAATGTCCTTGCCCTTTGATAACTCTGCAAAACCCTAAACACACTAAGAAAGAAAACAAGAAAACTGCAACATATTTTTGTATTTTGGTTAGAGGTTAGAAATCAACAGGAAATAAAGACATACAGAAACACAAAGGTGCCTGGTGATCTCTTCCGTAAACAAACCTAAAGAAATTAGGGTTAGGAGAATCCCATGTTTGTGATATCAATGAGATGCATATGAATATGATATATGGTATCTTAGGGGGTAAAAATTAGGGTATGACAGATGTCCCTATTTAAGTTTCTTCTATCCGGAGATATGAAGGTTAAAATCTTTGTCTCGACGAGATAGAAAAGAATTAAATACAGAAGACCCAACTTTTGATCCTAAGATACTGCAAAATAATTATGATATGAATGCATTTACATGACTCTGTGGGATAAAGACGCCATGAGAGACTAAAAAATGCTGGAGAAACTTAGCAAAGGAAAAAAAAACTTTGCAGGGGAAAAACAAGAAGATATCCAACTAGGGAATATAAAATTCCACAAGAGATGGGAAAAGCGCGTATATGAAACTGTGACTTGAAATCCTTGAAGATAAAGAGGATATGAATATGGACTCCACTAGAGAATCTCAAAGGGAAAAATTCATTTGTTCTACTAGAGAAAAAACTCCTAGGTAGACATAGGTTAACAAGATAATAAGCTTTTTAAATCAAGTTTAAACTTGAAAAAAGGGTAACAAATAAGCTTCACAAAGGATAGCCACTTGCTGGTAACAGACAAGCTTCACAAAGGATAGCCACTTGCTGAAGATAAACAAAAACTGTTCCCGAGATACTCAAAAAGAGCTGTGAACAGGTCAAACCACACAACAGACTTCTCAAATAAGGAGACAACCATCGGTTAAGGATGGAAAATTCATTGGATCTCAACATGATTCTCATTTAAGGAGATAAACACCTATTCAAATAATGAACCAAGCTGAATTGAAAACAAGCTTCCACTTCAGGGCTCAACTTCTTCTTTAATCAAGTCTCAAACTCGAAAAAGGACCAATTACAAGTTGTCTCCGCTAAAGGGACTTCTGCTTGCTAGGAATTAGGAATCAATAACTCTATCGGGGATCTTTAAAGGAGATACGAGCATGTTAGATTGTACAACAAACTTCTTAAAATAAAGAGACAACCATCTATTAGTGATGATAAATATTTCACAATAAACTTATCTAACGGGAATATAACAGAGAGATACCATTTGATGGAAAAGTCAATGGATTTACAACAGGCTTCTCAAAATAAAGAGATGTCACCTATTCAAATAACTAGTCCAGGGCTTCACTTGGTTGGATGGGGATCAAGGATTTTCACAATAAATTTCTCTGCTAAGGATAAACTAGAGCGATGCCATTTAATGTGAAGATACAAATTGGTAAATGGGGGGGAGGGGCATACAAGCTTCTCAAATAAAGAGATCGCCACTTGAAGTTACACAAAAGTTGAAAATAGAAAAAAAGCTTCTCAAAGAAACTGCCACTTATATTTGCAAAGGTTGAAGAACCATCAAGAACAAATAAGCTTCTCAAGAGAGACTGCCACTTATCATTGCAAAAGTTGAAAAAGAAAAACAAGTTTCTCAAAGAGACTGTCACTTGTTAAGTGAGGCTAACCATTCTGGGGACATACAAGCTTCTCACATTAAGAGATCGCAACTTGAAGTCACACAAAAGATTCCAAGAGAGTGTTATCACAACACTGCTGGGGAAACAAAGTCTTCATCTTCTGATGGGGAATCATAAATAAATTCTTGTTGAGGAAGATAAATCCTCGAAGGTGCAAAATAAATGCCTTCTCATCATCCAGGTTTCATAGCCTAGAGAGATTCAAAATAAATGTTGCAGGAAACCAAAGATCAATCTAGGAACAAACTGGAGAAAAACAGTCAAACAAGACTCTACCTAATGAGGAAATAAATCAACTGATGAGTAATTCCATCTAGACAATGAACTGGAAAGGAAAACTAAAACAACACTCTCCCACGAGGAATAAACTCAGTAGGGAATTAAAAAGGATATACACTTTCTGCTTAAAGGTAGACACTCTAATGGAGAGAGAATACACACACTTTGTGGGGATAACAACACCAAAGAATGCAGGATGAACATGAATTTAATTTACCTATGCATGATGTATGTGTGGATGAATGTATGCATGTATGCATATGTATATGCTGACAAGACAAACACAAAGATAAACTAGGGATGACCAATCACCACAGTACAACCGAATACTTGCCTAAATCTCAAAAATATGGAAATGAAGGTAAAAAAATACTTAGAAGGGGGGGGGGGTTGAATAAGTATGTAGAAAAACTTAGAAATAAAAACTTAAGTATTTTTATCCTGGTTCGTTGAACTCAACTACTCTAGTCCACCCTATCTAGAGTGATTTGCCTTTCTCAAACAAGGACTTAATCCACTATTAAATCAACCGATTACAATAGTAAGCACTAAGAACAACTGTTCAAAGTCTTCTCAAGAACTACTGATCCTAACTGGATCTTCTTAAAGTTCTTTTACAATCAAATGTAATAATAATACAAGTATTTAATTTGCTTCTAATAAAGCTTTATCACAACTGTGATTTTTCACTTAAGATGAAGAACAATGAAATAAATTCAGCAAATGAGTATAAGTTGTATGAGAGCTTGTAATGAATTCTTTCAAGTATATCGTCAACTGAAGAAGATGAATGGAGTCTTGCTTTTATAGGCACAGAGGTCCAAGAGCTTTTCATGTTGAAGGCTGTGTACTAAAAAGGTCTGAGCCTTTTTGTCTTCACATTACATGACCTTTCCTAGAAGTAGAATGCATAGAGAAATCCTTTTTGTCTGTGTTCTTGTGTCTAGCATAAATGAGGAAAGAGTCGTTTGGTCATTCCAACGGACACAACTTTAAATTCTTCTTCAACAAGTTTCAGCAAGAATCATCAGAGTCTAGATTGATCAGAGCCTTCTGATGTTCATCAGAGTTTGCTGAATCAGAGTCTTTGCAGCAGGTGTGCTTTCAGCGTGTAATTGTTCAGAGCAGAGTTTGGAATCAGATCCTCAGTACTGGCAGCATTAGTACTATCAGAGTCTTCTAAAATAACTGTGCTTGAAACTCTTCATACAGAATTCTTCAATGCTTCAGATGCTTCTGGCTTCTGCTTCAGATTCTTCTGTTGCTTCTGCTTCAGATCCTTCTGTAGACAGCGCTCAGAATCTTCTGTAAACAGCACTCAGAATCTTCTAAGAGATGCTTCTGATGCTTCAAAGCCTTGCATAATTTCATGTTCAGATCTAATTTGCGTCCAGAAGAATATTCACTTTTAATATCTGCAGCAAACAATCTTAAACAATTTTTAGAGTATATAATTCTTTAATACAAAATTTCATAATAGTTATCATCAAAACATAGAGATATTATTAAGAACCAATCTGTGTTCTAACAATTTCCCCCTTTTTGATGATGACAAAAACATAAGAAATTTTGTTCAATAAACAATATAATTATAACTCCCCCTGAGATGATAAATCTCCCCCTGAATTGAATACTTAGAAGGAATAGAAACTTCCCTTTTTGCATGAGTATTCTTTTCAGAATCAGAGCCTGATTGTTCCAAAAATTAGATCTTGACTTTGGATGCATGTTTCAGAATTAGAGCCTGATAGGTTAAAACTAAATTTGGGGATCTCAGAGTTACTCTTAAAGAACTTGTCAGAGTTTTCAAATGTTCTGAAATACTAAGAGTTCACGTTAGTTAAAAATTATATAAATTTATATGTCTGAATTTTCATTTAGGTAGAGTTTATTTGAACAGTCAGATCCATTTTCTCCCCCTTTTTTGTCATAATCAAAAAGTAAAACTTTTAAAAGACAAATAAAAGAAAATACAGAAAAGATAAATCATGTAGAGAAAATACTGAGTCATTCATTCAGAGCAAAATATACAAATCATCAGATAAAATTCAAGTACATGTGCACAAACATCAGATACAGAAAAAAATAAACTAGGTTTGTTTGGACATAATCATCTTCAACAGGTTAGTGATCTCAGATGAAGACTCTTCTTGCTTTGTCATCCGCTTAGCCATGTTGTCATTTTTCTGATCTTGCTTGGACATCCATTGTGCCATGTCTTCAGTCTTCTGGTCTTGCTTGGCCATCCATGACTTAATCTCAGATTGTCCAGCTTCCAGAACTGCAATCTTATCTTCAAGATCTGGATTCTCTTTCTTGATCTCAGATGAAGAAAGTGGGGCAGAGTCTGAAGCAGGGAAAGAGTCAATTTCCATAGGAGATGCAGAGTCATGAGCAACAGATCCAGAGGGATGTTCCACAATAGCCATAGCCAGAGGATTTTCTTCAGAAGCAGATTCAGTAGATACTTCTGTATCAAATACTTCAGAAGATGAAGGAACATCTTCAAGAAGCAATGGTTCAGATCTTTTTACAGTCCAGAGCATGCTTCTAGCAGTCTCAGCAAATCTAAGCTTCGCATCATCAGAACATACATTCTTCAGATTTGAGGCTACAGTATTGAATCTATTGATGAAGCTATTCCAGATAGCATCAGATTCATTTGCATCCATTATTGACAAACATCTATTCTGAACAGAGCCTAAATGCATCTTTATTTCTGTCAGAAAACTTGCAAATAAATTATCAACATTCAACCTAGATTTTGGTTTCAGAAGGGTTTCCAAAGTGAAAGGCTTAGGTTGAGGTGGTGGTGGAATGGTGAATTCTGGAATAATAATTAGAGGGCTAGGATATGCTGGTTTCTTCTGAGCTGGCATAATATGAAAGAATGGTTTGATTCTGCGAATGGAAGGTATGATAGCTTTTGGATTGTCAAAATAGGGAACAAACGCAGATTGTTTTTCCTTAACAAGAAAAGGAAAAAAAGATGATTGAGGTGGTTGATCAAAAAAGTTTTTAATTTCAAGTCCAGATGGAAGAGGATAAGATGGAAATGGTTTAGCAGAAGCAACTGAAACAAATTCAGATGTTCTTGGTTCAGTATTGGTAGTGTCAGAAGAAATGGGTAGATCTGGTTGGTTAGATTCAAATGTTATGAGGGAAGGGGGTGAGATGAAATCTGGATGGATATCAGATTCAGATGAATCAGACGAGGTTGTTGGGGTACAAGATGTAGATGATACTTCAAATACAGTCTTGAGAGGTTGGACATTCAGAATCTCAGAGTCAGGTATGTTTGATTCAATAGGATTGGATGGTTCTGGTTGAGGATCAGAAGGATTGGATGTAGGTGGTTCAGATACAACTGGTTCAGATGCAACTGGTTCAGGTGTAACTGTTTCAGATTGTATGGGTGCAGATGCAGCTGGTTGTTGAATTTCTGGTTGTTGTATTTCTGGTGGTTGTTGTGTTGTAGGTTGTTCTGTTGGTTTTGTTTGTGGTTCTGATGGAGGAGTTTCAGATGATTTATGTGGTGTAGTGGAAATGGGATCAGATGATTTTGGTGGGGAAGGAATTTTTTATGGTTCAGATTTTTGAGATGGAGCAGGAATAGATTGTTTTTGAGTGGGAGGAGGTTTAGGAATAGAACTAAATATTGATTCATTTATAACAATTTTAGAGAAAGAATATACAGATGATTTAGTACCTTTAGTCTTTATACGCTTGGTGGGAACATAGGGAACTTCTCCAGAAGCTTTTCTCTTGATCTGCTTCTGTGGCTTGTCAGCAACTTTTGGCTTCTTCTGAGCAACAACTTCTTCTGCCTCTGATTGATTTATCTTCCTCATGTTCTCATTATACACATCTGGCATTGGTTCTCTAGCACGAATCAAAATATCTGCAGGAATAGGCGTTCTATCTGCTTTGCATGCATCAATGTACCTAACAATGATATCCCTTGGTTCTTCAGCACCAAAAAGTGGAAAATCTTCAACTGGAATCCTCTTCTGACTAACTTCAGAAATATTTAGCTTCTTAGGTGCAGCTGTGAGTTCATCCACTATCTTTAGCCTCTGAAGACTCTTTGCATTTAGTGGGTTTCCAATGATTGATTCAAGCTCATCTTTAACTCCAGCTTCATACAGAGCAGTTACCAGACCATTCTCTGTCAGAATGTTTGAAATCAACCTTCCAAAGGGAATCCATGTCCTGATCTTCTGTCCCTTATCCTTTATAGATTCTCTTGATGCATTGATATGATTCCACAGATGCATGAAGAGAATGTGTGGAAGATCTACCTTTGTACTCTGACTTAAACAGTACATAAAGTAGAGTTGTTCATTATTCACGTAATCTGGAGAATTTGTGGATTTTCTGTGATGGATGCATCCCAGAAAAATCTTTGCCCAGATCTTATAATCAGGCTTCAGATCCTTAAATTTGTTAGAGGCCTGTCCAGATGTAATGACTTCGTCATAGACTTCTTCCATATCCACACGCCCAGCTGGAAGATGACATACTGCATCAGTCTCCTCATACCCTATGAGTTTCCTGATGAGATCTTCAGTGATGATGATCTCCTTTCCCAGAACAGAAGAAAGTATAAAATTTGGATAGACTGAAGCATGGATCCAAAATTCCTTCACCAGATGTGGGTATACTGGTCCAAACAACCTGTCAAAATACTTAACCCAACCTTGTACATCAATTATGGAACGAAACTCAAACCCATTTTCAGCTAAAGAGTCAAATTCCACCATGGATTCACAGAGAACTTCAAGTTTGTCCACAGGGGTTAACAAAGTCCTCTTAGGTACCTTGAATGGAGTCACTCCCATAGTTGTTGACGTAACTGCAGCCATAGTTGATTGAAATTGAGCTGTTGTAGAGGATGAGGTTGCCATTGAAGAGGATGAAGATGATTTGGACGAAGGTTTAGGGTTTTTGTGGAGAGCAAAGAGAAGGCATAAATGCATAAAATGGTTTGTAAAGTGAAAAGTGTGAATTTGGTGTGAAATGTGATATATATAGAGAAAGCAATTAGGGCAATCAAACAGACATAAAAGCACGTTTTCACATAGCAATAAATGACAATTAATGAAAAAGAATAAAAATCATTTCAAAACATTTATTGATTCTGACAAATTGGGGGGAAAATCAAGATTTTCACTATTCAAACCATACCTCAAATGTCTCTTCAGTAGTGTACACGCTATCTTTTCAGATTCAGAGTGACACGTGTTTGCTTGCATGTGCTTCTGAATTCTCTTGAGAAATGAAACGTTAGCCAATGTTCAGATCTTCTAAGATTGGTTAGTTCAGATACACACAAATAATACTAACTAAATAAATCAAATAAATAACAGACGAAATACTTCAGAGTTTTAAACATTTTGCATCTGAGAAATTTGCTTCTAATAAATATCATTCTGGACAAAAATCCATACCAATATTTTTCAGAATAAATTTGAACCTATCTTCAGCAAGGGGTTTTGTGAAAATATCTGCCCATTGATGATCTGTATCAACAAAGGCTAAGTTTATAATACCCTTCTGAACATAGTCTCTGATGAAATGATGTTTAATTTCTATATGTTTTTCCTTAGAGTGTAAAATAGGGTTTTTAGAAAAACATATAGCAGAAGTATTATCACAGAATATAGAAATATTACTTTCAAAAATCTGATAGTCTTCTAGCTGACTTTTCATCTAGAGCATCTGCGTGCTACATCCAGCAGCAGTAATATATTCTGCCTCTGTAGTTGATAGTGCAATTGTGGGTTGCTTCTTGCTGTACCAAGAGATTAGATTTCTTCCTAGAAATTGACAACTTCCAGAAGTACTTTTTCTTTCCACTATGTCTCCAGCGTAATCAACATCACAAAATCCAACTAATTTGAAATCATCAAATTTTCTGTAACACAAATCCACATTAGAAGTACCTTTCAGATACCTTAAAATCCTCTTAACAGCTGTTAAGTGTGATTCTCTAGGATCTGATTAGAATCTTGCACACAAGCATACACTGAACAAAATGTCAGGTCTAGAAGCAGTTAAGTAGAGAAGAGATCCTATCATACATCTATAGAGTTTCTGATCTACTTTCTTACTTACCTCTTCCTTACCAAGTGTACTAGTTGGATGCATGGGAGTCTTTGCCATCTTACTATCAGTCATGTTAAACTTCTTCAGAAGCTCTTTAACATATTTAGTCTGATGAATGTAAGTGCACTATGTAGTTTGGTTGACTTAAATTCCCAAAAAGAATCTCAATTCTCCCATCATGCTCATCTCAAATTCTGCCTGCATACATTGAGCAAACTCCTTTCCCAGCATAACATTGGTAGATCTAAATATAATATCATCCACATATATTTGACAAATTAAAAGATCTTTCTTAAATGTTTTACAAAAGAGAGTTGTGTCCACTTTGCCTCTAATGAGATTTTTCTCCAGAAGAAAATTGCTTAATCTCTCATACCAAGCTCTGGGAGCTTGTTTTAAACCATAAAGAGATTTCTTTAGTTTGAAAACATGTTCTGGAAATTTTTCACTCTCAAAACTAGGAGGTTGGTGAACATAAGCTTCTTCTTCTATAATACCATTTAGAAAGGCACTTTTAACATCCATCTGATATAGAGTGATGTTATTCTGTGCATCAAAAGAAATGAGTAAACGAATAGACTCTAACCTTGCTACAGGAGCATAAGTCTCTGTATAATCAATTCCTTCTTGATGACTATAACCTTGAGCAACAAGCCTTGCCTTATTTCTTTCAACTTCTCCTTTCTCATTAAGCTTGTTTCTGAAGACCCATTTAGTTCCAATTATGTTGAATCCTTTTGGTCTTGGAACTAAATCCCACACATCATCTCTTGTGAATTGATTGAGCTCTTCTAACATGGCAATAATCCATTCATTGTCTTGCAAAGCTTCATTCACAGAAGTTGGTTCAATAACTGACACCAACCCAAATAATGATGCTTCAGAAGATCTGAGGAAGAATCTTGTTCTAATGGGGTCATCCTTCTTTCCAATGATCACATCCTCTGGGTGAGAGGCCTTGATTCTGGAAGATGATCCTCTAACAGTTGATTCTTCAGAAATGTTCAAGTTGTTCATCTGAGAAGCTAAAGGAATTGCATCTGGCGTTGCTTCAGGTACCTTCACTTGAGCTTTGTCTGCCTCTGAGCCTTCAGAGTCTGTGAGAATTACTTCTCTATCTGCAGAACTTTCAAACTTCTTTGGCTTTTCAATGCCAAGCTTATCATCAAATCTAACATGTATAGAATCCTCCATAATCTGTGTTTCAATATTGTATACTCTGTAGCCTTTAGAGCGTTCAGAATACCCAAGCATGAAACACTTCTGTGCTTTAGAATCAAACTTGTTAAGATTCTATTTAGTATTCAACATATAGCAAATACATCCAAAAGGATGGAAATATGAAATGTTGGGCTTTCTGTTCCTCCACAATTCATAGGGAGTCTTTTCCAGAAGAGGTCTTATAGACACTTTGTTCTGAATGTAACATGCTGTGTTTATTGCTTCTACCCAAAAGTGCTTTGCCAGATTAGTCTCGTTGATCATGGTTCTGGCCATTTCTTGCAGAGTTCTATTTTTCCTCTCTACAACCCCATTCTGTTGTGGAGTTCTAGGACAAGAAAAATCATGAGCAATTCCATTTTCATTAAAATATTTTTCAAAATATTTATTTTCAAATTCACCACCATGATCACTTCTGACTTTAATAATTTTGAAATCTTTTTCATTCTGGACTTGTTTGCAGAAGTCAAAGAACACAGAATGTGACTCATCCTTGTGTTTTAAGAACTTTACCCATGTCCATCTGCTGTAGTCATCAACAATGACTAATCCATACTTCTTGCCTCTGATGGATGCAGTTTTCACTGGTCCAAACAGATCAATGTAAAGTAATTCTAATGGTCTTGAGGTTGAAACAACATTTTTAGATTTAAAAGAAGATTTTGAAAACTTTCCTTTTTGACATGCTTCACAAAGAGCATTTGAGTTGAACTTCAGCTTAGGAAGTCCTCTGACCAGATTGAGTTTATTAATCTGAGATATACGTCTCATATTAATATGCCCAAATCTTCTGTGCCAGACCCATTGCTCATCATTAACAGACAAGAGGCATTTAAAATTTTGAACTTTAAGTTCTGAAAGATTTATTTTGTAAATGTTGTTCTTCCTCTTTCCATTAAATAAGATTGAGCCATCCTTCTAACTAACAGCTTTACAACATTGTTGGTTAAAGATTATATCATAACCATTGTCACTTAATTGACTTATGGAAAATAGATTATGCTTTAATCCATCTACAAGAAGAACATTAGATATAGAGGGAAGGTTACCATTACCAATAGTACCAGAGCCAATGATCTTGCCCTTCTGATTCCCTCCAAACTTCACTTCTCCTCCAGATTTAAGCTCCAGGCTTTGGAACATAAACCTTTCTCCCGTCATGTGACGTGAGCAGCCAGAGTCCAGGTACCATGACTGGCGTCTTGACTTTTCTGCTAAAAACATCTACAACAGGGATAATCTTATCCTTAGGTACCCAGATCTTTTTGGGTCCTTTTTGGTTAGCTGCCTTGAAAGTTGGTCTGAACTTCTGTCTTTTTACAACAGTTTTGTTCTGACTTACTTTTGGCTTAAACACAGGAACGTTCTGATCAAAACGTGTGTGTTTAATGTCATTCAGATGACCAAACTTGAAATGAGAGTACAAGGGGGTTTTCTTAATAAAAAGTTTATCAACAGGCATTGGATTTAAATCCTTTCCAGAAGAAGATTCATATCCAATTCCTTTCCTGTTATTTCTGCTAACCCCATAGATCATAGAAGCCATCTTGCTTCTGTCTATGCTTTTATCAAGAAATTTCTGAAAGCTAAAGTCATATTCTTCTAAATTTTTTTTGCATTTATACTTACTTTCAGATTCAGAGTTTTGTTGAGCTATTTCAAAATTGGCTTTCATTTTCAAATTATTTTCTTTTAGCTCAGCAATTTCTGATCTTAACAGATTATTCTCAGAGCCAAGATTGCACTTAAGCTTCTTGCATTTGAGCTTAATCTGATTATAATTCTTCAGGACTTCAGATAAGACTTTAATAAGCTCTTCCCTAGTGAGATCAGAAAGTACCTCTTCTGAGTCAGATTCAGAATCAGACTCATATGCAGATGATTCTTCATTCTGATATTCAATGCCTGCCATCAGAGCCATATTGGTGCATTCATCTTCAAATTCTGATGAGGATCCAGATTCATCAGAGTCATCCCATGTGGCCATTAGAACTTTCTTCTTGTGCTCAGGCTTTCTTCTGGGCTTTTCTTTCTGAAGCTTTGGACATTCATTTTTGTAATGACCAGGTTGTTTGCATTCAAAACAAACAACTTCCTTCTTTCCAAATCTTTTTGGTCCAGAGGACTCCTTGCGCTGATCTGGCTTTTTGAAGTTCTTAAACTTCCTCTGCTTGTGCTTCCAGAGTCTGTTGATTCTTTTGGACAGCAAGGATAGTTCATCTTCTTCTTCTTCAGAAGAAGATCTTCAGAGCTTTCTTCTAACACCTGCAAAGCTTTCACAGATTTGTTAGATTTTAAGGCAATAGACTTACCTTTCTTTTGAGGCTCATCTTCCTCAAGTTCAATTTCATGGCTCCTTAGAGAGCTGATTAGCTCTTCCAGAGTGATCTTGTTCAGATCCTTGGCAAGCTTCAGAGCAGTGACCATAGGTCTCCATCTGATAGGCAGGCTTCTGATGATCTTCTTCACATGGTCAGCAGTTGAGTAACCTTTGTCCATAACTTTTAGACCAGCTGTAAGGATCTGGAATCTAGAGAACATAGTTTCTATAGACTCAGATTCTTCCATCTTGAACGCTTCATACTTCTGTATTAACGCCAGAGCCTTGGTCTCTTTCGCTTGAAGGTTTCCTTCATGAGTCATCTTCAAGGACTCAAACATATCAAATGTAGTTTCTCTATTTGTGATCTTTTCATACTCGGTGTGAGATATGGCATTTAACAAGATTGTTCTAGCCTTGTGGTGGTTTCTAAACTCCTTCTTTTGGGTTTCAGTCATAGATTTTCTGTCTACTTTCTTGCCATTCCCATCAGTGGGATGAACATACCCATCTATGACCAAGTCCCATAAATCAGCATCATAACCAAGGAAGAAACTTTCTATCCTGTCCTTCCAATAATCAAATTTCTCCCCATCAAACATAGGGGGTTTAGTGCTGATTCTGTCCCTTTCTTCATATCTGTTGTTGCTGTTAGATATTGAAGTTTTAGCCATAATAACAACCAAATATATATCAAAGTTTTTCTCACTGGATCATTTCTGTCACTGTGAAGTGGTAGCACACACAGAACCAGAGCTCTGATGCCAACTGAAGGTGAGAAAATACATAGAAGGGGGGGGGGGTGAATAAGTATGTAGAAAAACTTAGAAATAAAAACTCAAGTATTTTTATCCTGGTTCGTTGAACTCAACTACTCCAGTCCACCCTATATAGAGTGATTTGCCTTTCTTAAACAAGGACTTAATCCACTATTAAATCAACTGATTACAATAGTAAGCACTAAGAACAACTGTTCAAAGTCTTCTCAAGAACTACTGATCCTAACTGGATCTTCTTAAGGTTCTTTTACAATCAAATGTAATAATAATACAAGTGTTTAATTTGCTTCTAATAAAGCTTTATCACAACTGTGACTTTTCACTTAAGATGAAGAACAATGAAATAAATTCAGCAAATGAGTATAAGTTGTATGAGAGCTTGTAATGAATTCTTTCAAGTATATCGTCAACTGAAGAAGATGAATGGAGTCTTGCTCTTATAGGCACAAAGGTCCAAGAGCTTTTCACGTTGAAGGCTGTGTACTAAAAAGGTCTGAGCCTTTTTGTCTTCACATCACATGACCTTTCCTAGAAGTAGAATGCACAGAGAAATCCTTTTTGTCTGTGTTCTTGTGTCTAGCATAAATGAGGAAAGATTCGTTTGGTCATTCCAACGGATATAACTTTGAATTCTTCTTCAACAAGTTTCATCAAGAATCATCAGAGTCTAGATTGATCAGAGCCTTCTAATGTTCATCAGAGTTTGCTGAATCAGAGTCTTTGCAGTAGGTGTGCTTTTAGCGTGTAATTGTTCAGAGCAGAGTTTGGAATCAGATCCTCAGTATTGGCAACATTAGTACTATCAGAGTCTTCTGAAATAACTGTGCTTGAAACTCTTCATACAGAATTCTTCAATGCTTCAGATGCTTTTGGCTTCTGCTTTAGATTCTTCTGTTGCTTCTGCTTCAGATCCTTCTGTAGACAGCGCTCAGAATCTTCTGTAGACAGCACTCAGAATCTTCTAAGAGATGCTTCAGAGCCTTGCATAATTTCATGTTCAGATCTAATTTGCTTCCAGAAGAATATTCACTTTTAATATCTGCAACAAACAATCTTAACCAATTTTTAGAGTATATAACTCTTTAATACAAAATTTCATAATAGTTATCATCAAAACATAGAGATATTATTAAGAACCAATCTATGTTCTAACAGGAAATACCACTAGAGATACCGCTAAAAATCTTGCTAGGGATTCAACTAGAGATAAATAGAAGTCGCTGAAGGAAAAAAAAATCCTAACATCTATCGGGAGAAGAAGAAATTTGTTGGGGGAAAAACTCAATGTTCAATTTCTAACATCAATAATTCACTAAGGGGATAACAAAAATGAACTCCATTTTGAGGGAATGGAAAGATCCGCTGGAGAAATATAACAGCAAAAATCTTCCGAATTCTTATTGGGGATAAGAAAATCTATATGAACTCGGCTGCGGAAGGATGAAGACTTGTTGGGTAAGCATGCAGAGAGAAATTCTTATGGGGATATCCATCTCTGGAAGGTATACTATCTGCATTAATTCTGCTAAGGGGAGGGAAAGAAAAATCTTCCAAGAGATAACCTTGGAGAAGTAAAGCTTATTTTTGCATAAAATATGCTTTGAGAAATAAATGGATCTATTAAGGATCATACCACAAAAATTCTTCCCAAATTAATAGTAATATTTGTACAAACTCCGCTGAGGGAAATGCAGATTTGGTGGGGATTATCAAAGAAAACACTTTGGGGTTTAACCACCTCGACGAAAACATCTCAAACTTGCAGGGGAAACAAGAAGTTAACATCATAGTAGAAATTTAACTTGCGGAGTATTTTAAAACTCAGCACAGGGTGAGAGAAAATCCAACAGTTGACCGCTATCTCAACACTTCTTAGTAGAAAATATTATTCTGGATTTGCCGCTTGAGTGGCATATAAAAGCGTCAAAACCAAAATAGAGAAGGTAAAAACCTATTGAGGATTCCTCATCAAACTTCAACACAAAGTGATATGGAATTTAACAACCATATTTCATGCATATATCTGCTTGATCACAGTCTGGCTGGGGAAGAAGATCATACTCAGCTAGAGAAATCTGAATCAAGGCTTAGCTGGGGAGTCCAGGTCTAGGATTCAATTGGGAAACATTGAATTCAGTAATCGACTGGGGAACACCTGAACTAGCACTTAGCTGGGGAAAACATCAACAAGAACAAACTCTGTTTGGGAGAATATCGAGTTTTGCTGTGTTAAATAAGCCGTATAGTGATTATCACGAGTGAAAGACAATTTATAACCTTTGCCCCATACTGCATGGCATACAAGGGAATTTTCCTCAAGAGGAAACTTTGTACCATAAGAACTTGAGATACTCTGCTTCAGTGTCTTCAAACTCTTGGAGAGATTTATCGAATCTCGACATAACTGCCCCAAATTGACTGAACTTGGTACATTCTTTGATCAATGGAGTATTCAAGCTTTGCCCATGTGAAAGCATCAACTAGGAAAACAAACTTGCTCATGCTCAACAAAGTTTTCAGGCAACATGCCTCTGAATATGATCATTCTTTGAAATGATTTTCCAATTACTCATTAGAGTTTCAGGCCTCAAAATATTAAACTCATCACTGATGTTCATATGTAAGCTTTTATGATGTCAAACAAATGTACACAAGCAGAAAATGTAAGCTTTTGAGAATGATAATTCTAATGCAATACACATGTTAATCTTGAAGTTTTTACTAAAAATAGGTCGCAAAACCCTGTGAATGAATCAATAGTTAGGATGCGACATTGGTTTTTGAATAAAAGATAACATGCATATACAATACCAACAAAGATCTTCTAGTACAATTCATGGGAGTCAGGAACACTGTCTCGTTGAAGTACGCTTTTCAAAATAAACTCTGCTTCAATTAGGTCTTTTGAGGGTTTTAACGTGGCCTGGTTCACGATTTTTTAGAAAAACATTTTAGGCTCAAAGTTTATTCATACCCACCCATTCCCCGTGATGCTCTTCATTCCTACATTCAACTAATTTGACACAAATGTTCATCTCTCAAAAGGATTTTGTGATGGTTGAGGAACCAATGAAATTGATGATTTAAGAACCAATGAGGTTTTTTAGGAATAATAATCACCCTTTTTGTCTTTTGTGTTTGTAGTCACACAAATTTGTTCTTTTGATAAGGATTTTCCTTTGTAATCCTTTCTTTTTGCTTTTCGCATTTTTCATTCTTTTGTTTTTCCCTAATTTTTGTCTGTACTAATTCTTTTGAATTTTTTTTGATGTCCAGTGGTGTCGCTACTGCGAAAATCGCCGCCGGCTGAACAGAAGAGTCGCCACCGTGCGTTATTTATCCCAAAGGAGGGAAAGGAAACACTCGAAGTAAACCTAACGCAAAGACGGGAAAAGGTATGGTCGTCGCAACCAAAACCTGGATTCGGGAGTCGGTTACGCAAGGGGAAGGTATTAGCACCCCTCACGTCCATCGTACTCGATGGGATCGACGCTTGCTTGGTTTGTACGGATTATACTTCTATCTAAACTAAAGGATGAGGTCTGAAAAGAAAAGAAAACATGACTCGGCAAAGCATCGCGCTTTATGCCTACGTATTCCCGTCTGGAACGAGAAATCAGAGTCAACGTAGTTCGCCTAACTACGGGGGAGGATGGGTGAAGGTTGCTCGCTAGGATATCGCATCCTATGCCTACGTACTTCCACACAGCATGGAAGATCAGAGCAAACGTAGTTCGGGCTACGCACGACACAAGCTGTTCAAGTGTCTTTTATGAAAAATCTCACCTTAAACAAGGGTTTTCTTATTGCAAAAAGGTTGATGTTTGTTCAAATCTTTTGACGGAAGAAATGAATTGATTTCTGTTATAACGTTTATTAATGTTTTTATGTTGTTTTGAGGAAAGAAGAGATGACACTCTACAAATCCTAGGGTTGGAAAAGGGGATAAAATCTACCCTAATGTTATCATGCATGGGTTAAGACCTAATGTCTATCATGCTCCTCTCTTGCGCAGAGAGAAACAGAGATCCTAAGGGATAAACGAAACAACAACATCAGATATATACAATAAAGCAGTAAAATGCATGAATGCAACAATACAAGCGAGGCAAGGGAGTCCCACTCAACCTCGAACCTAGAAAACAATAGGCAAAAGTGAACAGAATTCACTTTCAACCTAACAGGTTAAACGACAAACAATACAGTCAGGGAAATTCACACAATACATCAAGAATATCAACAGCTAAAATAAACAGCAAAAGCAATCTTCATCAGCATCTGTCTTCAAGTCAGCATCAACTATCTACAAGCTTCAAGCAAGCATCAGTCTTCTATCTTCAATCTCCCAATGGCTTTTCTTCAAGTCCTACTCTCCAAGCTGAGGAATCAATCACAAGAATGAACTGGGTGTTAAGCAATTAGTTGACCACCAAAGGTGGCAAACAGACTGTTAACAACACAAAGAATATTTCTCTCAAGAGTTCTATCTCTTAGACACTATCACCAAGCCTTCCAAAGGAAGGGGGTGAGTGTCTTAGAGAGACTCTGCATCATAGAGAGGGATGAAGGCAATCAAGACCTTCCATGTTTGGGAATCAAGTTTTCTACTTTAGAGCTCTGCCTAACTCCTAGATCCTATATCTTCAACAGCTGCCAGCAAGAGATACTCCTCATCAACTCTGGAAGTTGGTCTTCATTCTCTAATCTTCAAATGGGCTTCATCAATACAATCTTCAGCTCAAACCCCAAGCCCCAAACAAACCCAATACCCCACACAGTCAAAAAATAAACCCTAAAGAGGGCACACCACACAATCAATCAAATACAAGCAATATACTAATAGTAATAGGGGAAGCCTAATATTTTCTAAGGGATCTATTATCTACCCATAACCCCTATAGTCCCATACCCCAAAATCAAATTAAAATTCCTAAAAGAAATGATTTATCTCACCTATGTTCACTTAAAACCCTAGTTTTAACCACTCTAATCTCACCTAATCAAATCACCTAAAAATTAATCCTAAAATTATGAATTAAATCCTATGAGGAAGCTAAAGTCCTAAGTTAATCACCCTAAAAAGAATGGACCCTAGATCTAAGGGGAGCTAATTGAACTAAAATCAACAAAATTAAGTACTAAACTAAACTCATTAAAAAGCTATTTACAATAAAAATACACAAAACATACTAAAACAAAATAAAATGATATTTTTATTATTGGATATTTTTCTTAAGAGAATTATGAAGCTACCACAAAAAGAATCAATTAAAAATAATCGTTTTTCAATTTTATATGGATTTTTTAAGATGCAAAAAATATTAAAGAAAATAAAAATCACAAAAATGAATTAACTTGGGGAGGGGGTGTCAGAAGTAATGCGCTCAGTTCATATTGCTTGATGGTCCAGAAGGTGGGGGCGCAGATATCAATTATGTTAAGCCCAGTTAGTTCAGAAATTCAAAATAAAAAAACAAAGAAAAAGATTAAACGCTCGGTGTAGATAGCAACGATTTCCAGTTCAATTCCATTGGGCTTAGGTTTGGGGGTGGGGTTAGCATTGCTGATCCAGGCCCAGGCGTTTCATTTAGTGAAACGCTGCGTTCCGTCTTCATCAATTCCCTCCGTTTCTCTTTTGAATTATGGCTGTGCGATTGGTTTAAAAGGTCAAGATTTTGAAACGATCCAACGACCATGGTGTCGTCTTCTCCAAATGGACCTAGGGTTTCAGTTTTCCATATCCATGCATGAACCTTCAACTCGTTCGATCTCCCTCGATTCTCCATCAAATCCCAAACTATAAAGAGCAATCTTGCTCTATTCTTTCCTAGGAATACAACCCTATCCTTGGTTTTGATTAAAACTCCATAGAACTCACAAACAGAGGACACGAAATCATCGGTCCCAAGAATTCTCACTGTGATCAACCCTAGAAATTCTAGATTCTAATGGCACTAATGTGTTCTTCATGTCTCACTGATCTCAGTATGCTATTGTATGTGAATTATTGCTCAATAATCTATGAGTTCTTGATCTTGAAAGATTCATCACCATGTTATCAATCCTCACGAAATTCACCCTAACTTTCTGAATTCAATCATCTGATCAACCCTAACAGTTCTAACCTATTCTTTCTACCTAATTAACACATAAACAAGGAGATAGAGGAGAATTCACCAACCTGCTAGGTAGCTATGGCAGAGGTGGTTCCAGTCCAATCCAATGCTCGTAATCCTTCGAGAATGATCCTTGATTGATGAGGAGCTTTCTGTTTGCAAAAGAATGTATGGAAAATGCTTGGATGAAGAGATTCGAAACTGTTATGGATCTTGAAACTTCAAACCCTAGCTCTTCAATCTTCCATGGATGTCTCTCTAATTCAGCATGTATGCACTCAAGAGATTCAATATATTGTGGATGAAGAAGAAAAATGAACAGAATTGGTGTTGATTGTATGAATTCACTCTTTCTTACAATGGAAGCAACAATGGAATTCTCACTTTTCTCTCTCTCTTTTCACCAACCCCTTCCACCAATGATCCACATTCATTATATAGATGAGGATGGAAATGTCTAGAACATTCTGGATCCCTCTAGGAGAGTGTAGAATATCTCATGGATTTCTCATGATATGGCATAATGGAACTTATCATCTCATGCAATATCTCATGCCTAGACTTGGTACATCCCTTTAATCATGCTTGAAAATCTTCTTACATGAGTTATTGGGAGTGTATGTGTGAAAAACAAGCTGATCCCTTCATTATGTTGAGTTTTGCAAAGTTGCCTTATTATGAAAGTGACATGATTACAAAGCATCCCCCATTTTTAGGCCTCAAATCAAAAATGTGTTTAAACCATTGTTTTCAAAATGTTGTTTGGAATCAAATTGGTATATTACATGACCCATTTTGGATTTGTAGATTGCCCAAACCAATTTTCAATCTCAACTTTTTCAAGTTATGTCCATTTTTTAAGTCATTTTTCACCAACTTTTATCAATTTGAGTTCTATGCATTTCCAAACTTCCATGACCTCTTTTCTAGACTTAAAATTCCATTTTGAGCAACTTTGATGTTGTGAAGTTTTTCATTTGAAGCTTCCTTGTATGAGTTTTAGGCATAGGCTAAGAATGACCTGTAATTCTCAAAGGACCAAAATACCCTTTTCTTTCCAAGACCATAAGTAGAGTTCCACAAATCATATGAAGGCATACCATACCTTCCTAGAAAGCTAAGACAATAAGGAACAACTCTCATGTTGGCCATAAATCCATTTGAAATCTCCTTGAAGGTAAAAAGTTGCTTGGAAGACAGACAACTTTCACAGACAAATTTCAGTGCCCTCAGATGACCTGTAACTTGCAAGAGCTATAACTTGAGTTCTATAAATAATCTTGATGACTTCCACAACTCAAATTAAATCTATGAAGATACTCTACAAATTTAATGTGTACCATAAATTCATATGAAGCTTGCATCTTGAGTTACACTGCTTTGAAGTTTGACCTAAATCAGGTGATTTTACACTGAAACCCTAATTTAGAAACTCCTCTTCTCCTTGACTCCTTCTGATTTTTCTTTAGCACAACACCATATCCATATCCATATAGCAAATAATGAATCCCACATTCTTCAAATGATCCTTGATGCCTTTCAAAACAAGTCTTTGACCTAGGGTTGACCTAGTGTTGACCCAGATAAAACCCTAGTTGACTGACTTCAACTGAGGCTCTTGCAATCATTCCAATGTCTTGGTTACTCCTCAAAAATGATCATCTAGGCTCTTCATAACATCCATACACACCTCATGCTCCTGGCTCATGGCTCACACTTCCTCTGATGATCCCCAAATAACCTCAAGATAGGGGAGAACTCACTGATCAACCTGTCAACTCTTCAAAGCTCAAATTCTTCCCCGATGACCTGAGTAGTCTTGAATATGAATGAAAACCCTTGGATCTGCCTCTTGAGATAGGAATAACACTTGATCCCCTGATTAAGATATCTTACTTATGCTATGCAATGCAGATGAATACACTATATACATGATACCAATGCAAATGATTATGTAATTGAAACATAAACCTAGGTTAGAAAAGGTTGGGCAAATTTTGGGGTGCAACAGCTGCCCCTATTCAAGCGGCTTGGACCCGACTGAACGAAGAGCGCGCAGCCTTCAGACATTCGAGGTACGAGACGGTTGAATACGAAAGAACCCGTAAATTTGCCAACCGCAAAAATAAATTGCGTATACGACCCCTGCTTGGGAAAACCCTTCAGGGAAATGACTTCTGTTGTCACGGCAACAACTAACCACTCCTCTGTCAATCTGTTTTTGTAAAATAATCTGATGTTGTCCGCAGACCACTCTATTCCGAAGAAATGAGCATACACCAAACAAGGAGAAATTGTTGACATCACTTATCAACCTCTGTTGATCTCACTTATCAACCTCTGTTGATCTCACTTATCAACCAAGCACACGTTAACCAGCGGGAGAATATTGACTTCACTTGTCATGTTGACTTCACTGATCAACCTTTCGTATCCTGAAGAAACGAGCAAATGCTTAACTGCGGGAAAATGTTGATTTCACTTATCAACCTTCCATTCGTACCTGAACAAGCATCCTGCGGGGCCATGAGAAACTTAACCAAACAAATCTGAGAGGACAATTCTGATGACTGCCGTCAAACACCTGCTGGGGAAATTGGGAACTTAACCAAGCACCCTGACGAGAATAACCTTGTTGAAAAATACGAGGAATTTAACCAAACAACTCCTGTGGCGAATACCCTGCTGGGGACTATGAGGGACTTAAACAATTAACTCATTGAAGTAACACCCTGCTGGAGCACATAACTCTGCTGGGGAAATTACGAGTAACTACCCACAAACTGTATTACCGTCTTATAATGCTGAATCCACAACATCCTGAGAAAGACTCCGCTGGGGGGAATACAAGTAACTTAACCAAGCGACTCGTTGAAGAAGACCCTGCCGGGGACTACGTCTCTACTGGGGTAACTATGGGTAACCACCCAGAATCTGCATCATGCCATTTCCACCGTACCCTGATAAGGACTCGGCTGGGGAGAAAGAGAAGTGCTTGATCAAGCAACTCTGCTAGGGGAATATGACATGACGAACACGATCACTGCGTGCCTGGCACAACAACCCTCTGTAACAAGATGAACATGATCACTGCGTATTCTACACCACAACCCTCTTGACAGGAGGAAACCCGATCACTGCGCGTCCTGGCGTTGCAAACAAAATCACATAATGGGACAAACACGATCACAGCATGTTGCGTTACAATCAAAATCACACTGATCATAAATCCAACCAGATGAGGTAAACACGATCACTGCGTGCCAAACAGAATAAATCCACATAGAAGAGGCGAACACGTTCACTGCGTACTTCAACCACCCCTATGATGAACACGATCACTGCGTGTGCTGCAATAGGACAAACACGATCACTGCGTGTATTGACCGAAAAACCCCCAAAATGATGTCAACACGATCCCTGCGTGTGTCATAAAACCAACCCATGTAATAGGACGAATACAATTACTGCGTATGCTGACCAACAAACCCAACTGATACGATAACCACGATCACTGCATGCTCCGCATCACAAGTTCCCATGGTACTATCAACACGATCACTACGTGCCATACGAATACGATCACTGTGTATCTTGAAAACGATCACTGCGTGTTTGAACACGATCACTGCGTGTTTGAACACGATCACTGCATGCTCTGAGACACGATCCTCTTGACTGGAGAAAACACGATCACTGCATGCTGTGTGTCTCAACTAACCCACATAACATGGACGAATACGACCACTGCATATTCCAATCATACATAGGGTAAACGCGATCACTGCGCGTTTCATGTCACGGCCCTCTTGACTGGAGGAAAAACACGATCACTGCGCGCTGTGACACAACTTCAAACATGGGACGAATACGATCACTGCGTACTTCGGCCACCAACAACCAGATGAACACGTTCACTGCGTGCCTCACCCCATAACCAAACCGTATAACGGACGAATACGATCACTGCGTATACCGACCAACAAAACTGGATGAACACGATCACTGCGTGTCAATCTATAACCACTGTATAACGGACGAATACGATCACTGCGTATATCGACCAACAACATCACATGATATGGTAAACACGATCACTGCGTGCCCTGCCCAATAAAACCCCGCGACGATACCAACACGATCACTGCGTGCCTTACAAAACAATCTTCTCAGATCGGGACGAATACGATCACTGCGCCATTCGACCACAGATACACATACCAAGATCAACACGATCACTGCGTGTCCTACGACATGAACCCCATAGATGGTACAAATACAATCACTGCGTACTTGGGCCACAAATCAACATCTCAAAATCAACACGATCACTGCGTACCTTACAATATGAACCCTGTATATGGTATAAATACGATTACTGCGTACTTTGACCATAAAACAGCATCTTCCTGAATCACGATTTCTCTTATCGGCAGGGAACAACACATCAGAAACCGAAGAGGTAACCACCTGGCTTATGTTTCAAAAATGCACGTTTGATAATGACGTAATGCTTCCACACAGCATGGAAATGCTACATGCTCATGTGAAATGCAAATGCTCATGATGCATGTTTATGCAAAGAGTTGCTTCAGCAAAATAAATGCTGAAGACACACTGGATCCGCTGGGGATGATCGGAATACTACCGATACGCTTCCAACAAAATAAATGTTGGAAAGATGAACTAACTCCGCTGGGGATAACCATCCTGCTAGGAAAGTAGCTCACGAACTCAAAACTCCAAAATCTGCTGAGGACGATCCTCCTGACGAGGAAGAGCGACTTGCTGGGGAAAGAAAGGACAATCGTGCTCGGGAAAACTCCTTTCAGCAGCTCCAACCACCTGATCACACTCTGTGGGGAACCTCTCCTGCTATCACTGAGCTGGGGAAATCATCCCACTATCACTGAGCTGGGGATTGAACTACACATTCTGATTTGCACTGCACAAGAACTCTCTGGGAAGTTAATCACATTTGTCTTGACCTTCGTTGAGGAGGACTCTACTCTGCTTGATAAGCTAATTCTGAACTACTGAAGATACATTGATCTTTTCCTTTGACGTAATTTCCGCTCTCCTGGGGGGACAACATTCAATTTTGCCTGGGGCGACTTCATTGGGGAAAGACACAACATTCAACCTCTGGAGAGGGTACCAGCCTGCCATGGACTCTGGCGGGGAACTTTGCGAGCTTTCGAATACCTGCAAAAGTCAACAAGCAAACACAAGGCAATCTATGCAAAAAAGAAACATCTTGGTAGTCACCCGCGACAACCATTCAGGTAGTTTCTGGTTTTAACAATCATCGGCCGAGGCCCGCCTGGTTACACGCATGTAAGTTTATCAAAAAACATTGGCGTTTTTTACAAACAAAACTGTAAAAAATTAAAACCAAAGTCACACACTACACTGAATAAAACACTTTATTGATAACGGCCTGAGAATAGGCGAGATTTGTACATCAGATGCAACTCCTGAAAAGAGGTAGTCACACATAAACAAAATGCAGAAGCATACAAACATATAGAATAAAATTTGTACACATGTCGGCAACGTGTTACAGACGAACACCATGAACTGACCCTCCTATGACTCGTCGGACTCTGACGCTTTCCGATCTTTGTTTTCGGAAGAGATTGCTTTGGATAATTGACCCCCAGATGCTCCCAAACCGCTAATCATCAAACTTGGACCGCAGTCATTTGCTTCTCAAATCCCTAACTTTTGCGTGAATCGCCCTTTGCGGGTTTTCGATTCACCGGGATACCCTTTTTTGCCGAAGCCGCCCAGTGTAGGTTTTCGACTTCGCGGGTGTACATTTTTTTCGTTATATCCCTAACTTTTGCCCGAACCTTTTTATTCTGTTTTTTTGGTTCGCCAGGATGCCCCATTTTTTCCTGGACTCTCTTTTTACTGTCCAGCGGGTCAATTTTAAGCAAAGTATTTTTTAACTGCGTCTGAGTTCACAGGGGACGAAAAGTCTTCACCATCCATGGTGGATAACAATAAGGCTCCTCCGGAGAAGACCTTTCTCACGACGTATGGACCTTCGTAATTAGGAGTCCATTTGCCCCTGTGATCCGATTGCGGTGGGAGAATCTTCTTCAGCACAAGATCACCCGTCTGAAAGCTTCGAGGTCGAATCTTCTTGTCGAACGCTTTTTTCATCCGGCTCTGATACAGCCTACCATGAGCAATGGACGCCAGTCTTTTCTCATCTATCAAGCTCAGCTGATTCAATCTACCTCTCACCCATTCTGCCTCGTCCAGCTTAACATCAAGCAAAACCCTCAAAGACGGTATCTCAACCTCCAATGGCAGGACAACCTCCATGCCATATACTAGTGAGAATGGTGTTGCCCCGGTTGATGTACGCACTGTAGTACGATAACCGTGCAAAGCGAATGGAAGCATCTCATGCCAATCCTTATACGTTACCACCATCTTCTGAACAATTTTCTTTATGTTCTTGTTGGCCGCTTCAACAACGCCATTCATCTTGGGTCTGTAGGGAGATGAATTATGATGCTCGATCTTGAAATTCCGACACAGATCTTTCATCATCTTGTTGTTCAAATTCGAACCATTATCAGTAATGATCCGTTCAGGAATACCGTATCTGCAAATTATATCCTTCTTGATAAATCTGGCCACCACTTGCTTCGTCACATTGGCGTAAGATGCTGCTTCCACCCACTTGGTGAAGTAATCGATCGCGACCAGAATGAAGCGATGCCCGTTAGAAGCAGTAGGCTCGATCTTGCCAATCATATCGATTCCCCACATGGAGAAAGGCCACGGAGAAGCCATAACATTCAGTGGACTGGGTGGCACATGGATCTTATCAGCATAGATCTGGCACTTGTGACACCGCTTGGCAAATTTGAAACAATCAGTTTCCATTGTTAACCAGTAATACCCCGCTCGCAACAACTTTCGGGTCATAGCATGCCCACCAGCATGTGTACCAAAAGTTCCTTCATGGACCTCTTCCATGAGTAAATTGGCTTCCTTCTCGTCTACACACCGGAGGAGTACCGAATCGTGGTTCCTTCTATACAAAACGCAGTCGGGATTCAGATAGAAGTTGCCTGCTAATCTCCTTAGAGTCTTCTGATCACGACTGGATGCCCCAGCCGGATATTCCTTATTCTTCAGGAAGTTCTGTATATCGAAGTACCAAGGTTTACCGTCAGATGCTTCATCAATTGCAAACACAAAGGCCGGCCTATCAAGGCGAGAGATGACAATGCTGGGAGCCTCATTCCAGTGGTTGACTTTATACATCGAGGATAACGTTGCAAGGGCGTCCGCCATTTGATTCTCCGCCCGAGGTACATGATGGAACTCCACCCTATCAAAGAAAGGTAGCAACCTTCTCGCATAATTCATGTACGGTATCAGATTAGGTTGGCGCGTCTCCCACTCTCCCTTAATCTGATTCACAACCAATGCTGAATCCCCATATACGTCCAGATTCTTGATCCTCAGATCGATAGCCTCTTCTAACCCCATAATGCAAGCTTCGTACTCGGCTTCGTTATTCGTCACTGGAAAAGTCAATCTGGCTGTGAACGGGATGTGCGACCCGTGGGGAGTTGTAATGATTGCCCCGATCCCACTACCATACGAATTGACAGCCCCATCAAAAATCAGTTGCCACTGGGAACTCCGCTCAGGACCCTCATCAGGCAATGGCTCATCACAATCTTTAGCCTTCAAGTACATTATGTCCTCATCAAGAAACTCAAACTTCATAGGCTGATAATCCTCAATTGGCTGTTCGGCGAGATATTCGGACAGAACACTTCCCTTAATGGACTTCTGAGAAACATACTGGATATCGTATTCTGTCAATACCATATGCCATCTAGCAATCCTTCCAGAGAGCGCTTGCTTTTCAAACACATATTTGATCGGATCCATCTTCGATATCAGCATGGTTGTATGATTCAGCATGTACTGTCTTAGGCGTTTGGCAGCCCACGCCAATGCACAACACGTCTTTTCGAGCATAGAGTATCGAGATTCACAGTCCGTGAACTTTTTACTCAATTAGTAAATTGCATGCTCTTTCCGCCCTGTCTCGTCATGTTGACCGAGAACACAACCCATACTGTTCTCCAGAACCGTCAGGTAAATAATCAGTGGTCGTCCCGCTACTGGGGGTATCAACACCGGAGGTTCCTGCAAGTATTCTTTTATCTTTTCAAATGCCCTTTGGCAATTGTCGTTCCATACCACCGCTTGATTTTTCTTTAACAGTTTGAATAATGGTTCACACGTGGTCGTTAGGTGAGAGATGAACCTAGCAATGTAGTTCAACCTCCCTAAGAATCCACGGACTTCTTTTTCTGTTCTCGGTGCTGGCATCTCTTGTATTGCTTTTATTTTTGCAGGATCGACCTCAATTCCTTTCTTGCTCACAATGAACCCCAGTAGCTTCCCGGATCTCACTCCGAAGGTACATTTATTAGGATTCAGCCTCAGCCTGAATTTCCTCAGCCTCTTGAACAACTTCAGCAGATTAACCAGATGTTCTTCCTCTGTTTGAGACTTGGCAATCATGTCATCGACATACACCTCAATCTCCCTGTGCATCATGTCGTGAAAAAGCGTCGTCATGGCCCGCTGGTATGTTGCACCAGCATTTTTCAAACCAAAGGGCATCACCTTATAACAGAAGGTTCCCCACGGGGTGATAAAGGTCGTTTTTTCCATATCCTCCGGAGCTATTTTGATCTGGTTGTACCCCGAAAATCCATCCATGAAAGAGAATACCGAAAACTGAGCCGTATTGTCAACTAACACGTCAATATGCGGCAGCGGGAAATCATCTTTCGGGCTCGCTTTGTTTAGATCCCTATAATCAACACACATCCGAACCTTACCATCTTTCTTTGGCACAGGCACGATATTAGCGACCCAAGTGGGATAAGTGGTAACAGCCAGGAACCCAACATCCCATTGTTTCTGCACTTCTTCCTTTATCTTCATAGCCATGTCAGGACGAGTCCTTCTGAGTTTCTGCTTCATAGGCGGGCAATCTTCTTTCAACGGCAGACGATGAACAACCATATCGGTATCCAAACCCGGCATGTCCTCGTAGGACCAAGCAAATATATCACTGTATTCACGCAGCATCTCAATAAGCTCTCGCTTGATGTCAACTTGCAATGCGGCCCCTATACGGATATTCCTGACGCATTCTTCAGACCCCAAGTTGACAATATCAATCTCTTCCTGGTGAGGCAGAATGACTCTCTCCTCCTGCTTCAATAACCGACTAAGCTCTTCTGGTAAGTCACTATCCTCCTCAGCTTGGAAGATCGGATGCTCGAAGTCTAAACGAGTCATAGGAAGTTTTTGGTCGGTGTCATCTGAAAATTCATGAATCCTGCGAGGGAAACAGTTAAGTGCTTCAAAAATGATGTACAAGCAAAATGCATAACCACGCTGCCATTTTATTGAAAAAATAAAAACAGAAAGAAAAGGATCACAACATTTGAATGTAAAAAACGCCGTCATTTATTGATCATGCAAACATACAAGTAAACAGTTAGGCCCTAAGAAAAAATCATCGATGCCCCGGGCAAGGCATGTGATCATACAATGACTGAAAAAACAACGCATTACTGTTTGGTGACTTGGATGACGTCCTGGATGGACCAGTTGCATAGGCTTTGCCCCGGCGTGCTGGGTCGAATCCATGTGTCCATGTCGCAATCGCTATCCACTTCCTCCGTATCAGACACGGCATTAATCCTTTCGAATCTAACTCCTCCGGGCGTGAACACCACAGGTCCCTTGTACTTAGGCGCACTCTGCGAGGGAGATGGGCGGTACCCCAAGCCATACCTATCTTGCTTCACTGGGATGTCCAGAACCTGCCCCCACTTATGAGTCTCTCCTGCTTGTACCAACGCCTTGGCTTCTTTATATGAGGAGACGACCACCTCCTTCCCTTCACTCTTTAACGGAGCTTCTTCTTTAACCTTCACCCCTTCGAACGCCTGACACAGCGTTTCATGAATCTCTCCATCTACCTCCACGTACTTGAAAGAAGACAAATGACTGACTAAGATATCCTCTTCGCCACACACTGTCACAATACTCCCCTCAACCATATATTTCAGCTTCTGATGGAGCGTGGAAGTTACTGCCCCAGCGGCATGAATCCAAGGTCTCCCGATCAAACAACTATATGCAGGCTGGATGTCCATGATGTAAAACACTGTATCAAACACCTCCGGACCTACCTGAATGGGTAACGTCACCGACCCGAATACTGACCTCCTTGTTCCGTCAAAGGCCCTCACTACCAAATCACTAGGTGTGCACAACAACCCGCGGGTGTCTAATTTCAACAGGGCTTTCTTTGGTAACACGTTCAACGAGGACCCAGTGTCTACCAGCACATGGGATAAAATGGTGCCCCTGCATTCGATAGAGATGTGCAAGGCATTATTATGATCACGCCCCCGAGGTGTTAGGTCAAAATCCGTGAATCCCAGTCCATGCCCAGCGTTAACATGTGCCATGACTCCCTCCAGCTGATTAACTGAAATCTCTTGCGGCACGAAGGATGTTTCAAGTACCTTCAACAGGGCCTTTCTATGCGCCTCAGAACACAACAACAACGATAATATGGAGATTTTTGACGGGGTCTGCTGCAGGTGATCTACAATCTTGTAATCACTTTTGCGGATCAACCTCATGAATTCTTCCACATCTTTGGTTATCGGCTCTTTCTCTTTACTCCCCGAAGATTCCCCCTCAACAACTTTGTTCTTACCCCTGGCAAGCCTCTCTGCTTCAACCTCAGGTGAAGTGAAAATTCTCCCGCTCCGGGTTATACCACCCGCTCCCACTATGTTATCCACGGATCCCACTGGCGGATCATTCAAGTCAATCTTTTCCCCATTGCAATACACCTCAGCACCATAGCACCACGGGACTGCCTTTGTGCTTTCATAAGGGACTGGCTTAGCCTTGGTAATAGTAATGGTCGGTCTTGATGATGCCGAAATTGTCACTGATTTGAACGGAATGGTGATCGTAGCAATCTCCCTGCGCTCTTTCTCGGATTCTGTCTCAACAACCTTCTCTCGCCCCACAACCCTGTCAAACTGCAAAATTCCTTCATCAATCAAACTTTGAACTCCCCTCTTCAAATTCTCACAGCCCCCCGGTTGAATCAAACAGTCACCACACTCTTCACTGCAACCGGGATAGACAGCTCCTTTCAATAAACGCTGCTTTACGTAACTCAAAGGGGTTTTCAGCTCGCTCACTTCTGAAACCAAGTTCAACTCATCATCTACCATGATTGCATTGGCCCCAGCCCCACCATGCTTGGGCATTGGCTGCTGCATGATATTGGGACCTTCCTTCCCGAAGTTGATAGCCGTACTATCAAGCAAGTCCTGTACTTTATGCTTGAAAGCCAGGCAATTTTCAATATTGTGCCCCGGTGCACCCGAATAGAAGTCACAGTGCTCATTAACATCATATCCGACTGGCGGCTGGCCAGTTGGTGGTGCTAAAGTCCTCTTCTCGACTAACTGCAATTTCAACAAAGTTTGAAGGAGCTCCGCATATGATACCGGCGGTACCTCGAATACTCTCCTCGGTCGGGGGTTCTGAAGTCTGCGCTGATTATTATTAGGCTGCTGCTGCGCCTGCTGCGGTGGTTGCTGTCTTTGCTGCTGTGAAGGCCCCGGAATGGTTACACTTGCAACTTGCGACTGCTGATGCCAGTTCTGACTTTTATTCCTTCGTCGAGCACTGTATACAGCGTTGGTATCACCCTGCCTTTTACCACCAAACGTCTTCTTATTACCTCCTGCGGAACTGGACTCACCCGCTTGAATTTTACCAATCTTTACCCCGTTTTCAATGCGCTCCCCCATCAAGATCAACTCAGAGAAAGTACTCATCGAAAAATTAAGCAACCGGTCATAGTACATTCCAGAAAAAGTTCCTATGAACATATCCATCATTTCGCGCTCCACCATTGAAGGGTGTACCCTAGCAGCCAGATCTCGCCATCTCTGGGCGTATTCTTTAAAGCTCTCGCTAGACTTTTGAGACATGCTTTGCAACTGGACTCGGTTAGGGGCGAGATCACTATTATATTGATAATGTCGAACAAAAGCTTCTGCCAGCTCTTTCCAACTCCTGATCTGAGTAGGCTCCAAGCTCATGTACCACTCCAGCGATGGCCCTGACAGGCTATCCTGGAAGAAGTGCATTAGCATCTTTTCATCCTCAGAATACGCAGACATACGCCTGTAAAATGCGCGCACATGCACCTTAGGGCGTGTATCCCCTTTGTACTTATCAAATGACGGCGCTTTGAATTTCAGCGGGACCTTCAACCCTGGGACTAACCCCATATTTGACATATCCAGCCCAAGAGCATTCTGGCTGGCCAATCCGTTCACCTTTTCTTCTAGCAATCTCATCCGATGGTTGTCATCCCTGGCTCTTTCACAACCCTCATTCTGACCAGAGAACACATCCTCCTGACGATCCTCCCAGTGAGGTACCGTATCATATCCAACATAATCTGCATCGCGGCCCGGACCTGTTTGGACGTACCTGGGGTCATACCTCAGGTTACCCATCTCTTGGGTGTTATATGCACCAGTTCCATATCCGAGATTACCATAGCCACCAAACCCAGCCTTGGCGCCAGCCATGCTGCCATATCCCATATTCACACCATTGAAGCCCTGATTACCATTAATACCATTCATTCCAATGTTCTCAACGCCCCCATTGAAACCCTGGTTGAAAGTACCCACAAATACCCCAGCAGTATCTGTATTGACATTCATATTACCGGCGTTCCCACCTCCACCTACAGGACCAGTTTCTCCAGCATTCAAACCGGTTACGGGAATAGCATCAGCACTTTGACGATTCTCAATTCAGGGAGAAGCAGCAATGTTTTCACCATGCGGTGTCCCGTTATTTTCAGCCCGTGCGACTATCGGTTGAACCAGACTCTGCAGCTGCTCTTGTCCTTTGGCGATAGCCTCCATGGTTTGCATGAGCAGGGCCATCCTGTCACGCATCTCTTGCATTTCACTCTGCACGTTGTCCATGATCTTCTTCTGGTTAATCCTTGTAGAGTAACGGTGGACCCGCTTTTCTGCAATCCTGAAAATACCTGAAACGGATGCAGGAGATAAGATACACGAATCACAAACCTGCAATGCAAATATGAGTATGTATGCAAAATGCAATATGTGTCTGTGCATTAGGGATTATCATTCCCCGATTCTAGTGTGAATGTGCCAGTGCAGTGACAGTGCTAGCAAGACAGTGATTGGAGCCAAATCATAGAAATCCTCGTATATTGCAGAGAAATCCAAGAATACAATATCACTGAGTGTACAATAAGAAGGCATGACCTCAACCAACAATCCTGGTGATGGTCAGCACAAATGCAAATATAGCATACACATGAAATGGTCAAGTACACCCATGAGCCTGGTACTCTTCTAGTAACTTCCTAGTCTCTGGATGACTTGGTCGGGTAAGCAGCCCCTCGACAAGTTGATTTCTTCGTTTGAGAACACGTCGCACGTCACCAGCAGTTTCCTCCCATGCCCCTACTCCGAAGCGATCCTCTAGCTTCCGCTTCTGAGACACAACTTCGTTTCTGCCTTCGATGGCCTTGTTCAATGCCTTCTGGAGACTATATCTGGCCATTACCTCCTCTTCATGCTTCTTGATGCTAGCCTTCAACTGCTCTTCGAGTTCAGAAATTTGCTGCTTCAATTTATCTTCCCTCTTTTTGTTATTGGTTAGCGTAGCATTCCATGTCTTGTTACAAGAA
This sequence comes from Lathyrus sativus, assembly GCA_963859935.3. Taxonomy (NCBI): domain Eukaryota; kingdom Viridiplantae; phylum Streptophyta; class Magnoliopsida; order Fabales; family Fabaceae; genus Lathyrus; species Lathyrus sativus. The sequence goes on along the minus strand of OZ012737.1, from coordinate 648,833,293 downwards.
GAGATTTCTCGGTGAGCGGCGTCGAGTGCTTTCTTTTTGGACTCCAACATGTCATGAGAGCTTCTGAACTCTTGACCCAGACGTTCGCGCTTCTTTTTCTCCTCAGTCAACTCAGCACCTAGCCTGTTTACTAGTTCGATTTGCTGTTGGAAAGAACGTACAGCCTTATTCTTCTCACTCCGCATTTGAGCCAACTCCTTTTCTAACTCTTCATTAATCTTCATCAAGGCTTCCTTTTCTTTCACAACTTGCTCGTAGGCCTCCCTAGTGACATTGGTTGGTTCTTCTACCGGAATATGAACAGGGACCGGCGCAGCTGGAAATGGCATCAGTAACCGTCTTGCTCTCTCTCGGATCCATGCTTTGTAGGGTGTGTATGCCTGACAATCATTCTTCCCCAACAGTGGTTTCCCTTTTCTGTTAATACGCATCTAGGCATGCCGAAGCTTGGCTAGTAATTCTCCATTCAAATCACCGGTGAAGTACAGAGATTCCTGTACTTCTTCCTCCTGAGGCGGGTTCTTCAACGCATATCCAAACTGGCGAACAAACAGAGATGGGTTGTAGTTGATGCACCCTTTTCTCCATATCAACGGAACATTAGGATACCCAGAACAACTGAAAATAAGCTCAGACCCCAGCAAGTCTCGGTCAAACCACTCAATGTCTTCAGAAGATAGCCTCATCATGCGCTCTGGCCAATCAGCTGTAGTTGCACTATCCACAAAAGGTCCCTTCAGGGGAAGATGGCTCTTGAACCACATGTATAGCAAAGGCACGCAACAAGAGAAGTTCTTGCCTCTCCTGTTCTCATTTCTGTAGTGCATCGAATGGTAAAAGTCCCCGATCAATGTAGGTACCGGGTTGCCAGCAGCGAACAAATGAAATGCATCCCTGTCCACGAAGTTTGGGAAGTTGGGAAACAACACTATCCCATAGATGCATAGAGCCAAAATAGCGTTAAAGACCACCCAACACCCATTCTTGGCATACTCTTGAGCCTTACCAACCAGAAACTGGAGAGAGAAACCTGGAACCCCTCGCCAAGAAGTCATCAACAACTCAGAAGCATTCATGTGCAAGGCCTTAGCTAAATCCTCCAGCTTGGGCTCAGCGGCAGAGTGAATAAAAGGAACCGCATTCTGTACCGGCAGCTCAGTAAACTCCACATACTCCTCCATGGTGGGCCCCATGATAAAATCAGCAAACGTGAAGCATCTCAAAGCAGGGTCGTAGAATTGCATCAAGGTGTACAGCCCATTCAATTCATCATCAGTTGATTTGCGAACCAAACTCAACAGCCGTCCGTAACTCTGCCTGAAGCTTCTACGAGCATCCTCATCAGCAAGAGAAATCAGACCCAGGAGGGGAGTAATATCAGGGATAGGTAGCTTATAGGCAACTGTCATCCTCAAACCAGCCATGATCAATACTCAGAAGTCCAGACACTAGAACCAGGGAATATGCAAATGCACTTGCAGCACAGACACACGTTAATGGGATGCAATGATAATGATTATGCAAACAATGCAATGCAAGTAACATGCAACAGGGACCAAGTGCCATAGCTGAGAAGCCTGAACCATATCAAAAGTCTCAGATAGACCCTCCAGAATTCCTCAGACCCTGGTCTCAGATAGACCCAACATAGAGCTCCAACACTGGTCTCTGATAGACCCCATAACATAACTCCAACTGGTCTCTGATAGACCTCATACCATAACTCTGACTGGTCTCTGATAGACCTCACGACTGTCCATAAATACCCAGGATCTCAGATCAAGAAATAACCGGTATCTGAAGGTCTAGTTACCTGCATAACCCCAAACCCTCTCACAGGTAGGTGTCATAGTAACTGACAAAGGTATGGCATCCTATGCGGTCGTCGGCGTCACAAACTTTCAGGGTTGACGATACGATTCCCAGAAGGAGTGGCATCATCAAATCCTGAAGAGGCCTCACTTAGCCAACTTCCAAATGATCGGTCCCCAGAGTCGACAATCCAACTAACCAGCAACCCGAGCCACCCAAAGGGCAGGACAGGAGGCCAACCAGAAGAACCTCGTCTGAGTGTGGATTTCGCGGGACACTAGGACATGCAAAGCACGTGCGCGCCCACTAATCTCCACTCTAAATCTAGGTGCACTCAAGCCTAGGTCCGGCTTATCTCTCAATCATGGAACCCCCATCAAACCCACAATACAGCAATAATAATGACAATAAAATGCTGAAATGTAAATACAGAAAAGTAAATCCATACAAAATCCCCGACGGGAAAACAAGCGCTAGGATTGACTCTCTTAAGGGACGTTGGATCCCAAATGCATAAGGAACTATCACAGTCCTTAGCAGCCAGGGGACGTTGGATCCCCAGCAGAGTCGCCAGCTGTCGCTACTGCGAAAATCGGCGCCGACTGAACAGAAGAGTCGCCACCGTGCGTTATTTATCCCAAAGGAGGGAAAGGAAACGCTCGAAGTAAACCTAACGCAAAGACAGGAAAAGGTATGGTCGTCGCAACCAAAACCTGGATTCAGGAGTCACTTACGCAAGGGGAAGGTATTAGCACCCCTCACGTCCATCGTACTCGATGGGATCCACGCTTGCTTGGTTTGTACGGATTATACTTCTATCTAAACTAAAGGATGAGGTCTGAAAAGAAAAGAAAACATGACTCGGCAAAGCATCGCGCTTTATGCCTACGTATTCCCGTCTGGAACGAGAAATCAGAGTCAACGTAGTTCGCCTAACTACGGGGGAGGATGGGTGAAGGTTGCTCGCTAGGATATCGCATCCTATGCCTACGTACTTCCACACAGCATGGAAGATCAGAGCAAACGTAGTTCGGGCTACGCACGACACAAGCTGTTCAAGTGTCTTTTATGAAAAATCTCACCTTAAACAAGGGTTTTCTTATTGCAAAAAGGTTGATGTTTGTTCAAATCTTTTGACGGAAGAAATGAATTAATTTCTGTTATAACCTTTATTAATGTTTTTCTGTTGTTTTGAGGAAAGAAGAGATGACACTCTACAAATCCTAGGGTTGGAAAAGGGGATAAAATCTACCCTAATGTTATCATGCATGGGTTAAGACCTAATGTCTATCATGCTCCTCTCTTGCACAGAGAGAAACAGAGATCCTAAGGGATAAACGAAACAACAATAGCAAATATATACAATAAAGCAGTAAAATGCATGGATGCAACAATACAAGCGAGGCAAGGGAGTCCCACTCAACCTCGAACCTAGAAAACAATAGGCAAAAGTGAACAGAATTCACTTTCAACCTAACAGGTTAAACGGCAAACAATACAGTCAGGGAAATTCACACAATACATCAAGAATATCAACAGCTAAAATAAACAGCAAAAGCAATCTTCATCAGCATCTGCCTTCAAGTCAGCATCAACTATCTACAAGCTTCAAGCAAGCATCAGTCTTCTATCTTCAATCTCCCAATGGCTTTTCTTCAAGTCCTACTCTCCAAGCTGAGGAATCAATCACAAGAATGAACTGGGTGTTAAGCAATTAGTTGACCACCAAAGGTGGCAAACAGACTGTTAACAACACAAAGAATATTTCTCTCAAGAGTTCTATCTCTTAGACACTATCACCAAGCCTTCCAAAGGAAGGGGGTGAGTGTCTTAGAGAGACTCTGCATCATAGAGAGGGATGGAGGCAATCAAGACCTTCCATGTTTGGGAATCAAGTTTTCTACTTTAGAGCTCTGCCTAACTCCTAGATCCTATATCTTCAACAGCTGCCAGCAAGAGATACTCCTCATCAACTCTGGAAGTTGGTCTTCATTCTCTAATCTTCAAATGGGCTTCATCAACACAGTCTTCAGCTCAAACCCCAAGCCCCAAACAAACCCAATACCCCACACAGTCAAAAAATAAACCCTAAAGAGGGCACACCACACAATCAATCAAATACAAGCAATATACTAATAGTAATAGGGGAAGCCTAATATTTTCTAAGGGATCTATTATCTACCCATAACCCCTATAGTCCCATACCCCAAAATCAAATTAAAATTCCTAAAAGAAATGATCTATCTCACCTATGTTCACTTAAAACCCTAGTTTTAACCACTCTAATCTCACCTAATCAAATCACCTAAAAATTAATCCTAAAATCATGAATTAAATCCTATGAGGAAGCTAAAGTCCTAAGTTAATCACCCTAAAAAGAATGGACCCTAGATCTAAGGGGAGCTAATTGAACTAAAATCAACAAAATTAAGTACTAAACTAAACTCATTAAAAAGCTATTTACAAGAAAAATACACAAAAAATACTAAAACAAAATAAAATGCTATTTTTATTATTGGATATTTTTCTTAACAGAATTATGAAGCTACCACAAAAAGAATCAATTAAAAATAATCTTTTTTCAATTTTATATGGATTTTTTAAGATGAAAAAAATATTAAAGAAAATAAAAATCACAAAAATGAATTAACTTGGGGAGGGGGTGTCAGAAGTAATGCGCTCAGTTCATATTGCTTGATGGGCCAGAAGGTGGGGGCGCAGATATCAATTATGTTAAGCCCAGTTAGTTCAGAAATTCAAAATAAAAAAACAAAGAAAAAGATTAAACGCTCGGTGTAGATAGCAACGATTTCCAGTTCAATTCCATTGGGCTTAGGTTTGGGGGGTGGGGTTAGCATTGCTGATCCAGGCCCAGGCGTTTCATTTAGTGAAACGCTGCGTTCCGTCTTCATCAATTCCCTCCGTTTCTCTTTTGAATTATGGTCGTGCGATTGGTTTAAAAGGTCAAGATTTTGAAACGATCCAACGACCATGGTGTCGTCTTCTCCAAATGGACCTAGGGTTTCAGTTTTCCATATCCATGCATGAACCTTCAACTCGTTCGATCTCCCTCGATTCTCCATCAAATCCCAAACTATAAAGAGCAATCTTGCTCTATTCTTTTCCAGGAATACAGCCCTATCCTTGGTTTTGATTAAAACTCCATAGAACTCACAAACAGAGGACACAAAATCATCGGTCCCAAGAATTCTCACTGTGATCAACCCTAGCAATTCTAGATTCTAATGGCACTAATGTGTTCTTCATGTCTCACTGATCTCAGTATGCTATCATATGTGAATTATTGTTCAATAATCTATGAGTTCTTGATCTTGAAAGATTCATCACCATGTTATCAATCCTCACGAAATTCACCATAACTTTCTGAATTCAATCATCTGATCAACCCTAACAGTTCTAACCTATTCTTTCTACCTAATTAACACATAAACAAGGAGATAGAGGAGAATTCACCAACCTGCTAGGTAGCTATGGCAGAGGGGTTCCAGTCCAATCCAATGCTCGTAATCCATCGAGAATGATCCTTGCTTGATGAGGAGCTTTCTGTTTGCAAAAGAATGTATGGAAAATGCTTGGATGAAGAGATTCGAAACTGTTATGGATCTTGAAACTTCAAACCCTAGCTCTTCAATCTTCCATGGATGGCTCTCTAATTCAGCATGTATGCACTCAAGAGATTCAATATATTATGGATGAAGAAGAAAAATGAACAGAATTGGTGTTGATTGTATGAATTCACTCTTTCTTACAATGGAAGCAACAATGGAATTCTCACTTTTCTCTCTCTCTCTCTCTCTCTCTCTCTCTCTCTCTCTCTCTCTCTCTCTCTCTCTCTCTCTCTCTCTCTCTCTCTCTCTCTCTCTCTCTCTCTCTCTCTATCTCTCTTTTCACCAACCCCTTCCACCAATGATCCACATTCATTATATAGATGAGGATGGAAATGTCTAGAACATTCTGGATCCCTCTAGGAGAGTGTAGAATATCTCATGGATTTCTCATGATATGGCATAATGGAACTTATCATCTCATGCAATATCTCATGCCTAGACTTGGTACATCCCTTTAATCATGCTTGAAAATCTCCTTACATGAGTTATTGGGAGTGTATGTGTGAAAAACAAGCTGATCCCTTCATTATGTTGAGTTTTGCAAAGTTGCCTTATTATGCAAGTGACATGATTACAAAGCATCCCCCATTTTTAGGCCTCAAATCAAAAATGTGTTTAAACCATTGTTTTCAAAATGTTGTTTGGAATCAAATTGGTATATTACATGACCCATTTTGGATTTGTAGATTGCCCAAACCAATTTTCAATCTCAACTTTTTCAAGTTATGTCCATTTTTTAAGTCATTTTTCACCAACTTTTATCAATTTGAGTTCTATGCATTTCCAAACTTCCATGACCTCTTTTCTAGACTTAAAATGCCATTTTGAGCAACTTTTATGTTGTGAAGTTTTTCATTTGAAGCTTCCTTGTATGCGTTTTAGGCATAGGCTAAGAATGACCTGTAATTCTCAAAGGACCAAAATACCCTTTGCTTGCCAAGACCATAAGTAGAGTTCCACAAATCATATGAAGGCATACCATACCTTCCTAGAAATATAAGACAATAAGGAACAACTCTCATGTTGGCCATAAATCCATTTGAAATCTCCTTGAAGGTCAAAAGTTTCTTGGAAGACAGACAACTTTCACAGACAAATTTCAGTGCCCTCAGATGACCTGTAACTTGCAAGAGCTATAACTTGAGTTCTATAAATCATCTTGATGACTTCCACAACTCAAATTAAAGCTATGAAGATACTCTACAAATTTAATGTGGACCAGAAATTCATATGAAGCTTGCATCTTGAGTTACACTACTTTGAAGTTTGACCTAAATTAGGGGATTTTACACTGAAACCCTAATTTAGAAACTCCTCTTCTCCTTGACTCCTTCTGATTTTTCTTTAGCACAACACCATATCCATATCCATATAGCAAATAATGAATCCCACATTCTTCAAATGATCCTTGATGCCTTTCAAAACAAGTCTTTGACCTAGGGTTGACCTAGTGTTGACCCAGATAAAACCCTAGTTGACTGACTTCAACTGAGGCTCTTGCAATCATTCCAATGTCTTGGTTACTCCTCAAAAATGATCATCTAGGCTCTTCATAACATCCATACACACCTCATGCTCCTGGCTCATGGCTCACACTTCCTCTGATGATCCCCAAATAACCTCAAGATAGGGGAGAACTCACTGATCAACCTGTCAACTCTTCAAAGCTCAAATTCTTCCCTGATGACCTGAGTAGTATTGAATATGAATGAAAACCCTTGGATCTGCCTCTTGAGATAGGAATAGCACTTGATCCCCTGATTAAGATAGCTTACTTATGCTATGCAATGCAGATGAATACACTATATACATGATACCAATGCAAATGATTATGTAATTGAAACATAAACCTAGGTTAGAAAAGGTTGGGAAAATTTTGGGGTGCAACAAGTGGGATGCCCTAAATTTGCCTAAGTCATTTGTTCTCAAGTTTTCGACTTAGTGGGCTTTTTCTTTTTATTTATTTCCTTCTTTTGAACAAATCATGTGACATTGACTTATCTGACTTGCTAAGAAGGTTTGTGACTACCTCTTTCCTTTATGGATAAGGGATAACCATTATGGTTGATTCTTAGAAGCACGCTCCTTTTGAAATGTGAATGCTCGGCCAAATTAGTTGAAGACTACATTGCCCCAGGTTGAATGTGAGAGTTTTTTCATTTAGGAAAGAAACTCCTACTTCAAGTCTCAAAGGGGTTAACGAGGGATTATCTTCCTTATATCACCAGTGTTTGGGAATTTGAAATAATGACTTACAAGTTCAGCAGGGTCTTATCCAAAAGCATACAGCCAGGAATGTTGCTTTTTTCACTTCATCATCCTCCCTCTAAAAGTTTAAGCAAGAAGTTAGTATCGCAATGCAGAAAAACATTTTTATGAGTGAATACAAATGGATTACTTCAAGACAAACATATTTATTATATTATGATTAGCATTAAAAGAAAATAAACAAGTTTCTACATGCAAACCGAGGCTTGACAAACATGAAAGATTACAAATGAAAATGTAGTAATGAGCTAATTATTTGAGGAGACTGTCTCATTCTGAGCTTATGGTTTAACGAACATCCTTAATCTTCAAGTTGAAAAGTTGGCTCCAACTAAGGTGCTTCTTGCTCTAATCTTGGGCTTCTTTGAAAATATTGATGATGATTATTCTTTCCTCGGTGTCTTCTATGCTTCTCTTGGGAAATAGCATTGGAATATCCCTATTTCTTTTTAGAAAACCCACTCCCATATTTCTCAGTATTACCAGCAGAATTACCTTCTTTGCTCAATTATCCTTCACGAACCCCTTCTTCCAGGCGCATACCCATGTTTACCATCTCGGTGAAGTTACTGGGTGCACTAGCCACCATTCATTCATAGTAAAAAGAACTCAAAGTCTTCAAGAAAATCTTTGTCGACTCTTTTTCTTCCAACAAAGGACTAATCTATGCAGCAATTTCACGCCACTTTTGGGCGTACTCTTTGAAAGTTTCTTTCTCCTTTTGTGACATAGTGCGGAGTTGATCTCGGTCCGACACCAAATCCATATTATATTTGTATTGGCGAATACATGCTTCCCCAAAATCATTAAAAGTGCGAATCTAAGTATTGTCTAATCCCATGTACCATTTCAGAGCAGCGCCAGTGAGGCTATCTTGAAAATAATGGATTAGCAGCTGATAGTTGTCTGTATGAGTGGGCATTTTCCTCACGTATATAACAAGGTGACTTTGAGGACAAGTGTTTCCCTTATACTTCTCAAAATCAGGGACTTTAAATTTGGCAGGAATCTTCACGTTCGGAACGAGGCACAACTCATGAGCGTTCTTCCCAAACAACTCTTTCCCCCTTAAAGCTTTGATTTCTTTCTAAAACTCTTGAAATTGGTCTTGGAATTCGTCCATACTTTCATAAACGCCCAAGCTTTCACTTAGCTCACCATGAAAAATAGGTTCTTCAGCCTGCAGGATAGCATGCACCACAAGTGGAGGAATAGTCATGACAGGTTGAACAGTAGAAACTTCAACATCAAGTTTGTATCATTTTTCGAACAAAGTTCAAAGGCATGCCCTAGTAGGAATTTGGTGTGGTGGAGTATTGATCAGGGCCACAGAAATAGGAACAAAAACAACTTCAGAAATCACAGTATTTTGAAGCTGAGTTGCTAGTGAAGTAGGAGGAGGATGAAGAGACTGATTCTGAAGAGCAACCATAGATTCTACCAAAGCATTGAGTTTCTCCATCCCATCCCTGAGGGTTGTCACCTCTTCACAGAGTTCACGATTTTATTGCTCTAAATGATCTATTTTCCTTTGACGGTTAGCTCGAGTATTGTACGAGTGAGACATCTTGACTTCTGAGAATACCAAGAGAAAAGCAATAAGACACCTGTAAAACTCTGAAAATCAAGACCATATGCAAAATGGTGCACGATATGCAATGCAAATGTTTTTATTCAGTTTTCAAGGAACTTTAAGATTGCAAACATCATAAAGAAATAACACTTTTGGAATTCTGAAAAATATCATTTTACTGATAATTGGAAAGAGTTACAATTAGAAATGCAAGTTACAAAGGATCAAAATACAAAAGGAAAAAACTAGATCCTAAGGAATCCCATATAAGGATGATCCAACTCCAACCTGATACTTCCTTCTGAGCCTCTTGATCTCCCTCTCATAAGTGTCCGTCGCGGTGGCTTTCTCTAACACAAGCTGATCCACAATACCCTTCCAAGTACTTGAGGTAGGAGGATGAGATGATGAAGTACTAGAGGAAAATAAATCCTCTCTCCGTCTCTTCACAGCATGTTTTTCAAGCAACTCTATCAAGTCATCTTTCTCTTTCAGCTGCTCCTGCAGCTCTATCCTCTCAAGGTTTGAAGCATGACATTTATCTTCCACATATCATTCTCTTGCTTCATCTTGGCTAAAGCTTCTTGAAGTTCTCTCACATCTTCAGTAGGAATGGTGGGTGGTTTGGCAACCACTAGAGACATATGCTTCTCAAAAGCATAAGGCATCTTGAGCTCCCTTGCTATCTCCTTTACTCAAAGAGTATAAGGTTCCAAAGGTATACAATTTGGTTTTTAAATATTTCCCTTTCCTTTCCTATCCTATGGATATTGGACTAAGCATACGCCATCCTCTTTTTTCAAACCTTGAGTGTCTTTCCCTTCTTGGAAAAACAAACCCTCCAATATAATGTTATTAGGTTTATCTTTCAAAATATATCCAAGTTGACGTCTTGCTAAACTAGGGTTGTAGTTAATTCCACCTTGTGTACCAAGAAGTGGTACATTAGAGAACTCTCCACAACTATCAATGATCTTTACATTATCATACATAAAAGAATACCAAGTAATATCAGCATTGGTAACATACATGATCCTATGAGACCACCTCAAACATCTCTTGTTCTCCTTGAAGATAAGTGAATGTGGCAAGTGCGAAATAAACCACTTGTAAAATAAAAGTGCACAACAAACAATAGTACCTTTTCCCTTAGAAGTCTTATGATGGATAGAGAAATAAGTATCGCCAAGTAAAGTTGGAACAGGATTCCCAATCAAGAAGATCTTAATAGCGTTAACATCAACAAAGTTGTCATTGTTAGGGAATAAGACCAGACTATAGATGAGTAAAGCCAAAATATCTTCAAAAGCCATCATGCCACCAATACTAGCAAAAGAAGTAGCTCTCTCAATCAAGAAATTAGAATTCAACCCTTGAGTGCCTCCTTTAATAGTAAGATTGGCATCTATATCATATTTCTTTAAATGAATAGCTGCAACAATAACTTGTGACTTAGGAACCTCATCCAAACCACTAAAAGGAACTCTGTCAGAAACTGGCACACCCACAAGATAAGCACACACCTCTAAGATAGGAAAAAACTAATAATCCAGAAATTTAAAGCACCGGTAGGTAGGATCATAAAACTCCACTGGGGTATTCAGAATTCCATCTTCATCGTTGGTGGAAAAAATAGACAAAAGTCTTCCATGACAAGATTTGAAATCCATAGGATGAAGCATAAAGGATGCTACCTTTCTTAAATCTTTGAGATCGGGAGCTCTGAAACTGTACTTCTGAGTGTTCCTCCTTCTAATATCCATGATCACAATATCTGTGATATTTGTAAAGAGAATCTCTAAGTTCCTTGAAAACTGAGTGAAATAAGATGTCCATGAATGCATGGGTGCATTGTAACACCCTTTTCTACCCCACAAATATAATGGAAAACCAATCATATTTATCAGAGTAAAATATTGAATGCAATAAAATCATCTCAAAAGGGCACACATTTCTCAATAATTCAAATATAGTCAATGCTCCGTAAACAACGGGTTTTCCAAAAATTACTAAAAATATTACTCAAAAGGCAACGGAACTCAAAAAGGCAAATCAAAAGTTTTCTTTTCACCGCAAGAAAATCAATATAACAAAAACTCAATAAAATATAGTTTAACTCAAAGACCCCAACCCGATGTTACACTATCGGAGTAAGACCCTCTAAGTCAATCACAACGGCCAACGACCTAAAAACTCCAAAAGTCCTCGACGGTATCCACAGCTAAACCTAGTCATCTGCACGTTACCCACGTGGAGGCAACATTCAAATAGGCAGAGTGAGTAAAATGATTCATAATAATTAATATAGGAATCAATATATAAAATGGCTTCATTTTCATATTCAACATCATCATAATCATCAAGGAACATCAAAGGCCACAACATTATAATTTACACCAAAATGTCACATAAATGCAAATGCAATAAAACTCATGCATGTGGTACCTATCAACAAAATTCGATGGACACTGGGCCATCAACCCTCCATAAATCCACAACAGTAGGATTGATTCTACATGAGAATTGGAGCATAATAAAATACCTCATGTCCGCACAATGGGACTGAAGCCACAAAAATCAAAGTCCTGAACCGAAGTCTGGATGCATATGAATGCATGATGCACACGTCAATATCATTCTCATAATATACTCATTAGGTGCATCATCATTCATAAAAATCATCAAAACCTCATGGAATCAACGTCACAAATCATCACAGTCCCTCATGGGGGTTCATCTTGCAATCATGTATTAATCTCATAAGAATCACAATTATACTTATGGGTATTCATCATATGGTCATGTATTAATCACATAGGAATCACAACTATACTCATAGTAATTCATCATACATTCATTTAGTCACATAGGATTCACAGTTATACTCATGGTAATTCATCAGGAAAATCACAACATCAAACATCAAGACATCACTGAACCAGAACATGATTCGCAAAACTCTGCTACGTTTGCTGGCAAGTTCATTGTGGGAATCTGGGGCGAATGTTCACTGTGCAAAGTATTCTTCGCTGTGCAAACTCACGATTACAAAAAATCGTTATTACGCACCAACACCGAATCTCAGAAGAATCATAGTCATACTCATGGTAATTCATCAAGGAAATCACAACATCAAAACATCAAGACATCACTGCACAAGATCAGAATTCACGAAACTATGCTACGTTCGCTAGCAAGTTCGTTGTACGAGTCTGGGGAGAATGTTCGCCGTATGAAGCGTTCTTCAATGTGCGAACTCGCGACTACATCAAATCGCTGTTACACACCAGCACCAAAACCAGACCAAGAACCTCTACGATTTCCTTCCCCAATGCCCCAAAAACATTCCTAAATCATTCCTAAGGTATTACGACGATAAAGGAACAAAATCTACGACTTATTAGGCCAATCCTCTATCATATTTAGGCCTCCAATTCCCATAAATCCTTACAACTACACCACGGTCATTAGAGTTCTCACTATCCAATTACCATACAGGGTTGAAACCTCAACAACAAATTTTTGGCCACGAAGGCCTAATTTCCCTTTTCTTAAATCAACCTCAAACCTATCAGACTATCAGTTCAAATCCCTATACGGCTAAAACCTCAATAATAGATTTTAGCCACGAAGGCTTAATTTCCTTTATCTCAAATCGGCCTCAAACCCCTTAAACCCTTAAATCAGCTTTAAATACATTGAATCACATATTGAAAACAATGAAGGCAATACTCCCCATACCTTAATTACCGACTCTAAGTCTTTCTCCTTGATTCTCGGAAACCTTGTGAAGCTTTTGTCTCAATCCTCTTCCTCAGAGCTCTGACCTCTATTTCTTCCCTTTTCACGATCTAACAAGAATGAATCCTAATTTCCTCAAAATTCCTTTTTGTTAAACCTAACTTTGGGCTTTCCAACTTCACCCTCACTAACTCCTCCTAAAATGTCCATTTTACCCTTAATTCACTTATATTTATTTAAATTAATAATAATACCAATATATTCATATTATAAACTATTATTTTAATAAATAACCCAAAAATCCATAAGTCTCAATATTCACACCAACCACCGAAAATTACCGAAAATGCGAATATTCATATTTAAATAAATTAAATAAATATTCCAAGAATTTTTGGGTGTTACAACTCTACTCCACTTAAAAGAGTTTTCGCCCTTGAAAATTACCTCAAGGAAACAGAGTCAGATACGACTCCCTCATCTGATCCTCACGCTCCCAAGTCATACTTCCTCCAACTGGTCCTCCTCAAACTACCTTTACTAAGGAAATCTCTTTACCTCACAGTTGCTTCACTTCTCGTTTATCAATCTGTACCGGCAATGCCTCAACAGTCAAATTATCTCTCACTTGTATATCATCGATCTGAATTACATGTGACGGATGTGAAATGTACTTCCTCAACTAAGACACACGAAACACATCATGCAAATTCATAAACGATGGCTGTAAAGCAATTCGGCATGCTACTTCTCCCATGCTTCCGCTATGTCACTCTGATACTGATCAACAAAATGCGGTGTGAGATTTTGAGACTTCAAAGCTCGGCCAACACCAGTTACCGGCGTAACTCTCACAACCTGTGATCTCCCTCTTGAAATTCAAGTTCTTTCCTCCTCTTATCATGGTAACTCTTCTGACGACTCTGCAAAACTTTCGTCTTTTCTTGGATCCTCTTGATCTTTTCAGTCGTCTCTTGCATAATCACATATCCGAGCATAACACTCTCGCTTGACTCATACCAACACAAAGGAGTCCTACACCTCCTACCATACAATATCTCATACGGTGTCATTCTAATACTAGAATGATAATTGTTGTTATAGGTAAACTCAATCAACGACAAACACGATCCACCTTGATCCAACACACAAGCTCTCAGCAAATCCTCTAAAGAGGGATAGTTCATTCGGTCTGTCCATCCGTCTGCAAATGATAAGCAGAACTAAACCTCAGCTTAGTACCTAAAGCTGTCTACAAACTCTCCTAGAACCTCGATGTAAATCTCGAATCTCTACCAGACACAACACTTGAAGGAATACCATGCAGTTTCACTATCTCATCAATGTACAATTCGACCAGCTTCTGCAATAAATAATTGATCCTTAGCAGTATAAAATGAGCCGATTTGGTCAATCTATTGACAATCACCCAAATTGAATAATATCCCTTCAAAGTCTTCGATAAACCTGACACAAAATCCATGGAAATACTATCCTATTTCCACTCTGGAATATTCAACGGTTGCATCAAACCCAATGGTCTTTGATGTTCAATCTTCGACTTCTGACAAGTCTAACCAGCATACACAAACTCAGTCACTTCTTTCTTCATCCCTGGCCACCAAAATAATTTCCTCAAATCCTGGTACCTCTTCGTAGCACCGGGATGGATACTCAATCTACTTTAATCTTCCTCAAGAATACTCTTTTTCAACTCAACAATATCTGGAACACAAACTCTATCACGATATCTTATGATACCATTTTCATTAATCCAAAAATCAGCTCTTCGACTTTGATTCATCAAATTCAACCAACCTACCAACTTAAACCATATTTCTGACCTTGTCGAATCTCATCAAGAATACCACTAGTAAGCTTCAACATACCAAGCTTAAATCCATAAGAAATCTCTTCACAAACTAAACTCATATCTTGAAATTGCTCAATCAGTTCTAACTCTTTTACCATCATCATCCGTATATGCAAAGATTTCCTACTCAATGCATCAACTACCATGCTTGCTTTATCCGAATGGTAATTCAAACCAAAACCATAATCCTTCAGAAGTCCCAATCATCTCATCTGCCTCGCATTCAATTCTTTCTGATCAAAGAAATACTTCAACCTCTTATGATCACTAAACATCTCAAATCTCGAACCAAACAAATAATACTTCCAAAGCTTTGACACAAACACAACAACAACCAACTCTAAATCATGCGTCAGATAATTCCTATTATGCACTTTAAGTTGCCTTGAAGCATAAGTTAAAACTTACTGATGTTGCATTAACACACCTCCCAATCCCATCAATGAAGCATCACAATATACAGCAATGGTTCTGTCGAATTCGGCAAAATCAAAACATGAGCTGCTGTCAGCCTTCTCAAAAGCTCTTGAAACTTTATTCACACCTTGAATCCAAAACAAAAGCTTAAACCTTCCTAGTCCACTACATCAATGGCAAAGATAACTTGGAAAAATCCTTCAATGAATTTTTGATAATAATCTGCCAACCCAAGAAAACTTCTAATCTCAAAAACAGGTTTTGGAGATTCCCATTGCGATACAACTTCAACCTTCGACATATCAACTGCAATAACTCTACTTGAGATCACATGACCAAGGAAACTCAATTCCTTCAACCAAAACTCACACTTTGATAGTTTTGCATACAACCGCTTCTCTTTCAACGCTGATAACACAATTTTCAGATGCTTAGCATGATCCTCTTTACTCTTCGAATATATCAAAATATTATCAATGAACACAACCATAAACTTGTCCAAATACGAATGGAAATTTTTTGTTTTTGTACTCCATAAATACACATGGTGCATTAGTCACACCCAATGGCATTACAGTATATTCATAGTGTCCATACCTTGTCCTAAAAGCTGTCTTCAGAATATCATCAGGCTTAATGCGAATCTGATGATAACCAGACCTCAAATTAATCTTACTACAAACGCAAGCACCCACCAATTGATCCACCAGATCATCAATCCTTGGAATTGGATACTTACTCTTAATCGTAACTTTATTCAACTGTCGATAATCCACACACAATCTCATGCTACCATCTTTCTTCCTCAAAAACACAGGAGCACCCCACGGAGAAACACTCGGTCGAATAAACTTCTTCTCAAGCAACTCTTCCAACTGTTTCTTCAATTCTCCTAACTCAGATGCAGACATCCAATAAGGAGCCATCAATATAGGACTAGTGCCCGGTATCACATCAACAGTAAACTCTACCTCACGCTCAGGAGGTAAGTCACTTGCGCCGTCTCGAAATACTTCTGGAAAATCAAAAATAATTGGCACACCACCAACTTCCCCAATTTATTAACACTCAAAATTTCCATCAAAATAAACATCTCAGCACCATCCTGCACTGACTCACCAAAATAATCTGTAAGCACTTAGCTTAACTCAAAATAATTCATTGCAGATGTAACAAAGACTCAACAAAATGGGAAATCAGAATCGGGGCGTTACAACAGACGCCATCTAAGCTTGCAAGACACGTCTATCCCATCCAACATGATTCCATCTACTATCAACAAGAGATTAAGGGTGATCAGTTCCTCAATTTGTCAATACACAACCAAAAATCATGATGCAGCATAAACCATCTTTACCAAACTATAAAAGCGTTCATCAACACACTGAGCCACCATTCCACACTTGAAGCATCCTGTTGAAGCACAATCTCTTCCCCCACTTGTTTCATTCCCACTTCTGCAGACAAAGGTTAGAAAACAAACGTGTACCGACATTGTTTTCACACACATGTCGCATACTAGGGAACAAATAACATTAGACAACTTGGCTGGATGGACCGACCTGCTCTGATACCATTAATGTAACACCTTTTTCTACCCCACAAATATAATGGCAAATCAATCATATTTATTAGCGTAAAATATTGAACGCAATAAAATCATCTTAAAAGGGCGCACATTTCTCAATAATTCAAGTATAGTCAATGCTCCATAAACAACGGGTTTTCCCAAAATTACTTAAAATATTACTCAAAAGGCAGTGGAACTCAAAAAGACAAATCCAGAGTTTTCTTTTCTCCACAAGGAAATCAATATAACAAAAACTCAATAAAATATAGTTTAACTCAAAGACCCCAACCCGATGTTACACTATCAGAGTAAGACCCTCTAAGTCAATCACAACGGCCAACGACCTAAAAACTCCAAAAGTCCTCGACGGTATCCACAACTAAACCTAGTCATCTGCACGTTACCCACGTGGAGGCAACATTCAAATAGGCAGAGTGAGTAAAATGATTCATAATAATCAATATAGGAATCAATATATAAAATGGCGTCATTTTCATATTCAACATCATCATAATCATCAAGGAACATCAAAGGCCACAACATTATAATTTACACCAAAATGTCACATAAATGCAAATGCAACAAGACTCATGCATGTGGTACCAATAAACAAAATTCGATGGACACTGGGCCATCAATCCTCCATAGATCCGCAACAGTAGGATTGATTCTACACGAGAATTGGAGCACAACAAAGTACCTCACGTCTGCACAATGGGACTGAACCCACAAAAATCAAAGTCCTGAACCGAATTCTGGATGCATATGAATGCATGATGCACACGTCAATATCATTCTCATAATATACTCATTAGGTGCATCATCATTCATCAAAATTATGTCATCATAAAATCATCAAAACCTCATGGAATCAACATCACAAATCATCACAGTCCCTCATGGGGGTTCATCATGCAATCATGTATTAATCTCATAAGAATCATAATTATACTTCTGGGTACTCATCATATGTTCATGTATTAATCACATAGGAATCACAACTATACTCATAGTAATTCATCATACATTCATTTAGTCACATAGGATTCACAGTTATACTCATGGTAATTCATTAGAAAAATCACAACATAAAACATTAAGACATCACTGAACCAGAACATGATTCGTAAAACTCTGCTACATTCATTGGCAAGTTCGTTGTGGGAATCTGGGGCGAATGTTCGCTGTGCGAAATCGCGATTATAGCAAATCGCTGTTACACACCAACACCAAATCTCAGAAGAATCATAGTCATACTCATGGTAATTCATCAAGGAAATCACAACATCAAAACATCAAGACATCACTGCACAAGATCAGAATTCACGAAAATCTGTTATGTTCGCTAGCAAGTTCGCTGTGCGAGTCCGGGGCGAATGTTCGTCGTGCGAAGCGTTCTTCAATGTGCGAACTTGCAATTACAGCAAATGCTGTTACACACCAGCACCAAAACCAGACCAAAAACCCTATGATTTCCTTCCCCAATGCCCCAAAAATATCCCTAAATCATTCCTAAGGTATTACAACGATAAAGGCACAAACTCTACGACTTATTAGGCCAATCTCGTATCATATTTATGCCTCCAATTCCCATAAATCCTTACAACTACACCATAGTCATTAGAGTTCTCACTATCCAATTACCCTACAGGGTTGAAACCTCAACAATAGATTTTTGGCCACGAAGGCCTAATTTCCCTTATCTCAAATCAGCCTCAACCTATCAGACCATCAGCTCAAATCTCTATACGGTTAAAATCTCAATAATAAATTTTGGCCATGAAGGCCTAGTTTCCTTTATCTCAAATCATCCTCAAATCCCTTAAACTCTTAAATTAACTTTAAATACATTGAATCACATATTGAAAACAATGAAGGCAATACTCCCATACCTTAATTGCCGACTCTTAGTCTTTCTCCTTGATTCTCGGAAATCTTGCGAAGCTTTTGCCTCAACCCTCTTCCTTAGAGCTCTGGCCTCTATTTCTTCCCTTTTCACAGTCTAACAAGAATGAATCTTAATTTCCTCAAAATTCCTTTTTGTTAAACCTAACTTTGGGCCTTAAAATTGGGCTTTCCAACTTCACCCTCACTAACTCCTTCTCAAATGTCCATTTTGCCCTTAATTCACTTACATTCATTTAAATTAAGAATAATACCAATATATTCATATTATATACTATTATTTAAATAAATAACCCAAAAATTCATAAGTCTCAATATTCACACACCAAACACCGAAAATTACTGAAAATGCAAATATTCATATTTAAATAAATTAAATAAATATTCCAAGAATTTTGGGGTGTTACATGCATGATTATGCAACAATTACAAATAAGACCACAAACAAGGTTGAAGGGTTCGACGTTACGAGCATGGAGCCAAATGTAAGAACCACTCACAAGGTATGTACTATGGGTTAAACATCACTTGTTCAACAAGGTTCTACAAAATTCCCAGAGTCGTGATTCCATCTTTTGGATATTACCAGCTTAAACGACTACTCGTCAGCCAATAATTTTCTCAAGAGATACTTGTCTGAGTGTAGTATCGCATAACAACTAATTCAAGTGTACACTTGAATAGTCACCGCACTACGTCCTAATCCCAAGATAGGTTAAAGAGTTCTAAGGTCCTCAGCTTCTCAGGCTCTCAAGTTGAAAACAAAATGCCTTCATAACTACTTATTCAACATATTTATCCTTAAGGAGGTCTCCACTGAGTTAGGGATCTCAAGGCAGCTTATTAAGGATTAAATCCATGTAAGCCAAACATGACTATACCATCATCCTATCTCAAGTGCACTCAACTCCAAGTATATGACTTATCTCACCACTCAGAGATTACCAAGCACCAAAAATAAAAGCAAACAACATATAATAATAAAAACATAGATAAACTAGATCGGCTCAACCCACTAGGGACTAATCCAAAGGAATGGGGAAAAGAACGAACAAAACACACATAAGTTTTAAAAAAAACTAATAAAACAGAGAGACAAAGGGTAAGGAGGTTAGTTATGCAATGGGAAGGTGTTAGCACCGAAAACATCTATAGTACTCTATAGGAATCTCTTGAAAGTCTAGGTTTGACTTAAAAGGTGTTGTTTGCAAATGATTAAGGAGATGAGAAGATAAATATTTATTAGGGTTTTTGGTGTTTGACAAGACTTCCTGAGCCTCATGCCTACGTACCTAGAAAGTTCAATAGAGGATCAAAACCTCGTAGTTCATGGTAAAAAAAAAAAGAATTGTTTTGATTGATTTTAAATGGAAAAGACAAGTTGTCATTTTAAATAGAAAACTCAACTAATCACCCACAAGTATATGAAAATGAACCTCTGCATCAATATTGAGAAGGGCTCCAACTTGGATAGAGATCAACAAGTATGCCACTAACTCTCTCAAGTGGAAAAAAATCAACATCAAACATCACTATGGGGATAGGAGAAGTACATCTCAACTATGAGTTTTTCCTTTATTAATGTCTTAAAAGAAAATAGAAAAAGAGTCCAAGTGGAAAAGAAAGAAAAGAAGGCATAAACATAAACAATAGAAATATGATATGTAAATAATAAGAGTAAATAAATATAAAGAGCAAGAAATATAAATGACATAAAAACAAAGGTGCATAAAAGTAAATGACATAAAAAAAAGTTACCACAATAATATGGTTAGTATTGATGTTATAATTAATAATCTAGTTCAAGACAAATTTAGCGCTATGTTAAAAAATCGTAGCACAAACTATAAGGAAGATCATACTATGCGAGGCTGGTCAATAAAAATTTATGTACCATACATGTTAGAGATATGATAGAAATCATACTCTTAAAACATGTAGCATAAGTAAAAACCAAGGAGGGATCAAGCATTAAGGCAATGAGATTGGTCCATTACATCAATCAATCCTTCATGACAACTTAGGACAAACTTATGCATAAATCAAAAGTATCTCCAGTGATTAATAATCAATCAAATAGTAGATTTGAAATGATAAAAGTTTATCAAACATCAATCCAAACATCATACAAGATGGACAACAAATCATCCAATTGATAAAGAGAAAAGAAAAAGAAAAAGAAAGAGAACGAAAGATTAAGAGAGGACCAAATTAAATCAAGACTCAAGATCCATTCATCATTAATTCCAATCACTTTTATTAGTGGAATAAGGCACACAACCTGTCATCAACTCAAAGCACCAAAGATGAATCAAATGATTCATTTGATGATATATTTGAATTGATAAAGGTTTATCCAACCTCATCAACTCCCAAAGTCCATTGAAATTGAGGAAATTTCGATCAAGAAATCATGATCCAATGCAAAAACCAACAATCAATATATAAAAAGCAACAAGAAATAAAATCAAGCACTAAATATTTTTCAAATGATTTTCAAGAAATTGAAAAGATACAATGATTAAAAAATTAAAAAGATCCAATATCAATTAAGAACAATTGAGAAAAAGATTTTAAAAAAAATTAAGAACATGTTAAAAAAAAGAGAAGAAATTCAAAAGAAAATAAAAGGAGGGAGGCGTATGTGAATGTGGTATGTGAATAGTTGTAAACCCAAAATCAAAGCCCCAATCCACTTAAGAAACAACAAGAATATGTTAACAGCAATAGAAGGAACAACTTATTCCTCTTCTCCTTCTTCTCACATCGCTGTTCTTTCTCTCTTTCTCTACACGCCATGGATTATGATGCTCCGTCGCGCCAAAGCTCACCACCGGCGATGGCGGAGTTTAACAGCATTCACAGCTTCTTGTTCTTCCTCAACCACTCTGTAGCGGTAAAAATCATGAGCGTAAGTTATTAATTAACTTAACTCAAAAAACAAGAGTCGCCACCGCACTTTTATTTTATCCAAATAAAGGAAAGGAAAAAGAGCGAACAAAACCAAAGAGTTCTAAAATAAGAACACGAGACAGAGATCGAGGTAAGGGGGTTGGTTACGCAATGGGAAGGTGTTAGCACCCAAAACATCTATAGTACTCTATAGGAGCCCTTTGAAATATTTACGCTTTTTGGTTTGAAAATGGTTTGTTTGAAAAGAGATTGGGGAGATGAGAAGAGAATTATTTTTTAAATTTTTGTGTTTGGAGAGACTTATCGTCTCATGCCTACGTACCCATAAAGTGCAATATGGAATCAAAACCCCGTAGTTCGTGGTACAAATGACAAAAAATTGTTGGTTTTGATTGATTTTAGATGTAAAGACAAGTCGTCATTTCAAGGAGAAAACTGCGACTATCCACCCACGAGTATTAAGACGACATCTGCGTCACATAAAGATGGAGGATTTGCTTGGATTATCAACAAGACTATCACTCAACATTAACGTGGAAAATGTCAAAGTCTTAATAATATGGGGAATAGGAGATTTACATCTCAACTATAGAAATGAATCATGTCTAAACTTTATGAAAAGTTTTAAAGTGAAAAAGTGCATAAAGGCACAAAAAGAGTTGATGAGTTTTTTGTATTTTTTATGTCTTTTGAAATTGGTCAAAGCATGATTAACATTGATTGACTTTTATTAAGAAAGAAACAAAGTTTAAAAAATCACTTGACGAAAGTCAAGGTTTTATTGCGAAAGCGGTTTTGAAGTTTGAAAAACAAGAAGGTTTTGAAAGAGGGAGAAAGTTTTGAAAATTTAAGAAGGGGAGGAGATGAAGTGACTATCCTAAAAACCAAAATAAGAGCTAGAGGTAAGAAAGATCTAACCGACTTGTAGCACACTCCATAGCAAGCAAAAAAGAATTCCATCCGATTTAAAGCATAAGCTAATGAGCGAGCCAAATAAAGGCTAAGATCCACAATACTCCAAGCATAGGAATGAGAGCCCTAATTCTAAGTCCAAAGGTCCATGAAGTCCAAGGTCTAAGAGTAGTCCAAGAGTATAACCACAAAGTTAATAGCACCAAATTTTTTAGATGTTTTATCCTTTATTAATGTTTTGAACAAAGTATGGTCCAAGTGGACAAAGAGAAAATCACATAAACATAAACAAAGATATGATATGAAATGATAATATGGAAACATAAAAGTAAGAAATAAGGAGTAAGAACAGAATATAAACAAAAAAAAATAAACAAGGATATTGTTAGTGAATTAGTGGTTAGTGGTTAGAACATATGATCAATGATGATTAATTCTTGCACTTTAGACCAAGGTTAATGAAAACTCATTAGAGGATTGATAGAATCAAAGCCTCCTAACAATGATTTTCATAGGTATTGGAGTTAAGACAAGCAACTAAACATACTTGGACTTTTAAACGTAAGTTTGAGCCACGAATGATCATTTTCCGATTAAGGGACACTTTAGCGCTATGTTAAGCAATCGTAATCGGGTTTATGTAGAAACCACGACTATCTGAGACCGGTCAATAAAATGTTAGTGTTAATACATGTTAGAGAAGTGATATGTAAATCACTCTCCTAAAACATGCCACACAAAAAGAAAAGAGGTAGTGATCTCATCATAATCAAGATTTTTAATTAATTAATCAAAGGTAATCTATCACTATTCCAAAGTACGGAGAATTATCTCAATGATTATTCATCCATAGATTTGAAATAATGAAGATTAAACAACCTTGATAATCAACAATCTATGATCCATAGATTTCATCGATCAAAAATAAAAAGAAGAAGAAAGAAAATAAAAATGAAAAGAAATCACAATTTGAATCTTAAATCGATTAAATTATCATCAATATTAATCACCTCTCTTGGTGGATAAAAATCAACACCCAAAGTCCATTGATATTAATGAAATCCTATCAAAATTCAAGATCCAAAACAACCAACAATTGATCCAAATTAAAATGTTTTCAAATAATTTTTTAAATGCTTTTTTTCAAGAATATTATTATTATTTTATAAAAATAAACTAATAGCAATAAAAAAAAAAAAAGGCCCACACGGCCAATTTTCTTAAAAGAAAAGATAACAAAAAAAATGAAAAAAAACAATTTAAAAGGAGAAAGAGAACATAAACATCATCTTCTTCTTTCTCTCACACGGTAACTCTTCACGCCATTTTTGCGAGCTCAAAGCTTGCTCAAATCAAAGCGACGGGATGCGAAAATCACACCGAACATATCGAAATCAAAAGTTCTTCACAACAGTACCAACAGTTCAAAGAATCACAACAAAAGGTAACAGATCGAAAATGACGGTGAAGCTCAAACTACCTTCAAACTCAGGTAAATGATGAAATCGAAACTCTCTTCTTCTTTCTTCTTCTTCTGAATGAATTCTGGTTCGAAATTGATCTGTGTTTGAGGTTGATTGAAGTTAATTTGGTGGAAGGAAGTATGAGAAGAGAATGTGAGCAAAAGGTTTTGTATTGAGGAATTGAGGAAGAAAATCAGCAGAGATTTTTTGGCTTGAAAAGCTTGAGAGAAATGAATGAATGTGGCTTGTATTTATAGATTGAGAGTGAGGGTGAGATGATTTTGCCGTTTGTGAAAATTTGCTGCCGTTTGTGAATTGGGTGTTTACGCGTGAGCTTTTTGCTGATATTTTTTCATGTCGTTTTGCTTTTTCTTCTTTCAGCTCACTTAAGTGACGTGGATGAGCTTTATGGCTCACATGACTTGGAAATATGGCTCAGATACGTGATGAGTTTGCTTTTACCCTATTGCAAGTGGCTCAGCTAAAAAATTGTACAGTAGTCTAGTAAAACTCTTAATATGGCTTACTTCCAATTTTTCTTGGATTTCATTCTCTAAAATCTCAGTCTGACTTGGAGATGGTATTTTTGTTAACAATTTCTGGCACATGGTAGTTCCCTGAAAGTCTAGTAAAGAATAGTCTATAAACTGCGATCTCTCGAAATTAGCCATCGGCTTGAAACCAACAGAATTGGTCCATGTTTCTAGTACACCAGGAACAGCTGGTAAGACTAGTCTCTCCACTCCCAGATGTTTTAGCTTCTTTTCAAGCTCATCCATTAAAACACGACACATTCCAAGTCGTCTATACTGAAATCTGGTACCGATTAGAGGAACTTCAGCTACCTTGTATTTTCCATCCAATAATTTGCGCTATTCACCAGAAATTATACTGTCAAATATATCAAGTAATGAAGAGCACTACGAATACACTTGTATCTTTACTACCTCAAGTAGAGTTCAAGAAGTTGCAGATATTGTATCATCTGAGTCAACTTTCAATATCTTCAGATGATTCAGCAAAGAACCATGTAACATCTTTTTGAGTTTGTCACAGTGATCTACCATGAGACCCATTCTGATTGATTCTTCAAGTTGGTACAGTAGCTGCTCAATAGTTGTGTACGGGAACCAAAGAGCAAATGGTTTCTTCCTTTTAACTATATCTGCCGGCCTCATTGAAGCAAATGATTCTATGTACTCGAGTAAAAGATAAGTGGCTTCTGCATATCGACCGTAGTTGACATAAAGCTGAAACAAAGATGCAGGATTTGATTCTCGGCCGGTCAGTCAACGAATCAATCCATGCATATGCAGGATGAACAAGATGTAATGCATTGACTGCAGCAGAAACTGCATTCAGCCTCTCTTGCAACATCATGGAGCTTCCTTGGTTATCTTTCAAAGCTGCTTCAGTTTTCAAATAAAAGTTCTACAAAAGTTCCCCTTTCAGAGTTGGAATCCTATATTTGGCTGTTCAAAACAAATTGTCACCGAATTGTGCCTCAAGATCTTCTGATATAACACTTATTATAGGAGATAACAGATCACTCATACCCTGGCAGTAGCCAATTTCAGGGTCGTATAGTGCATATGCTTCAAGAATAGCAACCAGTCGAGCAGCATGAAAGATTCTGACAGCATCTAGGTGACCATAATCCTTCAAACCAACAGCCTTAGCAGATCGATGTGCCCTGCTTTCATGTACAACAGCTTGAGAGGAAGAGTATGGCATCCATTCTGCATTTGATCACGAGCAGTGCTCGTTCTGTTCCACCCATTTTTATCGCATCTGCTGGTGACTTTAGCAGCTTCTTATGCATTGGAATGTTCACGCCATCTTTACCAATTATTTCATTTTGGATTACATTTGTATTGTCATTTTCCACCACACGAGATGAAGTGGGATAATCATTACTCACAACTCTTTTCTCCACTGGTTTATTATCATAATTACCTAAGTCAGGATGTTCGACCTCTCTTACCTCACATATGATGTCCTCCACTTTGGAAGGCACCAGTGGTTCTCGAACCTCACCATCCTCGTAATCATCATCTTCAATGTAACGCCCAATGTCTACAGCAACGGCTACAACATGGTTTTCATCTGACTCTAAATCAGAACCATAAGAATCATCTTCCAACATATCAGCAGACAAGGTTATCTTTTCTTCATCACTAACACATCCTTCACCACCGTCTCGTGGATCAGAAGGCTCATTCATGAGTTTCAATCTGCAACCATCATGATCATCATCAATTTCTTTCTTGGTAACAATAGAAGAATATTTCAAGCCATGATTAGTCAATTCTGTAGCAGTACCAACCATAGGAAAAGCAACTGTTACTAGAGGAACGTGCTCAGGATTTGAAGAAACTTCCTCACATACTTTCTCAACATTAACTCCTTCCGCGCGACTAGAATTTTCCGGTTGACCTATTATATTACTGGTAGTTAATACTGGTGTACAAACAGCTTTCACAGCAGGATGACTTCCCTTTGTAGAAACTTGTGTAGAATTCAATACAACTGACCCAGTCATGGAAGTAGAAGAACTTAACGATATTTGTGGCAACACTTTACTCAACTGACCTGTAGCAGTATTCTCTGCTGTTTTGGATCTTCCCTGAACTCCATTCAAACCCTCCCGGATTCATCTTGTTGTACTTTAAGGCCATTGCCCTCATGTTGACTGATGGGACTGTGATATCCAAATTCGAGAGTATGTTATATGCTTCAACAACTGCCACAGAAAGGACCTGAAGCTCCGCCTTCAAATTTTCTGCCGTTCCTTCTTGGCACGCAGTATGGCGAGAATTCAAAACAACAGCATGAGCCAATGCAGGCAAAACAGTTCTAAGCATTGCCCCAATCCTCAAGTTCCTGACCAAGGTCCGGACAAGAAACTTCATCTCCTTTTCACGACAGGAACGCATCAGATGAACAATAATGCCTTTCTTTCGTGATGTGCTTCCATTGCCTGCTTGCACACTTATCTTTCGCAGTGCAGAGTAAATATCCTTAATCAGAAGTGGTGTAGGTATCTTGATAATATATTTTGTCAGAATAATAGAGAACTCAACCAACATCTTCCTTTTTCCTAAACTTTACTGCGTAGTAACACTCTTAGCAAGATTCCGAGGCTGGTCGACATTAAATCCCCTCAGTACAGTGAGATGATATGCCAGTAACTGTAATGGAACTACATTAATAACAGGCTGAAGACAGTCCTCAACCAGTGGAACTTCAATTGTCCTACAAGAATTACCAGGGCATACAGAAGCAACATCCCCTTCTGAACACATAACTTATCAGACGACCTCTACGGGCATGAAGTTGCTGAATAACAGACTGTTGTTTGCTGAAGCAAGCATCGCGTGTAGCTATAACAACAATCGGGATACTTTCATCGACCAATGCCAAAAGACCGTGTTTCATTTAAAGCATTTTTAAGCATTTCAGCTTGAGAGCGAGCTTTACTTTCAGATTCTCTAATTTCTGGCAAGCTTTTCTGATAATCCTCCATGTATCCTGTTTCGCCTCTTCCATCTCAAAGTCTTAATGGCCTGGGAAACATGATGTACAGCAGCTAACTTGGATGAGATTGGATCAACAACCGTCTGAACAACAGGTTCGGAAACTAGACTTACTTCACATACCGAATACCTAACACCAGAAGACAAACATGGTTCAACCCCTCCTTGGTTGCTCAATTCTGTGTTGTCGGCTGGTATAAACTCCCCAGAAACAGAATTGGGTGCTTCAGAAACCATCTTTGCAGGACCTTCTGATTCTAAGTGCTCACTTATATTCCTGTGTTCACCTGAGTTTCCATCAGCAAGAAGATAAAACATTTCATGGGCGACTAGTTCAGAATTACTGTTTTCGCCGTCCAAAGACGATTCATTGGCTTCAGTAACAGATAGTTCACATTCTACAGCTAGAGATTCAGGAGTTAATTTCAACTCCTCGTCATAATTTAAAATCAGCCTCGCAAATTGTTTGTGAGCAATTGCACGTACCGCCAGATGGTCAGAGTCATCAAGGAACTCCAAACATTGTCTAAAGAACCTCACACACCTAGCCCTGTTGTTAGCAGCCATTGAGAGTGAAAGCCTGTGAGCAATTCGATAGAGAAGAATTCCCAGGGAATATACTGCATCACTTCTACCACTACTGATTAGTGACGGCAAGGAGCTTGAAGCATCATCACTACTGTTAGATGAATGGTTTTTCGGAATAACAGAAAGATCAAAAAGTTGTATATCATCTTCACCAGCACCTTTATAAAGCCAATAAGCTCCAGGATCCTGCTTGCAATTATCCTGAAGAAACCTCAAAACAGACAAACTATTTTGTTGGACAACATACGGATGAAATGCAGGGGTTCCATCCTCCGATATCCCTTTAAGGAGAAAAATGTCATCCGTTTTTAAAAGCTCATATCCCTGAACAACACCATTATGATGATAACATATGGCCAACTCTGGTACACTTGCCATAACATTGTCAAGCCAAGCTTCAAGCCAAGTTAAAGGTGTGACCTGTCGTTTGACATCCCATAAATGCAAACTCATCCCACATTGAACCCTGTATGTAAATGCGTGTACCATCGAGATATTGGCTAGGATCCTTCGGGCTAGGATCCCTTAACACCGGGGACAAGTCTCCAACAGATTTGGTGTTTTCAACTACACTTTCAAAATTAGGATGAAGCCTCAGATCAATTTTCAGAGCAGCATTTATATCATCTGGTGGAGTTTGTTCATTTCCACCCACTCATAGCGCGAGACTAGGATGGTTTCTTAGAAGCTTGACAGTGTCTCTTGCACAAAACAAGAAAAGGTCATGATCCAGCGGACCTTGTGGATTAGATACTGGGACTCCACGTCCATCAACATCCCTTGTAATCCAGAACTCTTGCCATACCAGAAGGTCGTAATAATCACAATAATGATAAAACTCTGAATTTTTTAATAAAGTTGGGCCAAACTTCTCATAGAACACTGCTCGATAAACTGATGGTTCTCCTCAAGGCCACTTGACCTCAAATAATCATCTCTTGAGAAAATAGACCACTGATACAGATACTTGCAAATGAAGTAATTCCCTGATAGTTTGACATTAACTGCACATGAATCGCCACACTCGACTCCAAGTCATTCTTTTGCCATGAATCTCCCTACAAAACCTTAAACACACAATGAAGCAGAAACAAACAAATTAAAAAATATTTTTGGTATTTTGGTTAGAGGTTAGTAAACAGAAACAAACATAAAATAAGTAGAAAACACAAGGGACCTAAGAGAATCAAAAAGTATGATCTTGTTTATGGAATGATATGCAAATGAAATGTGGGATCTTAGGGGTAAAAATTAGGGTATTACAGCTGCCCCTATTTAAGATTCTTCTATAGGGAGATATGAAGATTGACATCTTTGTCTCGACCAGATAGAAGAGACTTAAATATAACAATTAACCCAATTTTTGGCCCTAAGAGACCACAAAATGATATAGTTATGCTAATGGTATGCAAACACAAGACCTCTGTGGGAGAAAATGCCACAGGGGACAAACAAAAGTTTGGGAGAAAACGAGAGACTCTGCAGGGGAAAACAACAGAGCAAGATTCTATTCCGATAAAGGAAAGGAAACGACTCAACGGGGAAAGAGACACCAACTACCAGTTACTGGGCAAATATAGTCAATCCAAAGAGAACAGGTAAAATGCTTCTACTGGTTACTGAGTAAAAAATAAGTGCAAAAAACACAAGAGAATTGTTATCTACCAGTTACTGGGTAGAAAACAAAAAAATGTATTACTTATTACCAGTTACTGGGTAAAAAGTAATCCACTCGTTGAAATATAATCAACTACCTGTTACTGGGTAGAAAACAGAGATATATTACTTATTACCAGTTACTGGGTAAAAAGTAATCCACTCATTGAAATATAATCAACTACCTGTTACTGGGTAGGAAAAGAAGCAACGCTAAGTACTGGTTACTGAGTAGTTTAGCGGGAATAATAAACTTGAATAAAAGGGGTTACCAACTATCGGTTACTGGATAGGGTAAACAACATGTCAACTACCTGACACTGGGTAGGACGGACTCGACTACCTGTTACTGGGTAGGAGAAAAAGATAAAAGGTCAACTACCTGACACTGGGTAGGACAAACATACTCGACTACCTGTTACTGGGTAGGAGAAAAAGATAAAAGGTCAACTACCTGACACTGGGTAGGACAAACATACTCGACTACCTGTCACTGGGTAGGAGAAAGAGATATATCATCAGCTACTTGTTACTGAGCAGCTCCAAACACACAACAAACTCCTCAAATAAAGAGACAATCATTTGTTGGAAAAAGATATTAACAACTCTGTCGGGGATCTTTAAAAGAGATACGAGCAGGTTGAACCATGCAATAGAATTCTCATCGGGAGTTATTCCACAGAAATTCCAATTGACAGAAAAGCTGGTCAGATAAAAACTTCTCTGTTGAGGATGAGCCAGAGAAATGTTATTTATTGAGAAGGTAAATTTCTGGAGATTACACAAGCTGCTCAAATAAAGAGGCTTCCACATGAAGTTGCATAAGTAATTGCCAAGAGAGTGTTATCAAAACACTACTGGGGAAATCAAATCTTCATCTTCTGATGGGGATCAATAACAGATTCCTGTTGAGGAAAATAAATCCTCAAAAATACCTTCTCATCATCCAGATTTCACAGCCCAGGGAAATCCAAAATAACCACTGCAAGAGACCAAAGTTCAATCCAGGAACAAACTGGAGAGAAACGGTCAAACAAGACTTGACCCAATGAGGAAATAACTCAACTGGGGAACAATTCCATCCAGATAAAAACTGGGGAGGAAAGCTAAACAAAACATCTTCCACGAGGCATAAACTCAGTGGGGAATTAAAAATGATAGATATTTTATGCTTAGGGGTCGACACTCTAATGAAGAGAGGAAACACGCATTTTGCGAGATAACAACATCGGGAAAAGGGAAATACCAACAAAAAAATGCATGATGCACAATGCAACAAAGACATGCTATGCTCAACCAAAATGAATGCGCATGCAATGAGTATGAATATGCTAATAAATCAGACAAAAAGGGCAAACAGAGGGTGAACAAAACACCATAACACCACTGAAATATTCGGCTAATCTCTGCGAGTTAGAGATATCATTGG
This sequence comes from Lathyrus sativus, assembly GCA_963859935.3. Taxonomy (NCBI): domain Eukaryota; kingdom Viridiplantae; phylum Streptophyta; class Magnoliopsida; order Fabales; family Fabaceae; genus Lathyrus; species Lathyrus sativus. Next base: position 648,802,008 of record OZ012737.1, on the reverse strand, counting down.
AGATCGTGCTGGGGATCAGCAACAGAAAATCTTCAGCCATCAATAATTCAACAAAAGGGAACAACAATATGAACTCCGCTTTAAGGAAAAAAACTGTTGGAGAAAACATAGCAACACAAATCTTCCAACCCTGTCAGGGGAATAAGAAGTTAACATCATAACAAAAAGTCAAACTGTGGGGGATTTTAAATCAACACCCCATCACAAGGTGAGAGAAAACCCGACAGGCGACTGCTATGTCAACACTTCTTAGAAGTAAACAACATTGTTCTTTACTTGGGGAATAATCCAAAGTAAATATGCATAACCTCTGCTAGAAATCATCAAAGACAAATCTCCGCCTGGGCAAAAACATCAAGGAGAAGTGGTCTTCCAATTTCTCAACTGTCCGATCATTTGAATCAAGACTTTGCGGTGGAAAACCGTTCAACACTCGTCTGGTTTATCCAAAGAAACAAAACTCTGCTAAGGGAATATCAGCAAACTCTACTGAAGAGACCTCAATATAGCTCAAATGGGAAAACATCAACACAACTCTACTGGGGAGCTGCCAATAAATTCTACCAGAGAGGCAAGAAAGAACCCTGCTGAAGAGAACACTTACGCTTTTCGCTTCAAGATTCTACCATTCTTGGGATTACTGTTGACATCCTTTCTTTTATTTTCACAAATCAAAGAAAAATGTTTTTATAATTTTCAAAATTTAAATCAATTATTCACATTTGTTTCAAAAATCATCATCAAAAATAAAATGAAATTCTGTAAACAGAAACAAAATAAGAATTGCAAACAAAGGGACAAAGGCCCAAATTCTATTGATAGAATGGTAGTCCGCAAATGGCGTAACTCCATGGATCATTACAAAGTTTGAAAAATGGTAAGTACAATGGAAAGTTCTACATTGAAATACAATGACCATTATTCTCCCTAACAACTTTGAATTCCAACTGTGCTTGAGACTTCAGCGGAGAATATCTGAAGTAAAACCTTTGATAGGAAATGTTGCTTCAAACGATCAAGACTGGCCAGATGCAGTTACTTGCCATGATCCTTAACTTTTGCCTAGATTGCCCTCTCGGGTTTTCAATATACCGGGATGATTATTTCTATTTTTGTCTCTAATTTTTGACTGGACCGCCCTTTCGGGTTTTCAATCCACCGAGACGCTCATTTTTGCCTAAGCCGCCCTTTCAGGTTTTCAACTTAGCGAGCTGTTCTTTTTATTTTTTAGGCGAAGTATTTCTTGACTGCATCGGCATTCACAGGACGAGTGAACTCTTCTCCATCCATAGTTGTAAGAATTAATGCACCGCCAGAGAAGGCTCTCTTAACAACATATGGGCCTTCATAATTAGGAGTCCACTTGCCCCTAGAATCAGTAGTAAAAGTCGAGATCTTTTTGAGCACGAGGTCACCTTCTCTTAACACACGGGGTCGAACCTTCTTATCAAATGCTTTCTTCATTCTTTGTTGATATAATTGGCCATGACACAAGGCCGTCATTCTTTTCTCTTCAATCAGATTCAACTGGTCGTATCTACTTTGACACCATTCAGCCTCAGCCAATTCAGTTTCCATCAAAACTCTCATGGAAGGGATTTCAACCTCTATCGGGAGCACTGCTTCCATGCCATAAACAAGAGAAAAAGGGGTTGCCCCTGTTGAAGTGCGAACGGATGTACGATACCCATGCAGAGCGAAAGGAAGCATATCATGCCAATCCTTGTATGTAACAACCATCTTTTGAATAATCTTCTTAATGTTCTTATTAGCAGCTTCAACAGCCCCATTCATCTTGGGTCTATAAGGAGAAGAATTATGATGCTCAATCTTAAACTCATCGCATAATTCCTTCATCATCTTGTTATTTAAATTCGACCCATTATCAGTGATGATCTTGCTCGGAACACCATACCGACAAATGATTTGATTCTTGATAAACCTGACCACTACTTGCTTAGTCACATTTGCATATGATGCCACTTCAACCCATTTGGTAAAATAGTCAATAGCCACCAATATGAAACGGTGTCCGTTCGACGCTTTAGGCTCAATCATTCCAATCATATCAATGCCCCACATTGAAAAAGGCCATGGAGAAGAGATAACATTGAGAGGAGTTGGAGGCACATGAATCTTGTCAGCATAAATCTGGCATTTATGGCACTTTTTCACATATTTACAACAGTCAGATTCCATTGTCAGCCAATAGTAACCTGCCCTTAACATCTTCTTAGCCATCGCGTGTCCATTGGCATGGGTGCCAAAGGATCCTTCATGGATTTCTTTCATCAACATATCTGCTTCGTGTCTATCCATGCATCTGAGCAAGATCATGTCATAATTTCTCTTATACATCACATCATCATTCAAGAAGAAACTACCAGCCAATCTTCTCAAAGTTTTCTTATCCTTCTTGGATGCTCCAAGTGGGTACTCTTGATTCTGAAGAAAGCGTTTAATATCATAATACCATGGTTTATCATCAACAACCTCTTAAACTACAAACACATGAGCTGGTCTATCAAGACGCATCACACTAATCTTTGGCACATCATTCCAATGATTTACCACAATCATGGAGGATAAAGTCCCTAAAGCATCTGCCATTTGATTCTCTGCTCTTGGTATATGGTGAAACTCAACTTTATTGAAGAAAGTTGACAATCTTCTTGCATAATCACGATAAGGAATCAAATCAGGTTGACGTGTCTCCCACTTCCCTTTAATCTGATTAATCACTAAAGCTGAATCTCCATACACATCAAGAATCTTGATTCTTAAAACGATAGCTTCTTCCAAGCCCATAATACACGCTTCGTACTCAGCCGCATTATTTGTGCAATTGAAAACCAACCTTGCAGTGAAAGGAATATGAGAACCATGAGGAGTAACAATAATTGCACCAATACCTCTGCCATATTCATTAACCGCCCCATCAAAAATCAAACCCCAACAGGATCCAGGCTCAGGTCCTTCTTCATGTAATGGTTCCTCACAATCTTTAACCTTTAGATACATCACATCCTCATCAGGAAAGTCAAACTGAATAGGTTGATAATCATCAATTGGCTGGTGTGCCAAATGATCAGCCAAAACACTGCCTTTTATCGCCTTTTGAGTTCGGTACTCGATATCATATTCTGATAACAACATTTGCCAACGAGCAATCCTCCCAGTTAAAGCAGGCTTTTCAAAGATATACTTGATTGGATCCATTTTAGATATCAACCAAGTTGTACAATTCAACATATACTGGCGGAGGCGCTTGGCAGCCCAAGCTAGAGCACAACATGTCTTTTCAAGCATCGTGTACCGAGACTCACAATCAGTGAATTTCTTGCTTAAATAATAAATGGCAAATTCTTTTCTCCCGGATTCATCTTGTTGACCAAGAACACAACCCATGGACTCTTCTAGCACGGTCAAATACATGATCAAAGGTCTTCGTTCTACGGGAGGAGACAAAATAGGAGGTTCAAGCAGATACTCTTTAATTCTTTCGAAAGCTTTTTGACAATCTTCTGTCCAGACACAACCTTGATCTTTGCGGAGAAGTTTGAAAATCGGTGCACATGTGGCAGTCATATTGGATATAAATCGAGAGATATAGTTCAAACGTCCCAAGAATCCTCTTACTTGTTTTTCTGGTCTGGGTGCAGGCATCTCCTGGATAGCTTTAACTTTACCAGGATCAACTTCAATGCCTTTCTGACTGACAATAAAGCCTAACAATTTTCCAGAACGAACACCAAAAGTACATTTATTAGGATTCAGACGGAGCTTGAACTTTCTCAAACGTTGAAACAACTTCAATAAATTTTTAATATGATCTTCTTCAGTCTTCGACTTACAAATCATATCATCCACATAGACCTCAATTTCTTTATGCATCATATCATGGAACAGAGTGGTCATAGCTCTCTGGTACGTTGCACCAGCATTTTTTAAACCGAAGGGCATCACTCTGTAACAGAATGTTCCCCAGGGTGTAATGAATGTTGTTTTTTCCATATCCTCAGGTGCCATCTTTATTTGATTATAACCGGAAAATCCATCCATAAATGAAAAGATATTGAACTTAGCAGTATTATCTACCAACAAATCAATGTGTGGTAGTGGAAAATCATCTTTTGGACTTGCTTTATTCAAATCTCTATAGTCAACACACATTCAGACTTTTCCGTCTTTCTTTGGAACAGGCACGATATTGGCCACCCATTGAGGATATTCTACGGTCACAAGAAAACCAGCATCAATCTGCTTTTGAACCTCTTCTTTAATCTTCACTGCCATGTCAGGATGAGTTCTTCTCAATTTCTGCTTCACGGGTGAACATTCAGGCTTTAATGGCAAATGGTGCTCCACAATACCAGTATCAAGACCAGGCATGTCTTGATAGGACCAAGCAAACACGTCAACATATTCTCTAAGAAGCTCTACCATCCTCTTCTTAACATCTGACTGAAGCAGTGCCCCAACCTTGACTTCTTTTTTATCATCATCGGAACCCAGATTAACTAATTCCACCGGCTCTTCATGAGGCTGAATGGCCTTCTCCTCGTGCTCAAGCAATCGAGAAATCTCATCAGGAATTTCTTCAATATCCTCCTCTTCCGCTTCAAACACAGGGAACTCAAAGTTGGGAGGGGGCATATGGTCATTGTTTCTAATGGGTTTAACAATCAATCTGCACAATGATTTTATGTTTGATTTTAGAATATGAACAAAACAACAAAAAATGAAAATATTATGCAGATAAGAGTGATTATAACATTATTATACTTTTTTCGGTTTTTTATGTTACCATTTTTCAGAAATAAAGCAAAAAAGGAAAACAGCATATGGATAAACAGAAAAACATTTTATTGATGATGATAAAAGTTGAAACAAAGCCCTCACAAGTTCACTTTCACCTTGGGCAGAGTGAAAGGATTTTTGAAAGAAACAAAAACAAATTACTTTGAAACATGAACAACAGTAGGAACATCAACAGCGATCCAATTCTGGCATATCAATCCACGTGTCACAAAGTTGGGCATTTCTTCCTCTTGGTCATCTTCAAGAATTGCAGCTGTAGAATGATCTTTGCAATGGATGAACCCAGCACTTCGAAAGACTTCATGAATACTCTTCAGCTCTTTTTGGGTTGAACCAGATGTAAAACCCAAACCAGCTCTATCTTTTTTCTCAGCAACTTCAATGATTCGACCCCATCCATGAGCTTGGCCATTATCCACTACATGTTGTGCATCTTTTAGAGAAGACATGGACACCCCATCCTTCTTAACAGCTTTATCAACCACAGAAAGAGCCTGAAACGGAGTTCCAACATCCTCTTCCGCATCGATATAAGAAAAAGACGACAAACTGCTTACCAACATAGCCTGTTCTCCACCAACAACGACAAGTTTACCATTCTGCACGAATTTTAACTTTTGGTGCAGTGTTGAAGTAACAGCTCCAGCTTCATGGATCCATGGGCGTCCTAGAAGACAACTGTAAGCAGGACGAATATCCATGACTTGAAAAGTGATCTGAAAAAACATGGACCAATCTTGATAGGGAGATCCACCTCTCCAATCACAGTTTTCCTCGATCCATCAAAGGCTTTCACAATGACCCCACTGAACCTCATAGGAGTACCTTGATAAGATAATCTGGACAAAGTAGATTTTGGCATCACATTCAACGATGACCCAGTATCAACCAGCACATTGGATAGAGCGTCTTCCTGGAAATTCATGGAAATATGGAGAGCCAAATTATGATTTCTTCCATGTTCGGTCAACTCTTCATCACAAAAACTCAGATTGTTACACGCAGTGATATTGGCAACAATGCTATCAAACTGGTTAACAGTCACATCATGATCTACATAAGCTTGTTCCAATACTTTCTGCAACGATTCACGATGAGCCTCAGAGCTCATTAACAGAGATAGAACAGATATTTTTGACGGTGTATGTAACAATTGATCCACCACATTATATTCACTCTTCTTGATCAATTTCAAAACCTCATCATTATCTGACTTCTGATTTACATCACTTGATTGACCAGACTCCACAGTAGTCTTCAACTGAATTTGCTTACCCCCAGTATCTTCACTTGTCTTTGAAGGCACATTATCAAATACTCGACCACTTCTGGTTACACGTCCGACATCAGCAATAGTCACAACTGAGGGAAGAGAAGGAATGGGAACCTCTTTTCCATCCTCCAACATAGTAGCATTGTATTTGTAGGGAACAACTTTATCGGATTCATACGGTGTCGGGCCAGGCAAACGGATAACCAAAGGCGTCACAACAGATTTCTGACTATTGTAAGAAATTACAACTCGTTCAGGAATATTGAAACGTGGGACTATGACATTCACCTCGTTCTCCACTTCATTTCTGTTTGCAGTAACCTGAATCAAATTCTCATCCATCATCTTTTGTAAGTCCCTTTTTACAATCACACACCCTCGAGGGTTCACAGAACAAATACAACAGGCGGCATAATCATGCTCAATATCATGGAACTCACTCAAAGTAGCATGCATTTCAACAAGCGATCTTTGAATCCATCGAATATCGAAAATACGGTATGTACCAGGACAACCATATACCATATTGACAGTTGCATTACCATGCTTAGGAAACGGATTTGATTGCACATTAGGGTTGGTATCTTCAAAAGACAAAATACCACTTTTAACGAGCTTTGCAACTTCATGCTTCAGAGGATAGCAATTTTCGATATCGTGTCCAAGGGCACCTTGATGAAATGCACAATGAGCATCTAGCTTATACCACCATGGAATTTCAGTTGGAACAGCCGGCGGATCACGAGGTTGAACCAAATTCTTCTTTATTAAAGCCGGAAATAGCTCAGTATACGTCATTGGAATGGGATCAAATTGTGTTTTCCTCTGTGTACGACCTTGTTGAGTTGTCTTCTCTTGGAAACGTGGTTGATAACTTGCAGTAACCTAAGCGGTAGGGGTGTTACTGATAACAAGCGTAACAGATGCTACTTATTGCTGACGACGACTACCATTGTTGTTCACAACTCTGCGTCTTCTAGACCTTTCCTGAGATATAGCATTAGCTTCTCCCTCTTTTTTCTTAGGGAACCCAACACCAGGCTTTTTTGTACTTCCAGAATTTCCTTCTTTTATCAGACGTCCCTCACGGACAGCTTCCTCTAATCTCATCCCCATATTAACCATTTCCGTGAAATCACTAGGAGCGCTCGCAACCATCCTTTCATAGTAAAATGAACCCAGAGTCTTCAGAAAAATCTTGGTCATTTCTTTCTCTTCAAGCGGAGGGCTTATATGAGCCGCAATCTCACGCCATCTTTGCGCATATTCTTTAAAAGTTTCTTTCTCTTTTTGAGACATTGCACGAAGCTGATCACGGTCTGGCGCCATATCAAGATTATACTTATACTGACGAACAAAAGCTTCACAAAGATCGTTGAATGTCTTGATTTGTGTACTATCGAGTCCCATATACCACTTCAGCGCAGCACCAGTAAGACTATCTTGAAAATAATGGATCAACAACTGATGGTTGTCAGTATAGGTAGACATCTTTCTAGCATACATGATCAAATGACTTTGCGGACAAGTGTTCCCTTTGTATTTTTCAAAATCCGGAACTTTGAACTTAGCGGGAATCTTCACATTTGGAACAAGGCAAAGCTCATGAGCATTCTTTCCAAATAACTCCTTTCCCCTTAAAGCCCTGATTTCTCTTTGCATTTCAACAAACTGATCTTGAAAGTCATCTATTCGATCCATAACATCTAAACTCTCGCTCGGAGCAGTATGGAAAATTTGTTCTTCAGTATAAGGCATAGCGTGAGTTACAGGCGGTGACACAGGTATGACAGTAGGAACAACCGGAACTTCAGCATTAGGAACAACATTAACCACAGGAGGTGGTACAGCCATGACAGCAGGGAGTCTAGAACCTTCGGGAACAGGAGGTCGATATCCCTCTGGCACATAATTGTTAGGCATGCCCCAAGGGAAACCAACAGGTATTTGATATTGAGAAGCATTAATCGGGGCCACAGAAATGGGCGTTGATCCGATTTCAGAAATCACAGTTCCTTGGACAGGAGAAGGAGGAGGTAGTGGTGGCTGATTCTGAGCAGCCACCAGAGCTTCCATTGCGGCAGTCAGTCTCTCCAAACCATCTTTCAGAGTTGATACCTCTTCACGGAGCTCGCGGTTCTCTTGTTGCAACTGATCCATCTTTTTCTTAGAGTTAGCCCGAGTGTTGTAGTGATGCGACAGCTTGACTGAAGGAAGGCCAAAAGAAACAAATAAGACATCTGGAAAAGGCAACACACAATGCACGATGATGCGAATGCAAATGCAAAATGCAGGCGTTTCAACCAGTTTTCAAGGATCTTTAAGATATAAAGCAATTACAAACATCATAAAGAAAAATAACACTTCTTGAAATACTGATAAACATCTCATTTCATTGAATATTGGAAAGAGTTACACTTGGAAGTACAAAATACAATAATCAAAATAGAAAAAGCTAGGTCCTAAGGAACATCTGATGACGATCCAAGCTGATACTTCCTTCGGAGTCTCTTAATCTCTTTCTCATAGTTGTGCTTCATGGTGATCTTCTCTAGCACAAGCTGATCCACAATACCCTTCCAAGCACCAGAAGTAGGAGGATGTGATGATGGAGTAGTAGAGGAAAATAAATCCTCTGCATGCCTCTTCACAGCGCGCCGCTCAAGTAACTCTATCAAGTCATCTTTCTCCTTCATCTGTTTTTGCAATTCCATCTTCTCTTTGTCAGAAGCTTGAAACTTACTTTCCCACATCTCTTTCTCTTCCTTCATCTTAGCCAAAGCATCTTGAAGTGTCTTCACATCATCAGAAGAAACAGGGAGTGGCGTAGGGAGTGGCGTAGAGATCACAGTAGTCAGAGGTTTCTCAATAGGGTAAGGCATCTTAAGCTCCATAGCCCTCTTCTTCACCCAAAGCGTGTAAGGTTCCAAGGCAATGCAAACTTGTCTTCCAAGCTCCCCTCTATCCAACCTGTGAATCTTAGTCCAGGCATGAGCCATTTTTCTTCTCAAACCAAGAGAATCATCCCCTCCTTGAAAGAATAAACCCTCTAATAAAATATTCTTAGGCCTATCCTTCAGCATATAACCCAGCTGACGGCGAGCTAGACTCGGGTTATAGTTAATTCCGCCTTGTATTCCAAGAAGAGGAACATTGGCGAATTCTCCACAACTATCAATAATCTGGACATTATCGTAAACCGAAGAAGACCAAGTGATATCAACATGCGTAAGAGACATAATCCTTTGAGACCACCTTAAGCAATCCTTGTTTTTCCTAAAAACAGATGTCTGAGGTAAGTGTGAAACGAACCAATTATACAGCAGAGGTAGACAGCAAACAATGGTACCGTTTCCCTTAGAAGTTCTACTATGGATGGAGAAATAAGTATCACCAAGCAAAGTTGGAACAGGGTTCCCAATCAAGAAAATCCTAATAGCATTAATGTCCACAAAATTATCAATATTAGGAAACAAGACTAGTCCATAGATGAGTAAAGCAAATATAGCCTCAAACGCCAATGTGCGACCAATGTCAGCAAATAAAGTAGCCTTCTCAATCAAGAACTTAGCAGTCAAACCCTTGAGGCCTCCCTTAGTCTTTAGATTTGCATCAATATCCGACTTCGTCAAATGGGTAGCTACAGCAATATCTTGAGGCTTAAGAGCTTCCTCCAAACCAGTATACGAAACTTTATCAGAAACCGGTACACCCAACAAATAAGCATATTCTTCCAAGGTCGGCATGAGCTGATAATCGGGAAATGTGAAGCATCGGTAAATAGGATCATAGAACTGCATAAGGGTATTCAGAATAACATCTTCAATATTGGTAGAAAGAACAAATAAAAGTCTCCCATAACGAGATAAGAAGCCTGAACGATCATCTACCAAGGACACTAGCTTTCTTAACTCTGTAAGATCAGGAGCCCGAAAACCGTACTTCTGAGTGTTTCTCCTTCCAATATCCATAATCAACAATATTTGCGATGTTTGCAAAAGAAAATCTCTGAGATCCTTAAAAACCAACTGAAACACAATGCTCATGAATGCATGAGTGCAAGATGCAACACCCACAAACAAGACATACAAAGCACACAGGTTCAAAGGTTCGGCACGAGCATGGAGCCAAAGGTAAGAACCAACCATCCCACAATGGTATGTACTATGGTTATATTATCACCTGTAGAACAAGGTTCTAAAAAGTTCCCAGAATCATAATTCCATCTTTTGGATATTATCGGCTTAAACGACTACTCGTCGGCCAACAATATTCTCCAGAGAAACTCATCTGAGTGTGGTATCGCGTAACGACCAATTCAAGTCTACACCTGAACAGCCACCGCACCACGTTCTAATAAGGCCAAGATGGGTTAAAGGGTTCTAAGGTCCTCAGCTTCTCAGGCTCCCAGTCGGAAAAAGTAATATCAATTACGACTACTCGTAAGACATCAGTAATTTCCAAAGGGGCCTCCACCGAGCGGGGGATCTCAAGTCAGCTTAGTAAGGACTACTCCACGTAAGCCAACAAGACTATACCACCCTCCTATCATAAGTGCACTCAAGTCCGGGTTAGGACTTATCTCACCACACAAATTACCAGGCACCAAAACAGAACAATCAATAACAAACAAGTCAAATAGAAAGCGATAAATAAATCAAAGTAGGCGAAACCCACTAGGAACCGTTGGAGTCCCCAGCAGAGTCGCCACTTTTCTGTAGCGGTAAAAATCATGAGCGTAAGTTATTAATTAACTTAACTCAAAAAACAAGAGTCGCCACCGCACTTTTATTTTATCCAAATAAAGGAAAGGAAAAAGAGCGAACAAAACCAAAGAGTTCTAAAATAAGAACACGAGACAGAGATCGAGGTAAGGGGGTTGGTTACGCAATGGGAAGGTGTTAGCACCCAAAACGTCTATAGTACTCTATAGGAGCCCTTTGAAATATTTACGCTTTTTGGTTTGAAAATGGTTTGTTTGAAAAGAGATTGGGGAGATGAGAAGAGAATTGTTTTTTAGATTTTTGTGTTTGGAGAGACTTATCGTCTCATGCCTACGTACCCATAAAGTGCAATATGGAATCAAAACCTCGTAGTTCGTGGTACAAATGACAAAAATTTGTTGGTTTTGATTGATTTTAGATGTAAAGACAAGTCGTCATTTCAAGGAGAAAACTGCGACTATCCACCCACGAGTATTAAGACGACATCTGCGTCACATAAAGATGGAGGATTTGCTTGGATTATCAACAAGACTATCACTCAACATTAACGTGGAAAATGTCAAAGTCTTAATAATATGGGGAATAGGAGATTTACATCTCAACTATAGAAATGAATCATGTCTAAACTTTATGAAAAGTTTTAAAGTGAAAAAGTGCATAAAGGCACAAAAAGAGTTGATGAGTTTTTTGTATTTTTTATGTCTTTTGAAATTGGTCAAAGCATGATTAACATTGATTGACTTTTATTAAGAAAGAAACAAAGTTTAAAAAATCACTTGACGAAAGTCAAGGTTTTATTGCGAAAGCGGTTTTGAAGTTTGAAAAACAAGAAGGTTTTGAAAGAGGGAGAAAGTTTTGAAAATTTAAGAAGGGGAGGAGATGAAGTGACTATCCTAAAAACCAAAATAAGAGCTAGAGGTAAGAAAGATCTAACCGACTTGTAGCACACTCCATAGCAAGCAAAAAAGAATTCCATCCGATTTAAAGCATAAGCTAATGAGCGAGCCAAATAAAGGCTAAGATCCACAATACTCCAAGCATAGGAATGAGAGCCCTAATTCTAAGTCCAAAGGTCCATGAAGTCCAAGGTCTAAGAGTAGTCCAAGAGTATAACCACAAAGTTAATAGCACCAAATTTTTTAGATGTTTTATCCTTTATTAATGTTTTGAACAAAGTATGGTCCAAGTGGACAAAGAGAAAATGACATAAACATAAACAAAGATATGATATGAAATGATAATATGGAAACATAAAAGTAAGAAATAAGGAGTAAGAAGAGAATATAAACAAAAAAAAATAAACAAGGATATTGTTAGTGAATTAGTGGTTAGTGGTTAGAACATATGATCAATGATGATTAATTCTTGCACTTTAGACCAAGGTTAATGAAAACTCATTAGAGGATTGATAGAATCAAAGCCTCCTAACAATGATTTTCATAGGTATTGGAGTTAAGACAAGCAACTAAACATACTTGGACATTTAAACATAAGTTTGAGCCACGAATGATCATTTTCCGATTAAGGGACACTTTAGCGCTATGTTAAGCAATCGTAATCGGGTTTATGTAGAAACCACGACTATCTGAGGCCGGTCAATAAAATGTTAGTGTTAATACATGTTAGAGAAGTGATATGTAAATCACTCTCCTAAAACATGCCACACAAAAAGAAAAGAGGTAGTGATCTCATCATAATCAAGATTTTTAATTAATTAATCAAAGGTAATCTATCACTATTCCAAAGTACGAAGAATTATCTCAATGATTATTCATCCATAGATTTGAAATAATGAAGATTAAACAACCTTGATAATCAACAATCTATGATCCATAGATTTCATCGATCAAAAATAAAAAGAAGAAGAAAGAAAATAAAAATGAAAAGAAATCACAATTTGAATCTTAAATCGATTAAATTATCATCAATATTAATCACCTCTCTTGGTGGATAAAAATCAACGCCCAAAGTCCATTGATATTAATGAAATCCTATCAAAATTCAAGATCCAAAACAACCAACAATTGATCCAAATTAAAATGTTTTCAAATAATTTTTTAAATGCTTTTTTTCAAGAATATTATTATTATTTTATAAAAATAAACTAATAGCAATAAAAAAAAAAGAAAAGGCCCACACGGCCAATTTTCTTAAAAGAAAAGATAACAAAAAAAAAAATGAAAAAAAACAATTTAAAAGGAGAAAGAGAACAGAAACATCATCTTCTTCTTTCTCTCACACGGTAACTCTTCACGCCATTTTTGCGAGCTCAAAGCTTGCTCAAATCAAAGCGACGGGATGCGAAAATCACACCGAACAGATCGAAATCAAAAGTTCTTCACAACAGTACCAACAGTTCAAAGAATCACAACAAAAGGTAACGGATCGAAAATGACGGTGAAGCTCAAACTACCTTCAAACTCAGGTAAATGATGAAATCGAAACTCTCTTCTTCTTTCTTCTTCTTCTGAATGAATTCTGGTTCGAAATTGATCTGTGTTTGAGGTTGATTGAAGTTAATTTGGTGGAAGGAAGTATGAGAAGAGAATGTGAGCAAAAGGTTTTGTATTGAGGAATTGAGGAAGAAAATCAGCAGAGATTTTTTGGCTTGAAAAGCTTGAGAGAAATGAATGAATGTGGCTTGTATTTATAGATTGAGAGTGAGGGTGAGATGATTTTGCCGTTTGTGAAAATTTGCTGCCGTTTGTGAATTGGGTGTTTACGCGTGAGCTTTTTGCTGATATTTTTTCATGTCGTTTTGCTTTTTCTTCTTTCAGCTCACTTAAGTGACGTGGATGAGCTTTATGGCTCACATGACTTGGAAATATGGCTCAGATACGTGATGAGTTTGCTTTTACCCTGTTGCAAGTGGCTCAGCTGAAAAATTGTACAGTAGTCTAGTAAAACTCTTAATATGGCTTACTTCCAATTTTTCTTGGATTTCATTCTCTAAAATCTCAGTCTGACTTGGAGATGGTATTTTTGTTAACAATTTCTGGCACATGGTAGTTCCCTGAAAGTCTAGTAAAGAATAGTCTATAAACTGCGATCTCTCGAAATTAGCCATCGGCTTGAAACCAACAGAATTCGTCCATGTTTCTAGTACACCAGGAACAGCTGGTAAGACTAGTCTCTCCACTCCCAGATGCTTTAGCTTCTTTTCAAGCTCATCCATTAAAACACGACACATTCCAAGTCGTCTATACTGAAATCTGGTACCGATTAGAGGAACTTCAGCTACCTTGTATTTTCCATCCAATAATTTGCGCTATTCACCAGAAATTATACTGTCAAATATATCAAGTAATGAAGAGCACTACGAATACACTTGTATCTTTACTACCTCAAGTAGAGTTCAAGAAGTTGCAGATATTGTATCATCTGAGTCAACTTTCAATATCTTCAGATGATTCAGCAAAGAACCATGTAACATCTTTTTGAGTTTGTCACAGTGATCTACCATGAGACCCATTCTGATTGATTCTTCAAGTTGGTACAGTAGCTACTCAATAGTTGTGTACGGGAACCAAAGAGCAAATGGTTTCTTCCTTTTAACTATATCTGCCGGCCTCATTGAAGCAAATGATTCTATGTACTCGAGTAAAAGATAAGTGGCTTCTGCATATCGACCGTAGTTGACATAAAGCTGAAACAAAGATGCAGGATTTGATTCTCGGCCGGTCAGTCAATGAATCAATCCATGCATATGCAGGATGAACAAGATGTAATGCATTGACTGCAGCAGAAACTGCATTCAGCCTCTCTTGCAACATCATGGAGCTTCCTTGGTTATCTTTCAAAGCTGCTTCAGTTTTCAAATAAAAGTTCTACAAAAGTTCCCCTTTCAGAGTTGGAATCCTATATTTGGCTGTTCAAAACAAATTGTCACCGAATTGTGCCTCAAGATCTTCTGATATAACACTTATTATAGGAGATAACAGATCACTCATACCCTGGCAGTAGCCAATTTCAAGGTCGTATAGTGCATATGCTTCAAGAATAGCAACCAGTCGAGCAGCATGAAAGATTCTGACAGCATCTAGGTGACCATAATCCTTCAAACCAACAGCCTTAGCAGATCGATGTGCCCTTCTTTCATGTACAACAGCTTGAGAGGAAGAGTATGGCATCCATTCTGCATTTGATCACGAGCAGTGCTCGTTCTGTTCCACCCATTTTTATCGCATCTGCTGGTGACTTTAGCAGCTTCTTATGCATTGGAACGTTCACGCCATCTTTACCAATTATTTCATTGTGGATTACATCTGTATTGTCATTTTCCACCACACGAGATGAAGTGGGATAATCATTACTCACAACTCTTTTCTCCACTGGTTTATTATCATAATTACCTAAGTCAGGATGTTCGACCTCTCTTACCTCACATATGATGTCCTCCACTTTGGAAGGCACCAGTGGTTCTCGAACCTCACCATCCTCGTAATCATCATCTTCAATGTAACGCCCAATGTCTACAGCAACGGCTACAACATGGTTGTCATCTGACTCTAAATCAGAACCATATGAATCATCTTCCAACATATCAGCAGACAAGGTTATCTTTTCTTCATCACTAACACAGCCTTCACCACCGTCTCGTGGATCAGAAGGCTCATTCATGAGTTTCAATCTGCAACCATCATGATCATCAGCAATTTCTTTCTTGGTAACAATAGAAGAATATTTCAAGCCATGATTAGTCAATTTTGTAGCAGTACCAACCATAGGAAAAGCAACTGTTACCAGAGGAACGTGCTCAGGATTTGAAGAAACTTCCTCACATACTTTCTCAACATTAACTCCTTCCGCGCGACTAGAATTTTCCGGTTGACCTATTATATTACTGGTAGTTAATACTGGTGTACAGACAGCTTTCACAGCAGGATGACTTCCCTTTGTAGAAACTTGTGTAGAATTCAATACAACTGACCCAGTCATGGAAGTAGAAGAACTTAACGATATTTGTGGCAACACTTTACTCAACTGATCTGTAGCAGTACTCTCTGCTGTTTTGGATCTTCCCTGAACTCCATTCAAACCCTCCCGGGTTCATCTTGTTGTACTTTAAGGCCATTGCCCTCATGTTGACTGATGGGACTGTGATATCCAAATTCGGGAGTATGTTATATGCTTCAACAACTGCCACAGAAAGGACCTGAAGCTCCGCCTTCAAATTTTCTGCCGTTCCTTCTTGGCACGCAGTATGGCGAGAATTCAAAACAACAGCATGAGCCAATGCAGGCAAAACAGTTCTAAGCATTGCCCCAATCCTCAAGTTCCTGACCAAGGTCCGGACAAGAAACTTCATCTCCTTTTCACGGCAGGAACGCATCAGATGAACAATAATGCCTTTCTTTCGTGATGTGCTTCCATTGCCTGCTTGCACACTTATCTTTCGCAGTGCAGAGTAAATATCCTTAATCATAAGTGGTGTAGGTATCTTGATAATATATTTTGTCAAAATAATAGAGAACTCAACCAACATCTTCCTCTTTCCTAAACTTTACTGCGTAGTAACACTCTTAGCAAGATTCCGAGGCTGGTCGACATTAAATCCCCTCAGTACAGTGAGATGATATGCCAGTAACTGTAATGGAACTACATTAATAATAGGCTGAAGACAGTCCTCAACCGTGGAACTTCAATTGTCCTACAAGAATTACCAGGGCATACAGAAGCAGCATCCCCTTCTGAACACATAACTTATCAGACGACCTCTACGGGCATGAAGTTGCTGAATAACAGACTGCTGTTTGCTGAAGCAAGCATCGCGTGTAGCTATAACAACAATCGGGAGACTTTCATCGACCAATGCCAAAAGACCGTGTTTCATTTAAAGCATTTTTAAGCATTTCAGCTTGAGAGCGAGCTTTACTTTCAGATTCTCTAATTTCTGGCAAGCTTTTCTGATAATCCTCCCTGTATCCTGTTTCGCCTCTTCCATCTCAAAGTCTTAATGGCCTGGGAAACATGATGTACAGCAGCTAACTTGGATGAGATTGGATCAACAACCGTCTGAACAACAGGTTCGGAAACTGGACTTACTTCACATACCGAAGACCTAACACCAGAAGACAAACATGGTTCAACCCCTCCTTGGTTGCTCAATTCTGTGTTGCCGGCTGGTATAAACTCCCCAGAAACAGAATTGGGTGCTTCAGAAACCATCTTTGCAGGACCTTCTGATTCTAAGTGCTCACTTATATTCCTGTGTTCACCTGAGTTTCCATCAGCAAGAAGATAAAACATTTCATGGGCGACTAGTTCAGAATTACTGTTTTCGCCGTCCAAAGACGATTCATTGGCTTCAGTAACAGATAGTTCACATTCTACAGCTAGAGATTCAGGAGTTAATTTCAACTCCTCGTCATAATTTAAAATCAGCCTCGCAAATTGTTTGTGAGCAATTGCACGTACCGCCAGATGGTCAGAGTCATCAAGGAACTCCAAACATTGTCTAAAGAACCTCACACACCTAGCCCTGTTGTTAGCAGCCATTGAGAGTGAAAGCCTGTGAGCAATTCGATAGAGAAGAATTCCCAGGGAATATACTGCATCACTTCTACCACTACTGATTAGTGACGGCAAGGAGCTTGAAGCATCATCACTACTGTTAGATGAATGGTTTTTCGGAATAACAGAAAGATCAAAAAGTTGTATATCATCTTCACCAGCACCTTTATAAAGCCAATAAGCTCCAGGATCCTGCTTGCAATTATCCTGAAGAAACCTCAAAACAGACAAACTATTTTGTTGGACAACATACGGATGAAATGCAGGGGTTCCATCCTCCGATATCCCTTTAAGGAGAAAAATGTCATCCATTTTTAAAAGCTCATATCCCTGAACAACACCATTATGATGATAACATATGGCCAACTCTGGTACACTTGCCATAACATTGTCAAGCCAAGCTTCAAGCCAAGTTAAAGGTGTGACCTGTCGTTTGACATCCCATAAATGCAAACTCATCCCACATTGAACCCTGTATGTAAATGCGTGTACCATCGAGATATTGGCTAGGATCCTTCGGGCTAGGACCCCTTAACACCGGGGACAAGTCTCCAACAGATTTGGTGTTTTCAACTACACTTTCAAAATTAGGATGAAGCCTCAGATCAATTTTCAGAGCAGCATTTATATCATCTGGTGGAGTTTGTTCATTTCCACCCACTCATAGCGCGAGACTAGGATGGTTTCTTAGAAGCTTGACAGTGTCTCTTGCACAAAACAAGAAAAGGTCATGATCCAGCGGACCTTGTGGATTAGATACTGGGACTCCACGTCCATCAACATCCCTTGTAATCCAGAACTCTTGCCATACCAGAAGGCCGTAATAATCACAATAATGATAAAACTCTGAATTTTTTAATAAAGTTGGGCCAAACTTCTCATAGAACACTGCTCGATAAACTGATGATTCTCCTCAAGGCCACTTGACCTCGAATAATCATCTCTTGAGAAAATAGACCACTGATACAGATACTTGCAAATGAAGTAATTCCCTGATAGTTTGACATTAACTGCACATGAATCGCCACACTCGACTCCAAGTCATTCTTTTGCCATGAATCTCCCTACAAAACCTTAAACACACAATGAAGCAGAAACAAACAAATTAAAAAATATTTTTGGTATTTTGGTTAGAGGTTAGTAAACAGAAACAAACATAAAATAAGTAGAAAACACAAGGGACCTAAGAGAATCAAAAAGTATGATCTTGTTTGTGGAATGATATGCAAATGAAATGTGGGATCTTAGGGGTAAAAATTAGGGTATTACACACTCAACTGAAATCAAATGAGAAACAGATCAAGATGTACACCGATCTATGCAGAAATACCTTCGAAACAATGATGAAACAAGATGATGAAATCTAGGTGAAACAACTGCTCTTTCTCTTTCACTCCTTTTTTCTACTTCCAACTTGTGATTTTTATTGTTGTTCGCTGTGAAACCGATATCGTGCGTGCGAGAATTGATTCATTCAATTTATTTCATGTAAATTATGTGTTGAGTTTGATGTGGTTGGAATTTGAATTGAATGAATTTTTGTTGAATTGATGAATTGAAGGAAGAATTTGTGTATTGAAGATTCAATGGAGGTTGGCTGGCTTCGAGTTCCCACTTCGAGTTCGACATCCTCCGAGTTCGACATCCTCTATGAAGGTAGAAAAGCACTCAAGGCACAAGTCGTGGCTGACTTCGTCGCCGATATAATGCCCATCACGAAACCCACTTATGGGATTCACAAGTGGGCCATCTTCGTCGACGACGCCTCAAACTCACCTGGAAGTGGCGCGGGCATCATCTTGGAAAATGAAGAAGGAATCATGGTGGAAGTATCCCTTACCCTGGCCTTAACGATAACAAACAATTAGGGCGAGTACGAGGCATTCTTGGCCGGACTCCGCCTAGTGGAAGACCTCGGAGCCAAGGAGATAAAAAATTTCACGGACTCCCAGCTGGTTGCCTCCTAGGTCCGGGTGAGTATCAAGCCAAGAACGACAATCTTGATGAGTATCTAGCCCTTATAAAAAAGCAGATGAAGAGCTTTGATTCCACCGAAGTGCAGCACGTTCCCCGCGAGCATAATACCCGAGTAGATGTCCTCTTGAAAATGACGAGCACGAAGAAGAAGGGCGGTAACAATCAGTCGTTCAGTAAGTCCCCGCTCGGCCAAGCACGGAGAAGGCGAAAGCGATGCTTGAGGTCAACACCATTAGGGACATCGACTGTTGGATGACCCCGATACACACCTACCTTAGCATGGGACGTCTCCCCGATGACGCGAAGGAGGCTAGCATGGTCAAACACCGAGCTTGTTCATACGTATTGCTCGAGGATAAGTTATACCAGAGAGGTTTCTCGATTCCCCTCCTCAAACGTGTTGATAAATCCCAAGCCTTGAGCATCTTGCAAGAGATCCACGAGGGCATCAATGCACAACACTTGGGGGAAGGTCTCTTGCCCGGAAGGCCCTGCGAGCAGAATACTATTGGCCCACGATGCAGCATGACTCTAAGGAGCATATGAAGAAGTGTGACAGATGCCAACGGCACGGGGACATGCACCTCCCCCGTCCGAGCGAGCTCAAGTCGCTCTCGTCCCCATGGTCGTTCGCCTGGTGGGGGATGGATATCCTCGGTCCATTCATCGTGGGCTCCTATCAGAACAAGTACATAATAGACGATGTCGACTATTTTACCAAATGGATCAAAGCCGAGACCCTCGCCAAAATCATGGCACACAATATACTCCGCTTCTACAAGAGGAGTATCCTTGCTCGGTTCGGCATTCCCCTGGCCATCGTGACCGACAATGGGACGCAGTTCACTGACAAAAATTTCCAAGACTTTGTGACCAAGCTCGGAACAAAGCAACACTTCACATGAGTTCCAGGTCGGCGACTTGGTCTTGCAAAGAAACCAGAAGGACTCGCGTGAGGGCAAGCTCACCGCAAATTGGGAGGGCCTTTACCGTGTCCGGGATAAGATGGAACACGGGGCCTACTACCTCGAAAACTTACACGGGGAAGAAATTGCTCGACCATGGAACGCTAAGAAGCTCAAAAGATACTACATTTAGACACTGCTCGCGATGATAAACCTCGCAACCATGGGAGCGCGACCTGGTACAAACGCGTCTCCCAAAACGCAACGAGATGACAAGCGCCTTCCCTTTTGTGTGTGTGGGAAGAATTCCCTGTCCGACGGGATCCCTCAACCGATCTCCACCGCCGGCTACCGAGATGGAAGAACACCCAGCTCACGATGGGATGTTCACGCCGCAGAGAAAGGGTTGCGATCGCAACCCCCACTTCGTAACCGACCAGGTAACAACCCAGGTCATTCGGTCAGTTCCCTACACTACCGGGCACACCAAGTAACATCGAGCTACCACTCCCACCAATATATAAACATGCAAACAAGCATACAAAAAACCCATGCAAACGAGCATACATAAACAAATAAACGAGCACACACAAATACTTAGCAAAAACGATAAACAATTGTTATACAATCACGAGCACTAGCCCAACTATTTATAAATTACAAAGAAGGGCACAAGGCCCAAACAATAATAAAAAATTATTCTACGACACGCAGGCCAACAAAAAACTAGAACGCATGCCAACAAAAAACGGGCACGCAAGCCGCACAAATTCCTATTCATCAGTATGATCCCCCTTCTAGGACGGGCTGGTCCCCCTTATCACCGTCTAATCCACCGGGAGCCACGATGCGATCACCTTAGACTAGATGGTAAGGGCCTGTCCTCGCGGTCACCAAATCCACGTCGGGGTTGGCAAGCCGAAGCTGGGCCACGAAACTCTTAAAACCTACCTCGATAGCTCTCAAGCAGTCATCCTTCAACAACTGGATCTTTTCCACCAGCTCGCATCGAGAAACCATCAGCTTCTCCTTGTCAGAATCTTCCTCGGTGGAAGCAAGCAGGTCCTTGAGTTTAACGACCTGCCCTTTCAGCCGAGTCAGCTTGTCATCCCCGTCCTTCACCGTCTTCTCGAGCTCGTTGATCCTCTCGTGTTGGGCCTTGTCCCGCCTATGATATTCCTTCTAGTTGAAAACTAAATTAGACCTAACCTCCTCAGACACAACCAGCTCACCCCGCACTGTGGCCAAAAATGTCGAGGAACAAGTCTCCTCGTTGAGTGCGAGAGCCATTTCAAACGCCCTCACCGCCGAGGCCAGGCCGTCTGACAGCTGGCGGCCAATATGGTATTTGTTTCCTCAGGAGCCACAGTAGGGACGTTATCCCCGATAAAGAAGTTGGGTCTTAGACATCAGGCGAGAAGGACGAAATGACGGTCAGGAGAGCTATTCGTCAGATCGGTCGGGGACATCTTGGACTCTCGTCGCCTCTTGGAGATCGGCGGGGCAACCGGGGAGCCGCTACCTTGGGGGGACGGATTCGACCCGGTCGGTCTAGCACCGACCTCCTTTCAAATAATAGCGACCCTCCTCGTAGGACGTCGACCACCTCCCTTGAGCAGCTTCGTGACACATTTTTCCATCGAACCCATAACACCTGAAAAGAAAACACGAAAAGGAAAATTAAGTGTGGGAGTTTGAAATAAAATGAATAGATACGAGGAAGCTGCTCGCTACCTAAAAAACAATGAGCCTCTTCCTCGGCCTGACATTCGAGGATGGTATTCGTGTTGATACATCTAGTCTTAATACAGATTTCCCAGCTGGCGTCGCGAATGTACTTCCTACCCGGGGCCATGCACTTGCAAGGGGGAAGTCGCCCGACGAAGTCGACCAATTTCTTGAAGGACAAACTATCATCCTCGTCTAGCTGGTTAGGCCGTTAGATGAAGCTCTCTGTGCTAGATCAAAAATGTAGTTCCATCCATACCAAGGGGAAATGGGAGTGGAAGTCCACCTCGGACTTGCCGTTCACCACGGTAACCTCACAATGGAACAAGGTATTGATGGCCTCGTCCATCTCCGACATCACCATGTACCACCTGTCCCTAAACCTTCTGACAGAATCCGTGTATGCCCATAAGATTCTGGTTGGCTGCTTCAACGATACCCAGTTGTGTCACCCAGACACAGTCTACCGTTGCAGATGGAAGACGCAGAAGAATAGTGGAATGGTAGCCCCGAGCTCAAGATAGGTGAAGACGATCTCAAAGGCACGGATGAAAGCAAGAGAGTTGGGGTGGAGCTGAGAGAGTGCCAACATCAGATGGTCGAAAACTCCATGTTGGAAATTCGTGAACGGCAGGCGCATCCCCGCCTCCTTAAACACGAACTCATACATGGGGAATCTTCCCCCGTCATAGCGAGAACAAATGTGATCTCGTTCCCGAGGGCGACATGCCCTGAACTAGAAAGGATCCCCGACCACTCTGTCCTCGGTTACAACAAATACATCCGCATTATTGACCACGAAGTGTGACATGTAGTTAAGGGGTTCATGCCCGACCTATTCTTTTGTCGGCCTGTCTGGAGGCTCCACAATGGTCCCATCTTAGCGACCCCCCTCATCGTCAGACAAATACCACATTATTTCCTCTTCTTCGCAGGTAGCCATTTACCCGAAAAGCAGAGAAACTCGGTGAATTCAACAGCTAAATCAAATCCACCCTTCTACTGTAGTTCAAGTGAAAGGGCGTGGACGCCTGAAGCCGAGCAGAACTACGACACGCCCCGGGTCACCCAGAAGATCAATCTGGGTTAACCCTAGATCCTCAATCGTCCCCGGGGAATTCATCCTTTTGTCCTCGGGGTACTCATCGATTGTGTCCGGGGTATTCATCGAGCACCCTCGGGACATTCAACAATCATCATATCTCCCTGGGCCACTCATCGCAAGTCTCGGGTGTTGCACCCTAATTTTTGACCATAAGATCCCACCTCTTTTGCATTCTTTTTCTCGCTTGTTTTTTTTATGTGCGTATTTATTATGACTAACTAGTGGGTGCAGCTGCGGTAATTCCAAGTGGAGATAGCTTTCAGGCCTGCTAGTAAAATTATTAAGAGGATTCCAGGAGAGTTGAAAAAAATCTCATATCTTTCTGAATGGTACTTCAAGAACAGGATACCGTGACATTTGATTATTGAGGATATTCGGAAGCAAGTTATGACACAAAAATATGGAGTCGTGATCAAGGCGAGTTATGTGTGTTTGGAATACTCAAAATTGGAAGTTTCATTTTTTTTGGAGAAGCACACAAATAATATCATTGGATTTCATTTTGATTAATAAACAAGGTCTTAATCATACGGAGATGAAGATCATGCTCATCCTTGTGAGTCATTTGGAATCCAAAGTGTTTTTCCTTAAGAGCATTTACGTTGTGAAGACTAAGGATGAGTGGAGGGTGCAAGTTAGCTTGGAATTTCGGTCATCTTTTCGTAGGACCAAGTGTCTTCTTTGGCAAGACCATGATTTCATTTCTAAGTGCATACAAGGAGCAAATCTCCATGTAAGGCAATTGCTTCTTTACAATGCGTATGACTTAAGAAACATGGATAAAATTGCAGCTGTTCACAACTTTTCCAACAAATTCAGAGCTCTAGATTCAAGAGGATACAGGATCCTTCGCGTTTCTTACAAGAGACCTATTTCATTACATTGAACTAAATTTCTGAATACATTTTGAACACCATTTACAAGGCAATTATAAGAATCCCAATCCTTATACAAAACATATTTAGTTCTCCTTTTCAAAAGGAGGCTATCCCAAATAAGATAAATAAAGCAACGTGACAGTAAGCTGCTCCTGGTTCTTCATAGCATCATCTGTGGCCAGTTCTTCACAGCAAACAACCGTAACGATTTCGAAACTCCTGGAAATCATAAGATGGAAAGTTGATGACAGATCCCTATGACATCATCCCACCATCCAAATCCGGCTGCTAAAAAAAAGGGAAGATTGAGATTAGTAGAAGTCAACGTAACCGACACCGAATCCAAGTAATTTTTAAAGGTTTTGTTTTGAGGAAGACATCAAAGCTTTACTTTCAAAGGCACCATCACCGACGGGTGGTCTACTTTTCTCTCACTGCAATAGTGGTAGTTTGAGATGCCTTGCGGTAAACGGATGCCGTGGGATCCTGAAATTTCGGAGCATCAAGTATATTTCCATCACAACCAACAAGCTTTGAAGTTGTCATTATCAAGCTGGTGCTCGAAAGTATTCTACGGAAGAAGAAGCGAGTGAAAAAGATTAGATTACAACATGAGTGGTTGGAAAGCAATCAAAATAGAATACAACAAAGACTCACGATGGCCATGGCAACATGTTAAAATTAACCGCCAAAACTGCCATTAAGTGACAATGATGTAAGATACATAAGGAACTCGCACCAGAAAGTTGTTTTGAAATTGACCAAGACCAGGCGCTGCGCCCAAGGAATCTGTCCCTGCATAATTTTGAGTTTAAGCCAGGATTCATTACAGTAGAGGCTTGAATCACGTGATAATGCCTATGGTCTTGCATTGAGAATCTAACCTGCAAAGTGGCATATCCACAAAGACACGCAAATGTGTATCTTCCAAAACACCGAAACCACTCAATACATACAAGTAGGAAAACATTGCAAGGATGGTTCAGAGGATTCTGGCATTGGCTTAGCCTCTCTTCTGGCAGCATCAGTTACTATGGACAAACCAGTTTTAGAGCCTAGTAAGGTGAAAGGCAAATCAAAGGAGAAATGCTGTCAGTTATCACATTCTTTTTAAGAATAGCAACGGTAAATTAAATCAAAGCCAGAAGAGGGAAATTTATCGACCTTGAGAGTCTCCTCAGGTTTACGGCCCACGCGTTCGAAATCCCAACTAGAGAAGTTTCCTAACCAAGAATCAGCAATAAGTTTCACACCAAATCAAATCCAACTTAGTTGAGCCCAATGTGGAAATAGCCTTAATGATGTTTCCTACAAAAATCAAATAAATTCATTAGTTTCCAAGAACAAATCAGACATGTCCACACGGATTTGGAAACAATTTAACCGTGGATTGATTAGCAGAATTGGTGAAAGCTATAAGAAGAGGGGAAATGGGAACGAGTGGGACAGAAGAAAAATCCCCAATCATCAAACCCTCCACAATATTCAAAATCACGGCAAGACCGCACAGAGATTCATACAAAACACATTCACATACACTGAAAACTCACAACCATACAGAATTCTACAAAATCCCAAATCTAACCCTACTTTCATAAATCGTAGGAACAGAAGACTTATCTCTTCTCAGCTCAATTGCCGAAAACCCCATCAAACTATCGCACCATCGCCATCAACCGCAACCTTTGCATCGCCGTTGTGAACCTATCACCAGAAACTCTCATACACCAGCATTTGAAATACGCAGAATCAGATACATACACAATACACCAATTCGCCAAATACACACAAAAAACCCCAAATCACAAGTTCTATAAAATAATTTTGTGAAGGGGAAGTCGTAAGAGCTTGCCTTTCCGCGGATCCACAGAACTGCCGTGCAAGCCTCCGTTTGCATTGAAACCCATTCACCGGCGCCGATACCTCACGGTAGTTTTCGTCTTCACTAAATCTCGTGGAATTTTTTGATTCGTTTGTTTGTTTTTTCAGGACTATGAGACGAGAAAGAAAGCTGGATCGAGGAAGAAAATAGAGAGGGGTGAACGAAAGAAGAAACCATGAAGGAGAACGAAACGGATGGAAGCCGATCGGAGAGAGCAAGGGACCGATCGAGGGAAGGAATAGAGAAATCTCAGACCGATTTGGGGATTCCTGGGATTTAGGTTTTTGTTTCTTTCAATATAATGTGCTTTGTAATCACACACATTCACCCTCACTGCCCTACTACACCGGGTCCAACGCCCTGCTTCCTAATCACAGCCTAATCTACGTTAAACCAATTTAACCCTTAATTAACACCCTAATCTGCCACTTATTGTTTTTTAATTAACCTGACCTATTTAATTAACCTTTTCAACTCTTTTAAATAAAATTAATAAACCTATTAATCCACCATTTAATAGTAATTAACGGCATAAACTAATTTTTTTTAATTAACTTTTTAATCAGTTCTTAATAAAACAACTAATCAGCCTTTTGACTAATCATTAAAATTAATCTTTTTTCATAAAATCAACTAAAGGTTTTTTTTTATAAAATTAATCCTTCTTTATCTAATTAACTAAAAACAACCAATTTATTTTCTTTTTATGATTGTATAATTAAATCCATTCCCTCATAATTTAGAATTTCTTAGTTTTTTTAGAGAATAATTAAATAAAATAAATAACCCCTTTTCTTAAAACCTTTATTTATCATATATTTTTTATTTAAAAAGCTTATAATAACTAAAATCTTTTCTGTTAAAAAAATCTAATTATTTTAAATCAATAAGTTATGACTTTTATTAAAACAAAATCCAAGATAATTTCTCTTAAAATTAACCTCACTTAAAATAAATGACTTTTCTTAAAATTAAGCTCATCAAATAATATATTTTCTTAAATCAATTCAACATTTTCCTAATCAAATCAATTTGCTTAAAATCAATCCAACATCCCTCTTAAGGTCAACCTCTCCCGACTTAATCAATCGAGCACGCTTACGCCTCTCTCCGTCCTCATATTCACAATTCACATCCACACACTTAGCGCTTTCATGCGTATGTACGTTTTACCTTATCCACTTTTATTTTATTCACAACTCACACACTCACGTAGCGCTTTCATGTGTTGTGTATGCTTTTATATTTTCGCAATTTACTTTCATCGCAATTTATCTTTATTGCATCGCATTGTATTCCGTCCAAAGGAAAAACCTACACATGAGTCAACACTTGTGTGTAGTGCACATCATTTGCATCACTCTCCCATTCGATCCTTGATCCCATTTAAGTCGATCTATTAAGTTAGATCCTATCCCATAGGAAGGACCTTATCTTACAACTTAGAACAAACATTCAACAACTCAATTCAATATTCAAACACATTAGAGAAAAAGATGTTAATCATCTTAACCAAGATAGAATCTCCACCCCACATCAATACAATTAAGTCGTAGGGACTTTGCCTTAAGAGAGATAGAGGCGTACATCGTCGATCAATATACGAGTACTTGAGCCCTTCTCTTAAGACGATGCAAAGACTATTTTCCTACAATTTGTGGCGGTTAAATCTCCCTTAAAATGATAAATCGTCTCTTCTCCTAAAATCAATCAAATCAACTACCCTAAACCCGTAGGAACTTTGACCACAGTCAAAGAACTCCTCAAACCCTTTAGGGGAACTACAGATACTCTAATTCCACTCCCGTAAGGATATGTAGGCATAAGATGCGGTATCTTATCGAGTATACTTAGAAATAAACCCCTAGGTCTTCTATCCCTTAATCAGATAAACCTTTAGCAATAAACAAACATAAAACAAGAGGTTCCTGTGGAGTACTACAGAAACTTAGGATGCTAGCACCTTCCCTAAGTTTAACCGACCCCCGAACCTAAAACTCTCTAGCTTGCATTTGCATTGCATTGCGGGAATTTCGATCTTTATCCCTTCCTTTGGAAAAATAAAAGTTCGGTTGCAAAATGAATTACAGATTCAAACTAATCAATAGTTTGGTATCCAAATTTCACCGCGACACCGGGGACGTTCGTTCAGAATCCTAGTTTTGAAGGACTTTCCGGCATATTCATTGGAAACATCCGCGACCTCCCAACATGCCCGTATGAGCCGTTAGAAACACCGCTAGAAGCCTACTAAAACACCAGTAGAGGGGCAGAAACTTACGTGATAAGGCGGAGAAAGGTGGTTACGTCGAGCATAAATGTTGTAGGCGTCGAGTAGAAAATTTAGATAGTTGAGCGGCAGCAAGGAGACATGTGAGCGAAAAGACAGACTGAGCCCACATATATATACACCCTAGCACGAGAAAAGAAGCGTCACTAGGCTTTCAAGTACCTAGCTCGTAGCCTCCTTAGGGTGACACATGGCGACTTTCAGCTTTCCCTCACGTCTCTTTAGGTTCCCTCTCCTCCTCCGCGGGTCTCCCCGCTGTTGCGGTGAGAATCAGATGTCAAGCTATTGGTTAACTTAAATCTCAATTCATTAAATTCACAACTGAACTTTGATTTATCCAAAGGAAAGGTTAAAGAAAGAAAGACCTTTTGTGCGATGTAACAACAACACTAAGAGATTCGGGGATCGGGGGTTAGTTATGCCTAGGGTATGTATTTCACATCCTAAACATCTGTAGTACTCTACAGAAACCTTTTGCGCGTGTGTATGATAAACTTGATATGGTTATGCTATGGTTTAAGATTAAGGTTAGGGTAAAGACCTAAGGATACCTTTTAAGTTTTCTCGCAAAGATATCGCCTCTTCTTCCTACGTATCCTAACTAGGATAGAATCAGAGCAATCGTAGTTCACCTCACTAGGGATAGATGAACACTTGATTGTAATTAAGGTTCAAAAAGAGGGAACAAACATAAAAATGTTTGTATAGAGTTTAACAAAAGTCTCCATTCTAACTTGTACACTAAATGGGATTGACTTTGACAAAAGCCAAGAGGGGAGTAAGTAATCATGACAATAATCCTTACATAGAGTCGACAAACTCTAACCTAGGGTTCTAGTTGAAGAACACTCTTAATAAGGGTGTGTCTTTTAGACTTAATAAAAGTCTAATAGATAGTAGGTTTTAAATTAACTAAGCTAGGGTTTAAGATGACTTAACAAAGTCATAGGGAGGATAATGAGCTATCTATGACTAAAGGGTCAACAGAGAGACTTTCCTTTGGACACAAGGACACAGATAACTTGATGTGAACTAGAAAGTTCCATCACTGGGGAAATCTTAACAAAGTCAAAGAAATAAAGCAAGAACATATAACAACATGTAACAGTAATCACAATTAACATTTAACATCTTAAAAAAGATCAAAAAGGAAAAGAGTTAACCACCATCAATGCAAGTAAACAACATGTGTAACAATAGCAAGTTCATCTATAACATTCAAACAAGATTAATGCAAACAAGTGAAAACTTGAAGCAATCATGTTATAAGGATCAAATGAGATCAAATTTAACAACATAAGACCAATTAAACATGTATTTATGACAATCAAACAAGCAAAAACACAAGAAATATTACAACAATTCAAGTATGACTTCATGGGGGAAAAGTAAACAAGTTCCATGGTAACAACCAAGTCAACAATACAACCATAGCATTTTATGGTTCTAACAAGGCACATAAATAAGTATAATGAACCATGATAAACATATTCAAGAGGTTACAACATTAAGAATCATGTCAAAGTTCACAGATGAAGTTTAACAGGCCATTTTCACATATATGCATTCACAAAAGCAAGTATGAACATGGTAAGGAAATGAATCAAACATATTTTAACATTTAAACATGTTAAAAACATATATGAATCATACAAGATCAATATCACATGAAAAATCAAGTTACAAGTTGAAAACCTTCAAGAACACCAAGGTGAAAACCCTAAAAACACATGTTTTTCAAGTGGATCAAAGTCTTTCTAGGAAAAAAATCCTTGAATTATTTCTTCACTCAATGAAATTAGAAATGTTAAGGAGTAGTTTTCAAAAAGAATGGAATCAATAGCACAAACAATGAGCAAGTTATGATCATAGAAAGTTGGTGCACCAAAAGGGCAAAAACTAGGGCAAGGCAAGGTCACAACCTTAGGTCATTTGCATGAAGGATTGGAACTCAGTCAAATCTTAACCAAATGAGGTGAAAAAAAAGTTAAAATTGTGTATTTTTTAACAAGGAATTCAATAGTACCATTTTTTTCCATACTATACACTCACAAGAAAAC
Source organism: Lathyrus sativus (assembly GCA_963859935.3). Taxonomy (NCBI): domain Eukaryota; kingdom Viridiplantae; phylum Streptophyta; class Magnoliopsida; order Fabales; family Fabaceae; genus Lathyrus; species Lathyrus sativus. The sequence goes on along the minus strand of OZ012737.1, from coordinate 648,771,852 downwards.
CCGATAGCGTATGTGTTAGGGCAAGTTTAGTGACAACCAAAAGCATGAACATGTGAACAACCATGTGTAGTGGTGTGCTTGGTGATACAAGTGTACAAACATCACATACACATAATATATAGAGGTTATCACAAAATAAATCAAGAAATGCACACATGGTTTGGCAGATTGGATTCAAAATGCAAAGAATGACTAGGTTGGGCCTAGTTTGTGACCTGAGTTTGACAGTTCAAAAACTACATATTTTGCTGCAAGAAATGGTTCGTACATGACACATAAAATACATAAAACATGTCCAAACAATGTACAACACAAAATCATAGCTAGAAGTCATGGTAGCATGTGAAATGCAAGTGAAAAGTTCATTTTCATGAGTTTTAGGCTTACCTCTTGAAGCAAGCTTGAGCAATAAGAAAATCAGAGATCTTGAGAGCTCTTCCAAGGTCTACGAATTCTCCAAGGATGATGAATGTGTGCTCCAAATAACTCTCAAATCAGTTGGTGGGCAGAATGCTTTGCAAGTGAAGAAAAACCTCCAAAATCCCAAGATTTTCAAAGCCAACTCCCTCAATCCTTGTTACAGAAGTGTGGAACCATCATGGAAATTTTTTGTGTCAAATATGAAGTGTTAGAAGTCTTAGATCTCAAGTAAATACAATGGTTTGAAGGTTGCCCATAAAAATGCAGAAAAGTCAATAAATGAGCTTTTGAGGGTTAACTTTTGGATTGGATGAGTTTCTGGCCAAGATGATGGTTTGGACAGCTCTAACACATCATTTGTTAAATGTTTAAAGCTTTGATTAAGTTTGAGGATGTTTGGAAATGGTTTTGGAAAGGAAAATGCAAGGCAGATTTTGAAGGTGTTTGAAACTTGATTCAAACTTGCAAGAACTTTGTGATTGAGTGAGGGAGGGAGTTTCAGCTGGTTTCAAGCATGTAACTGGTGTGTTTGGGATGCAAGAGGTGAGTTCTATTTATAGGCAAAGGCCTCGAGCAAGAGGTATGGGCAGAATGTTGCAAATTGCCAAGTTTAGCCTTGTAACTTTGAAAATCTTGGAGTTTTTCAATGCAATCTTCATTTTTTGACCTTGAGCCACCCTAACAAGAGCTTCTCCATACCCTATAGTTAATTTTCATCATGCTTTAGGTGATATTAGGTGACTGGTTGCATCCATGTTGGTGGTTTGGTGATGGTAGCCACCATTTTTCTCTTTCTTCACTATTCACTTTTGCAACTTGCATTAAATAATGAATTTCTTCATTTCTTGTGCCAAACTCGCGGAAATGATGCTAATCATGTTAATTAACAATTTAAACATAAGAAATTAGGCTTATTCCTTTATTAGAGTTGATTGGGGAAGCTTTGGAATCAACTTGCCCATGCTGAGTCGGTTTTGCAAAAGTGAGTTTTTGCAAACTTGTGGACCTTGGTTCTCTCTAACCATGAAGAGTTATGGAACCCACTTGTACTTTTTGGAAATCCCTCATTATGTAATACAACATTTATGTTTGATGTAGGAACCCATTCCACTTGAAACTGGGTCAAAAACTCTTGTGAAAATGCTGAAAACTTGACTTACAAGTCAAGAATTCTTGAAATTTCTGTGTATTTTTCCCCTCTTGCCTTGTTTTTGCTCATAACTCAAAATCCATGAATTTTCTGCTCATGAGTTCCTGTATCACTTTTGAAGAACTCATTGAGACCTTTCTAACAATATTCGAGCCACTCCATTTGGATGTGTGGTTAAGAAGTTATGGCCTGGCCCTTTTCAAAACCCTAATTTCCCGACTTTTCGGTTTCTTCTCAATTCTTGATCAATTGGTCACCAAACTTCATGGTTAGATGTTAAATTATGTTGGAAACATAGTTGAATTCAATTTTGGGTTAAAACCCTGTTGGTCAATAGGTTGACTTTTCAATTAGACGAATCGAACGATCAAAAACCTCTAAATCAACTGTTGGTGTTCGGGGCTCTCCGAGGCCTTGAAACTTCTTGGGTAGACTTCCTTGGGTCATGTGAGCCTCATGGACTATGATTCAATATTTGGGACACCCTTTAGATCAAAAGTTAAACTCTAGTTGACTTTCCCAATCAAAAACCCTAATTAGGGTTCTTGTACTGCATTGTTCTTCTTTCTTGGATGAAAACCTTAAATTGGATTCATTCTTGATCCAATGTGATATCCTTGATGACATGAAGACTTGATATATGGAGGATCAATCCAAAACTTTGACTGATCAATCCCTTGAAACACTGATTTTTGACTGTGTGAAACTCTATTTCATCTGCATCTTGACAAATACCAAACTTGAAATATGTTAAAGTTAGATAATCAATGTTGATGGAATATAGGGGTCAAAATTTGGTGTATAACACACACCTGCAGTTCAATATTGAGGATGAAGGGCTAAACCAATTTCAAAAAGCTTTTACGGGAGGTGTAGTTGAATTTGGAATGACCTACAATATGCAGGAAATGTTTCAATCAAAAGGTTATTTCACAATTAAGATAAATCCTCTTGGTTCTAACCTTTTCTTAATATAGGAAAATTAGGATGGACAACTTAAGGCCTTAGTGAGTTATGCATCAAAATGGATAAGTGAATGGTGCTTAGAAATTAGACTCTAGAAATCTGAAGATGTTGATAACGAGAGAATGACTTGGTTAGGTGTCTTTGGTGTCACATGCCATGCATGGTGCCCAAAATATTTTGATTTCATATCTTGTTCGGTTGGCAAGTATGTGTGTTATGATGAAGATACACCATTGCAGTCCCACATGATGTTGCAAGAATACTTGTAAAGATACAATATTGTCTGGTTTTGAATCAAACATTCAATATTGAAGTCAATGAGAATGTTTACAGGATTAAAATTGTTGAAGACAACCATGGGCCCAAATGCATTGTAATTGCTAATGAGAAAGAAGATGACAAAGATAGTGATGATGGTTCCAAAGAAGATGATGATTATCCAAGTTCAGATGAAGATGGTGGCGTGTGGAGACAACATGAACTTGGTGGTAATGAAAATTCAAAAGGCACTTTTTGTCAAAGATATTTAGGATGTCAGCAATCAACTAGGGGATTGCTTCACTGATAGAAGGAGAAAGTTATGGAGGTGACCTTGGAAAAGGATGTTGTTGGTGAAGGGTTTGGTGGCGCATAAGACGGATTGGAAAAGGTTTGTGATGAAGCAACTGATTTTGTGTGTCTTGAGAAGACTTTTTGCTGCTCCAAGGATGACAGGATTTCGGGAACGACAACTTTGGAAAAGTCTACTGGAAAAAATTGCACAACGTTAGCTACTGCACGGATAGGAGAGGGTAATAGGCCCAACACCTTGGCCCAAATTGGTGACATAAGTTTCCCTTTGAGCCCAATACTTACTGATGGCCCATAAATTCCAAATAACAAAATAATTGAGAATAATGTAATGGTGAATGACTCTGTGCTAAAATTAATCAAAATCTAAACGCGAACCCATCTTTTTCGCCCCCTAATTCTTCAAAAAATAACATTTCAAAATCAAAATCCCAACAACAAAATCATAGAAAGAGGCTAAATCTAGAAATTAGTGAAAGTTGTAGGAGTTCTATAAGATTTTCAGATGGATCATTACTCTACTACGAGTCATGCACCGATTCAGATGTTCTTTAAGGTAATAAACAATTCTAGAACGAAGTTGGGAATGATGTATCAAATTGGGTGTGGAAGAACATCAAGGTCTTGGGCGTCACAAGTAACAAAGATGTTGGGGTCTACGTAAAAATCATTAAGGAAATGGAAGATAGAGATCAGGAAGATAAAAATTCGAGGAAGGTGAAGGTAATCAAATTCAAATGAATATTATGACCTTCAATGTCAGATGGTGTGGCAATGCCACAAAAAGAAGGAGGATAAGCCAAATAATTAAAAAAAAGGAAGAACAGATCTATGTTTTATTCAAGAAACAAAAATACAATTGATTTTCAAAGATGTTGCCAATGGGCTATAGGGAAACTAATAATTGGGATGGTCGGAAAAAGGTGCAAAAGGTCAATCGTGGGGAATCTTAATTTTGTGGAAACATGGTTTGATCAATCCTAATTTCAATTTTACGGGCAACGACTTCATTGAAATTAAAGCATAATGGAAAAGGATCAACTTTAATTTTATCAGTGTTTACTCACCATGCAACTTAGTAGCTCTGGGCTGATCTGGTGAACTTAAAACACAAGTTTGATCATGGGGAATGGGTGGGGGGAAGGGGGATTTTAATGTTGTTAAAACTGTATCTAAAAGATTTAGGAAGATTTTTTATAGGAAGAGTATGGAGATGGAGGAGTTTAGTATTTTCATATATGAAATAGATCTTATAGATTTTCCAATTGTGAGGAAGAAATTTTCTTGGTCAAATGATGTGGGTGGTGTAGCAAGCGGGTCAGACAAATTATTAATATCAAAAGGAGCTATCGAAGCATGGAACACAGTGGGACAAGAAATTGGAACTAGAGACATCTCTGGTCATATACCAATATAGATTAAATCAAGTACTCTAGATTGGGGACCAAAGCCTTTCAAAGTCATTAAAGGGTGGCTGGCACATGACATGTTCATGGAATTTGTAAAATCAGGAATCATTTAAAGTTGTTGGCAAGATGGCTTATATGACTAAGGAAAAATAATTTTTTTTAGAAAAGACTTAGGTGGTGGAATAGAGATGGACGGTTAGATCTGAAAGTAGAAATGTTGTAACCAAACTCAACTATAAGGATGAGTATCTTCTTAATGATAATCATGTATCCAATGAGGAAGAATAGCTAGAGTGGATGAAAGCTTAAGAAGAAATTTGGAAAGTCTTGAATCAGTAGGAAAACTTGCTTAAATATAAGGCAAGATTAAGATTGCTTCAAGATGGAGATAAAAATTCAAAATTCTTCCACATAATGATGAAATCTAGAGCAAGAACCAACTCAATAATCTCCCTTCCAACTAACCAAGGAAGGGTGGAAAATGTTGTTGATGTTAAAGAAGCTGCAAGAAAGTTTTTTGAAGAAAGGTTTATAGAACCTCATATGTGTATACCTGGCTTGGATAATTTTTAGTTTAATAAACTAGATGGTGTGGATAGACGAGCTCTTGAAAAGAAATTTTCAGAAGATGAAACCAGAGAAGTCATTTGGGATAGTAATGGAGATAGAAGTCTAGGTCCAAATGGCTTTAATTTGGATTTTCTCAAGCATTGTTGGAGCAATGTGGGAAATGATGTAGTTAACTTTATACAAGAATTTCATGAGGCTGCAAAACTTCCAAAATCCATGACAACATCATTCCTTTCCTTGATTCCTAAAGTTGATAATCCACGGGAATTGGATGAGTATAGGCCCATCTGCCTCATTGGTTGTATGTACAAAGTGGTGGTTCTTGCTTCAAGATTAAGGAAGGTTATTAGCAAGGTGATATCAAATACCCAAACAACTTTTGTCCCTGGAAGACAAATACTAGATGAAACTTTGGAATCTAATGAAATATTGGATTATTCCAAAAGAAAAAATAAGAATTGTAGGATGTTCAAGGTGGATTTTGCACAAGCTTCTGACTGTGTCAGATGGGATTACCTTAGAACCATGACGAGAAAGCTTGGCTTTGGAGTAAAATGGATGCATTGGATGGAGGCAATGTTTTTTCTAGTTCCATGTTTGTCTTGATAAAAGGAATTCCTACTAAGGACTTTGAGGTCGGTAGAGGCCTTAGGAAAGGTGATCCACTATCACCTTTCTTGTTAGCAATAGTTGTAGAGGGTTTGGATGGTTTGGTAAAACAAGTTGTAATATATGGCTTCTATAAATGATTTCAAGTGAATGAAAGTGTTGCTTACAACCTAATCCAATTTCCAGATGACACAATTTTGGTGGGTGAGGCCTCATGGTCCAACTTGTGGGCTATAAAGTACATATTGAGGGGATTTGAGATGATTTTAGGGCTGAGAATAAATACGTGGAAAAGTAAAATCCATGGTATTGATGTTAGGGAGCATTTCCTTCATGCTGCTTCTTATTTTTTTGAGTTGTAAAATTGAGATTATTCCCTTTAAATCCTTGGGGATCTTAATTGGTTCGAATCATAGAAGAATTGAAAGTTGGAAGCCAGTGCTAAGTAAACTTACATAACTTGCATTGGAATTAAGTTGACTTGAGAGTTAAGTAAAGCATGATCAAGAATTTCCTTTGTGTTCTCCCTAAAAGATTGAACCATGTCAAATGTGAAGAAAACAACATAAATCGATACATTAGACTTATTGCAACTTCTCCCCCCTTTAACGAGATCAAAATAGATAGATATGAATGGAGTCTAAGCTCACAAATTTAGAAAACACAAAACAAAAACTCATTGCAAATTAAGTTAAACGTTAGCTAAATAAAGATATACACAAAATTATAGAATTATTACATAGATAGAATTCTTTATTAGACATGTCAAATGGAACAAACAACATATAAATGAAATGAATATCTTAAGGAACAAAAACAAAATGATTAAATCACATAAAACTATATGGAAGAGGGATAAATAATGCATGAACATAAACAAGATGATGTAAACATGAACATAATCAAAGATTACATTTTAAAATATCATAAATGCACAAGTACAAAGTAATAAATTGCAAATAAAATATGAATAAGCAGAATATTACACACATATATCGTCACAAATATAATTTTAGGTGAGAATATGGACTATGAACGGTCTAAAGGGGGTGAGTAGATGTCCCAAGTAAAAAAGTTGTTTTAAAAATATTTTTAATACATTTTCAAAAATAGAGTGTTGGTATGTGCGAAGATTGAAAATAACTCCTACCCTATCTGCAGACTTCCACACAGCACTACCAAGATAAACCTGGAGAGAAGAACCTTCTTATTTTCCATTGGAACTGTCATAATGAATCACAACACCACGCCGTCTTCCAAGCCTTTGAAATCTTAAATAAATATCCAAATAAACATTAAATCCAAAAGGAATATCCTTGATTAATAACGAAAGGTAAGATTCATATCCAGTCAACAATGGAAAAAGAATGAGATAGAAGATGAAAGAAATCATTTTCAAGTGTTCATGAAAGATTTAAAACTCTTTTGAAAATGAAAGAATAAGTGGTTTGAGAGTTTTCAAATAATCAATGAAGGAATGTGTTTTCTAATGCTATGAAAGGTTTAAGAGTCAAAACTGATTTATAGGTATTGAAGATGAAGCACAAAAAGAAGTGAAAAAATTATTCTTGATTCGAGTCAAGAGCATTTGGTGATTTGAGTCAAGTGGCAAAGTAATGTGGAAAAATATCTACACTTAAAGAGAGACCCATTTTCATGTGATTCAAGTCAAGAGTAAAGTATGATTTGACTCACATAGGCTATGACTCGAGACACTGTTTGGTCATGATTTGACTCAAACATGGAGTTAGCAGAAGAAACGTTTTTGTTTCAACTCATGTACAAAATGTGATTTGACTCACAGAGTTCATGATTTGAATCAAGTGCAAGTTATGATTCGATTCACACGATTACACAAAATCTTGATTCCTTTCTACCTTGTTTGATTGGACTATGTGTGATTCAAATCACATATCCAAAATCTAAAAAACTCAAGTTTTCAAAGATATTTTGAGATTCTACTTTTGACTTAACTTGTATCAGTCTTAATTATGGGTTCTTGTTCCAAAAACTCGACTAATTGACTTAATGCATAATGTTTATACTCAAACACATGGAGGGTTAACCATTAATGTATCATAGACATGTAACATCAATCTCTCCTTTTTTGATGATTGGAAATCTTTCACTTGGAATTGAGTCGACTTCAAGCAAAAGAAAAGCGTGGTCAATCTCTCCTTTCTAGACTCACGTTACAACTTCTCCCCATTTGACAAGATCAAAAAGAGATAGATGTTAATGAACCTAAACGCAAACAAACCCAACAACATAAACGATATTCCAAAGAAACAAATGGGTTAAACATAGCTAATAAAAATGTATAATAACAAAAATTGAATACATAATACGAAGATGGACATGATAATTTCAAGAAATAAGCAAATATACATGCAACTATACAACAAAACACAATACGTGATCAAAACTTATATGAATGGAAGATTTAAATAATGCATAAACAATCAAAATAATGCTAAAATGTACATATTTAACAACACGCATTAAAAAATTTATTAAGTGCAACATGTGAACAATCAAAACAAAACCTTATGAAGGAATGAAATAAGAAATGTAAAAAGTAAGCAAATAAACATATAAGAACAAAATACAAATAATGATATAAAAGAATGTTATAGTTAAAGAACATGCCAATAACTTTGGTTAAAATAAATTACAATAAGATAATGTTAGTATACAACATAAACATAAAGAAAATAAAACGAAATAGGAAACCAAACCTATTTAATGCACCACAAATCTAGGATTCCCAATTTCCTACGCATTTCGTGAAAAATTTCAGAGGATAACAGTTTTGTAAAGATATCATCTAGTTGATTTTTTCGTATCCACATATTCAAAAATAGAATCCTCCTTTTCAACATGATCCATAGGGAAATGATGCTTAATCTTTATATGTTTAGTACGTAAATGAAGTACATGATTCTTTGTTAAGCTTATTGCGTTAGTGTTATCGCATTTTATTGGAACACATACAGGTTTTAAATTGTAATCCAATAATTTTTGCTTTATCCATAAGACTTGTGCTGAGACAAATTTAGTTTTTACCATGTATCCTCTAAGGTTTTGATGATAACAAAGTATTTGAAGAAAAATTAGGATTTCTAACTAGCTGGTTCATGTGTACAGAATCCAATTTACTAGATGGAACATGTTATGTCACAGAAGAAGTTATGGTTTGGTTCATATCAAGTTCTTGTAAAAGAGTCATACCCTAAAGGTATCTTTTGCATATTTCAGAATCATAAGCATGCTATCCATGCCTCTGAAGCTGATGGATGAAAAATCAAGCTCAGAAATCACGGGACTCGAAGGTAGTTGACATTATCTTCAAAAGATTGTGTTGTACTTGTTGCATAGAATAGTTCTCTGGACAAAGGCTTTGTTCAATGAGTAATTCCTTGGCTACGGGTTTCAACACCTGCTTTATTAGAAAAGAAAATGTGCAAAAAGATTTGATTTAAAAATAATCGTTAGGCTGCTTCAACAACTCTATTTCTTCAGCTATAAAAGAAGCAGAAGAATAGAAGATTAATTAAAAGAATAACACTACAACTACAATTAGAATATACACGCACTCCACACCATTTGTATCAGCTCAACAGAAGCTAACCCTTTAAGATTCCTTATTCTTGTATAGCTTAAGAATCTTAGTGTTAAAGTGTGTTATATTATATTTGAAAACCTTTGATTGTTAATCAAGTGATATTGTAAGTTATTCCTTCTCTAAACAGTTAATTTAGATAAAGTCTATGGCTGTGTGCTTGAGCATTGAAGTCTTAGATTCAAGGAATTTGAGCAAGGAAGTCTTGGACTGTAGGTCTAAGAAAGAAAGTCTTGAATATGAGGGGTTTAAGCAAGGAAGTATTGGATTCGTGGAATTTAAGCAAGTAAGACATAAACTGTAGGTTTGAGCAGAAGAAAGTCTTATACTTGATGGTATATAAGCAGTTGTAATCAGTTTGATTATAATGGAAATCTCTTGTACTAAAAGGGGACTAGACTACTCTCAGTTGGAGAGAAATCAGGATAACTTTTGTGTGTTCTTTGCCTATTTATTTGCTAATGTTATTTTATCTGTTGCAACTAGTTAATAAGATTCTGAACTTTTGTTTAGATTCTGAACTCTGGTTCAGAAGTTCAAACGATTTGGCATACACAATTTAACCCCTCCTTCTTGTTTATTTTCTCACATTTATGTTATACACAAAAATTACCAGTGTCTACCTATTCAGCCTTGGAGGTAGAACGAGCAACGATATGCTGCTTCTTACTATGCCAAAAAACTAAACAGTTTCCCAACAGATGACAAGCCCCACGTGCTTTTCCTATCCGACTTACAACTGAAAATATTAGAGTAAGAAAAACCTTTTAAGTTATATTTGTTTCCTCTATGAAACCAAATACTGTGATGTGATGTTCCTTAAGATACTTGAAATTTTTTTTAGGATCTTAAAGTGGGATTCTCGAGGACACGTCTAAAATCTAGCATACATACATACACTAAACATAACATATGGCTTACACGCGATTAAATAGAGTAAGCATTCTATTATAACTTGATATTTGGTAATTTATCTACTCCACTCTTACTTTGTCTATCAACACATTTGACGCCATGGGAGTGAGATGCTTTTCGAAATTTGCATATCGAACTTCTTAAGAAGCTTCAAGCAATACTTTGTTTGGCTTATGAAAGTTCAATATTCTGCTTGATTTATTTGAAATACAAGGATATATGTAAGTTCTCCCATTAGAGACATCTTGATATCGTCATACATCAAACAAAGAAAATCCTTTGAAAGGGATTCATTAGTATACCCAAATATAATATTATCGACGTAAATTTGAACTAAAAAATATGTTTTTATTTACCTCTAATAAACAAGGTTGTGTCCTTTTACCATGATTAAATTCTTATTTGATTAAAAATCCACTAAGGCGCTCATACCAAGTTATAGGAGTTTGTTTGAGACCACAAAGGGCTCTTTTTTGTTTAAAAAAACATATTCTGGATTTTTGTGATACTTAAATTCAGGAGGTTGAGAAACATATACTTCTTCGTTAGTATAGTCGTTAAGAAAATTTAATTTGACATCTATTTTATACAAGTTAAAATCCATATAGTAGACGAATGTCAAAAGGAGTCTAATAGCTCCAAGACAGGCTACAAGAGAATAAGTCTCTTCATAGTCTATTCCTTCAACTTGATTATACCCTTTTGTCACTAGCCTAGATTTATTTATGCTAAGTATTACATTTTTATCCTATAGATTCCTAAACACCAATTTAGCGCCAATGACAGTTTTTATCAAATGGATGTGAGACAATGTCCTAAACGTCATTACGTTTAAATTTAATGAGTTCTTCTTGCATAGCAAGTAACCATCCCTCATTGAGTAAGGAAATAGATACCATATTAGGTTCAATATGAGATATGAAAGCAGAATACTTATAAAAGTTGTTAACATGTGATCTTGTACATACACCATTTCTGATGTCGCCTAGTACTTGTTCCAACTGATGATCGCTTGCAACTATCCAATCTGGATGTAGATGAGGCGAGGTCTCTGGTTTATCTTTCTCTTGTTCGCTTTCTTATTTTTCTTTACTATTGTCATCTTATGTTATTTTTGGAGGAGGATCCTCGTTGTGAACATCGTCATCGATCAAGTTTTCCATTATCATTCCTGAAACATCAAAATAAATACCTTTCTCCATCTTTTGGGTTAAAGATTCATCAAAACCAACATGTTCATATTCTTTAATAGAAGACATTATATGATTTTAAAATCTATATGCTTTACTCAAATATGAGAACCCTAGAAATATTCCTTCATCAGACTTAGCATTAAATTTACTAAGGATGTCCTTTTTGTTATATAAAATAAAGAATTTGCAACTGAAAAATGCGAAAATAGGAAATGTTAGGTTTCATTCATTTGAGTAACTCATAATGTGTCTTCCCTAGGATGTCTTGAATTACCAGCCTATTCAAGACACATCATGTGCTATTAATCACTTTCGCCAAAAAGTACTTAGAAAAACTCATTATTTCATCATTATCCGAGCCAATTCTTCTAAAATACGGGTTTTATGCTCAACAACACCATTTTGTTGTAGATTTCTCAGACATACTAAGTCATGAGTAATCTCTTTTTCATTACAAATTTTTTCAAACCGATGGCTTACAAACTTATCCCTGTGATCACTACAGAGTGTGACAATTTTCAAGTTAAAAAGATTTTGGACACTCTTAGAAAATTTAACAAAAGCCTTTAAGGTTTCTTCCTTATGGATTAAGAATAACGCCCAAGTAAATCTAGAATAGTCGTCGACAATTACAAACCTATAATAGTTACCTTCTAAACTTCTTGCCATTGAAGGGCCAAATATTTCTAGATGGAGAAACTCGAGAGGTTTTGAAGTTGAAGCAATCTTTTTTGATTTAAAAGACACTCTCGTTTTCTTTCCGATTTGGAAATCATCACAAAGTTTATCTTTTAAAAATTTTATCTTGTGTAGACCAACTACTAGATCATTAGATGTTATATTATTCATTAATTCAAAGTGTATGTATCTTAAACGTCTATTCCATATCCAAGAACCTTCATTCTTAGTTACTAAAAAAATGTAGTACCATACATTGATATATCATCAAAATCAAGAAAATAGATATTATCAACTCTATACCCTTAAACACTAACACTTTACTTGTCTTATGTTCAATCAAGCAACTTAAAATATTGAAAACAATAGAATACCCCTTGTCACATAATTTACTAACTCCATGTAAATTGTGTTTAAGTTATTTAACTAATAAAGCACCTTCAATATTATGGAGGGATTTCCCATACTACCTTCTCCTAGAATTTTACCTTGTGTGTTGTCCCCATACTTGACGTGAGCACTTTCTTTGTAATAAAATTATATAAACATCAAAGCGCATCCTTTAATGTGTCATCAAAATATGCTATCTAGAAACCATAACCTTTTTGCGAAGGGAAGACGCTTCTACAGACAACTAAACAGGAAATTTAGGCACACAAATAGTTGGTCCTTGAAGGTTAGTTAAAGAACACTTAGCTATCCAAGCCACGATACCATTAGGAACTTTGACATTTCTAATATGGAAAATAGGCCTAATGTGACCCTTATCACCACAATAATGACATATAACTTTGGGTGAAAAGTTGGTGCAAGCCCCTGTATTTCACAAGTAAGACTAGCTAAGGCACAATATTCAGCTTTGGAACTTCTCCTAGAGATTGTGCTTTGCTTCCTTGACTTCCAATAAATGAGAGATGAGCCTAGGAAAACTGCATAACCAAAAAAAAATCTGCAAGAAACAGAGCATGTTGCCCAGTCCGAATCTGCAAAGCCAGATAGAATTAAATCAGCAGCAACAGAATAAAATATACCAGTAGCAGGATCATTATTTAAATCTTGTAATGCACATATGGTTGCTTTATTGAACAACTACGTTATTGAACAGAAAAAGAAATGTCCGGTCTAGTTGTGCTTAAACATAAGAGCCTATCGATAAGTATACGGTATTAGGAGTCATCCTCAAAAAATAGGGAATCTTCACAATCCAACTTAAGGGATGGATCATAGGGAGTTTTAGAGGGTTTAGTAGCAAGTTGACCTATTTCTTCCAAAAGTTCTAACGTGTATTTTCTTTGATTAATCAAGATACCTTTGGAATATATGGAAACCTTTATGCCAAAAAAATATCTAAAATTTCATAAGTCTTTAATCTTACAATAATTAGGAAGATAATTTTTAACATATTGAATTTCTGAAAAATTATTTCCAACCAACACAATATCACTAACATAAATAAGTAAAACAGTGAAAGACAAAGTATTAAATTTAGAGAATAGAGAGTAGTCAGCTGTAGAATGTTTATAGCGAATAGAAAGTAAAGAATCATAAAGTTTAGCATACCAATGTCTGCTAGCTTTTTTAAGACCATAAATGGAATTTTGAAGCTTGTAGACTTTGGTGGTATTAGATGTAGAATCAGGCAAAACTAAACCTTTAGGAAGAGTCATGTAAACTTATTCATGTAAGTCACCATTTAAAAAAGCATTATTAACATCTAATTGCTCTAAAAACCAACCTTTTATAGAAACTAAAATAATGAGAGATCTTAACATAGTGAGCTTGACAACCGGAGAAAAATTATCAAAATAATCTATACCATTGACTTGTGTATGACCTTGTGAAACCAGCTGAGCCTTATAGCACTCAATGGATCCATTTCTATGATACTTATTTTGTATACCCATTTACAACCAATGGGATGTTTGTTAGTAGGTAAGTCAATGATGGACCAAATGTTGGTGGATGTTAAGGCATCTTGCTCAGTTTGTATAGCCTTATTCCAACAATCAATTTTAGAGGTTGCGGTAAAAGTTTTAGGTTCAATGGCAGAAGAGATGGAAAGGAAAAAAGTTTTTATAGTGAAGGGAGCAAAAATTATAGTCTAAAACTGAGGAAATGGGAAAAGTTATGTTGTAGGAGATTTGATTGGTTGTAGGTTGATTGTGGAGAAGATTACAATGATAATCATTGAGATAAGTAGGAGGGCATGTTATACGGGTGGATTTCCTAAGAGGATGGGGGGATGGTGAAAGGGAAGGATTTTGAAAGTTATAAGAATGGAAGAAGGTGGGATATAGGGGATGTGTTAATTGTATCAGGTTGAGAAATAATGGGATGTTTAGGTGGAAGGTAATGTTGCAGTGGAGTCATTATTAGAGGAGGTATTGGTTCAAGGTAAGGTTCACTAATGTGAATGTTAGGGTGAGGAGAAGGTGTGATGGGATTGGAGGGATTTTTAAAAGGAAAAACATATTCATAAAATAAAGCATTTCTAGATACAAAGAAGTCATGAGGTTGTAAATCATATAGAAGATAACCCTTTATACCATGTCTAAAACCTAAAAAATAGTTTTTCGAGCACGAGGATCAAACTTATTTCTATTTACAAGAAAAGTGGATGCATATGTAAGACAACAAAAAGTCTTAAGATGTAATAAATTAGCAGGCTTATCATATAAAAGATGAAAAGGAGACAACTTTAAAAAGAGAAGAAGGAAGGTTTGCTTGAAAGGTAATAGCACGAACCACATGTAAAATGTGTTGGTGTTTCCTTTCAACCAATCCATTTTGTTGAGGGAATTCAACACAAGAACATTGATGAAGAATGCCTTTTGAATGAAAAAAATTGTGCATAAAAAATTCAGAACCATTATCACTTCTAAGACATTTTAAAGATGTAGAAAATTGAGTTTCAATGAAAGTTATGAAAGTACATAAATGTTTACGAGTTTCACTTTTCAATTTCATTAAGATAGTCCAGGTAACGCGATTGTAATCATCGACAAGGGTCAAAAAATATTTATGGCCATTAATATAGGGGATGGAATATGGTTCCTAAATATCAGCATGAACAATGTCAAACAGTTTATCAGAGGTACTATAACTAACAAGATAAGGCAACCGTTTTTGTTTAGAAAAATGACAAATATCACAAGGACTATTTTTAGTGTATGGTATATATGGAAATTTCATAGAAATGCATTTATACAAAGTATCAAATATATGCCCTAACCTATGATGCCACACATTGGCATTATTTTCTAAAACAGAACTAGCATGAAAAATAGAAGTAGGAAAGGAATTACATAGAAAAGGTTGAACATTTAAGATGTAAAGGTTCCCATATCATTTAGCTAAACCTGTCGTTTTCTGGGACAAATTCTGCAAAATCAAACATTTATCAGTATGAAAACTTAAAAAACAATTAGAAATAGTGGTTAATTGAGTAACGAAAAGAAAATTAACAGTGAAAGAAGGAAAATAATAAACATTAGTGATAATAATAATACTAGAGAGAATAATTGTTCCAGAGATAATGATATTAGTAGAGTTTCCATTTGGCATTTTCATAGGAAAAGGAGGAGTGTTATGATATTCAATAAAGTTGGAAATAGAGTTAGTAATGTGGTGCGTAGCACCAGTATCAATTATCCATGGAATGAATTACTTACCAAGAAGAGAAGAGATAGAATTGATATTACCCGCAAAAGATATAATCGTTTTGAAGTTTGAATCGAGATGATTAACAGGTGTAGCATTGTTGGTTTTAAGATACTGTTAAACAAGATTGAGTTGTTGTGTATATTAGTCCTAAACGTTTGACTGGGAAACAGAAGAGGTTTCAACAGAGTTAGAATGAAGGGAAGAATTATTGGGGTGGTGTTGAAACCCGCAGTGAGTGTAAATACGAGCATAACCTTGTTGATGACCATGACCATAGTGAGGAGAATTGCGACCTCTTCCTCTTGAAGAGGGATACAGAGAACCTTGACCATAAAAATTATGAGGTTGTGAAATTCTGGTATCAAATATTAGATGTCGAAAGAGATGTTCACGACACAAATATCTATATGATAAGAACAAAGATAAACAAAAACAATTATAAAGAGACATAGCAATTGTTAACCCAGTTCAATGAAACCACACCTACGACTGGGGGCTACCAAGCCAGGGAGGAAATTCACTACCAGTAGAATTAATTCAGAGCTAAACTCCCAGTTTACAACTCCTCACTTAATCTCTACCTATGCAATTTCTGCCTAGAACACACCTAGACAAGAGACACCTCACGCTCCCCTTCAATCACAGTAGTGATAATAGTCAATAAAATAAGAAGAATTTAGAAGACACTCTTCAAAGTCACAACTTGATCTTGCTTAAAAGCTTCAATCAAGTACAATACACTCTTTCTTACAAGCTTTGAGTGAACAATTTACAATTAACAACTTAGTCCAATTCAAACATTAATCAATGAGTGAATGGCTCACAAAACTAACACACACGAAGGCTTAAGATGCACACACTTTCAATCCTTTCTTCTCTGATCTTCAAGCTAAGGTTTACGCCTCTTTAAATAGCAATGCAAAATGGGCTTGGGCTGTGGCAAAAGTAACAGCAGGTTTTGAGAAGATTCCAATCTTCATCAATAGCAACAAATTTAATTTGATCAATCAGATCTAATCAAATCATTCTTCCAATCTTCAATCAATCTTCTGAGAATAACTCCATATTAAATCAAATCTGATCCAAAATAAGTGTATCAGAAACACTTTTAAAACACCACTAAAACCTCGCAAATTCCACACCAGAATAGTGCAGCAGACTTGCACATAAAGAAATGGACAGACAAACATAATCATACAGAATGTTTTGTCCATGAGTGTCAAGACATCTTGTTTGACATCATGAGATAAGTTCTGTTAAAAAGTCTAAAGCAACCTGCTGATTCTGACAGACAGATGTCACGACATCCTGTAGGACATCTTGTGATTACACCTAGTTTTACCAAAATTCCTGCCAATCAAGAACTGACAAACTCCCCCTTTGGCAAATTTTGGCTAAAATAAATCACAAGAAAAACAAAAACTAGTAAAGAGTACATCACATCCGAAAAACTACACAGTAAGTAAAGGAAAAATAAAAGCTCCCCCTCAACTTATGCAACACACATCACAACAGTCCAAGCAACTTTCACAGAGCAGCAAAACTCCCTAGCCTTCATCAACCTGTTAATCCAATCACATATGCATGCACAGAGCTACTACAACATACATCAAGCTGCACAAAAAACCTCAAAAGGAATCATCTAGCAGGATCAACATCCTGTCATACCAATCAGAGCAGCAGACACCATCTTCACCTTGAGCTACACACCTGCTCTACACACCAGCACATCTAGCCATATACCAAAGTGTATACATTATACTTTTCTCCCTCTTTTTAGCCATAATTTATAGAACAGAAACCAGAAGATAACATATAATAAAAGGTTAGAAACAATCAAGTTAAGGGCATAGAGACCCCACAAATATTATAACCCATAGGCACATGAGGTGCAACAAAATCAGTCTATTCTGCCAAGGAAGACAACACAAATAACAAAAAAAAACCTAACAACAAAGCAAAAAGCTTAGTCTTCATCTTCACATGCAGAACTAGAGCCAACATCTTCAACATCAGTTGGGACAGCTTCAATACCATCCTCGGACTCCTCCCCAGACCCAGCCTTATCATCTCTTTCACTAGCATTATCAATGTTGGCATCATCATCTTCAAGATATTGAATTAATGATTCCAACTTGATCTTCCTTGTTGTAGCAACATTAATTGTTTCCCCTAATTCCCTACAAGTTTCTTTTAACTCAGCAATTATCCTTTCCTTTGAAGCATTGTCCCTTTCACCAGATGTCAGAACAATATCTGAAACATGTCTTCCAGCATAAAGTTTGTAGTGAAGGGATAAAAAAGGTTCTCTTTTGCTAGAAACATCATTAGAGTTTAGAATCCCATGGTGTTGATTCAATATAGTTTCACAGATGAGGGAAGGGAAGGCAATAGGTAGCTTGATGGCACTTGATGTAGAATGCTTAATAATTTGCTCAAAAATATATAAGCCAAAATCAAAATCAACCTTGGTACCTATAACATAAATGAATATGCCAAGCCCAACAACAATGGTGGAGGTGTGATTGGTAGGAACCTAATTTGCAGCCCCAATCTTGTGAAGGATGGAATATTTCACACTGAGTTGTCCAACTGACAACTTACCTTTTGAAGGCTATGTTTTGACTTGATTGGCAGTGATGACCTTTCACACTTGGTTGTCTGTAGCATACATTTCTTCCTCACCGTCATTTGATCGTCCCAGAAATCTGTTGATTACAGCTGGAGAAAACTTCACACATTTTCCTCTAACAAAGACCTTCATATATTCTTTGATATTCCTATCAGTAATGGAATCAGGAATGTTCACAATGAATTCTTTCACCAGCCCTTCATAACACTTGGAGAAGCCAGTGACGGTTTTGAGCAATCCAGCCTCACTGATTAGGTCTATCACTTCCTTGATTTCTAGAGCATCTTTTCCCAGCTCCCTTTCTAGAGCAATCCTCCTTTAATACACATATATCCACTTGGTCACACTGCTAATGGAGTGAAAAGAAATATTGTCCAGAGGAGCAGCAGGCACTGGTCTAGGAGTTTTCTTGGCAGTGGATTTCTTCACATGGGCCATGTCAGGAACATCCTTTATAACATCTTCATCAGAGTCAGTGTTCTCAACAATTACCTTTCTCTTCTTGGAGGCAAGAGAGACCTTGCTTCATGCCTTGGGGGGTCCAACAGGAGTCCTCTTCTTTTGGCTTTTGGAAGGGGATTCCTCAAGCACAGCTTTTTCTTTCCTAGTCACTAGTCTCTTAGCAATACCTAGGGCAACATTTTTTATGAGCTCATCATCTGATGGCACATCTTTAACATCTATAATATTGAGCATCATTCATATCATCATTTCGACCAGTATCTTTAGCTTCATCATCATTTAGGCCTGCATCATTACCCTTATCATGCACCATAGAACTGGCAAGTTTTTCCAAGTTCTTTGTGTTAGGATTGTCAACAATAGAGGGAATTTCAACATTTTTCTCAGGGTTCTCATTAGAGCTGGGGGATGGATCAACACGAGATAGAGGGGTGGAAATACCATGCACATTATGCCCTTCATAGAGAATCTTGGTGACAAGTTCCCTAATGGATCTGTCCACATAGGCAAAGCCTTCCTTGTTCTTCATTTTAGCAATGTTGTCAGTAGATGTTGCACCCTAAAATTTGCCCAACCTTATTCACTTGGTTTATGTTTCAATATCATTAGCATTTGCATATAGAGTCATGTACATAGACTAACCATCTGCATAGCATAAGCATAGCAAGTCATTCAACAGGGGACCAATCATTATTCTCATCTCTAGAAGCCTATCAAGAGGTTATTATCTTAATTCCATCTCATTCAAGTCATCAAAAAAAAAAGAATTTGAAAGCAGAGAGTTCAGCAGATCAAGCCTTGAGTCCATCTCCTAGCTGAGGGTATCTGAGGGTCAACAAGAGGGTTGTGAGCTGTGAATGGAAGGCATGGAGAGCATCTAGACATCATGAGAGGACTTAGAAAGTCATTTGGAGAAGAAAACAAGTTGTTGAGGTGATCACAAGAATTGCAGTTGAAGACAGTCAACTAGGGTTTCATCTGGGTCAACCCTGGGTCAACTCTAGGTCAATTGACTGATTGAAAGGCATTAAGGGCTATTGGAGAGATGTGGGGTCCATCATTTGACATGGAGAATAAGGATATGTTGTTGTGCTAAGAGGAATTCAAGAGAAATCAAGGAGAAGAGGAGTTTCTAAATTAGGGTTTCTATGTAAAATCCCCTAGTTTAGGCCAAATTTCCAAGCAAGATAAGTCAAAATGCAAGCTTCAAATGGATCCTTGGCCAACATGAAACTTGTAGAGGATCTCAAGACCTTTAATTTGAGTGGTGGAAGACATCAAGGAGATTTATAGAACTCAAGTTATGGTCCTTGCAAGTTACAGGTCATCTGAGGTATCTGAAATTTTGTCTGTGAAAGTGACTTGACTTCCAAGCTAGTTTTACCCCTCAAGGAGATTTCAAATGAATTTCTGGTCAACATAAGAATTGTTCCTCATTGTCTTAGCTTTCTAGAATGGTATAGCATGCCCTCATATGATGTGTGGAGCTCAACTTATGGTCTTGGCAAGCAAAGGGTATTTTGGTCATTTGTGAATTACAGGTCATTTTAACCTATGCCCAAAACTCATACAAGGAAGCTTCAAATGGAAAAACTTACAACATCAAACTTGCTCCAAATGACATTTTGAGTCTAGAAAAGTGACCATGAGAGATTGGAAATGTCCATGGCACAAGGTTTCAAAATTGGTGAATTTAATGAAGGAAAATGGCTTAAAAAATGGTATTTTTCATATCTTGGCCAAATGATGCAAAATTATAGGTCATTTTGAATGGGAAAGGCATTCTAAGGACATTGGCTAAAGTGGAATTTTGAGTCTAGTTCAAGATTTAAGAGTTATCCATGGTTGCTTGCAATATAAGAAACATAATCAACATTCAAGGGAATTTTGCACAAGGGAAACTTCTCCAAGTTTCTAGGAGGTTCCTATATCACCTATATATTCATGCAAGATGAATCATGCAAGGGTTGGTGCCATCATTTTGTCAAAAACCTCCATTTTCACTCATTTTTCCATTTTTGCATAAGTCCCTCAAATCCTCTCAATCTCTCATCAAACTTCAACATTCTTGATTCAATCTTCATCATCATCACACAGAGATCAAAATCCATACATTTCTTTGGAGAATTGAGCAAGGAATTGTGATATTCACCATCATCATTCAAAGTGCAAGAACCTTGGAATTAGAAGATTCAAAGCTTGGGAGCTTCTCTAATTGCATACAGAATTCATCTCCAAGATTACTGATCAAGTTCCCCACCTTTCAAGCATTGGATCAAGTGTATGCCATCACTGTTTTCAGCATCATAACAGGTTGGTTATCTCCTTCGAATTGCATAATTTAATGAGAATTTTAGAGAATTGTTAGTGTAGACTGGTTAGGATAAGGGAGATGATTGATTTGGATAAGTTTGAGCAAGTTTCATGGACATTGGTTATGGTGCACCATTTCTGTTGAAGCTTAGAATGGCAAGAATCGTGTGAAATAATCTTGGATTGAGTGCTTAAAATGACCAGGGTGAGGTGTAGGTTAGTTTAGGATGATTTCCATGGAGAATTGAGAGGATCCATATCAGTTGAACATGGTGGATCAGATCTGTTATACACATCGAGTTTGCTTTGTGAGTGAGTTTTAGGAAGAACTAAGGCTATGGCTGTGTAGAGGGAGAGATTTAGAGTAATTTTGCTCTTGACATCGAATGAATCCATGGAGAGTTGAAGGAGAACAGAAGGGTGTAAGGTTCGTGCATGGAGATGAGTTGCAGAACCTAGGGTTTGCTGGAGGTAGGAGACGATACATGAGCCACACGATCTTATTTTGACCTTTGACTTGAAGACTCATCCAACGGCCACGATTAAAGCTGAAAACGGAGGGAAACTTCAAAAGGACCGATACGCTGCGTTTCATTAATTGGGGGGTTGGGCTCAGAGCGCTATCCACACCCCCCATGTTATCAAGCCCAATACCTTGAACGTGATTTCCCTGCTATTCTCACCCCCCTCCATTTTATTTCATTTTATTTTCTTTTATTCTCTTTAATTTTTTATGCATCTTCTAAAATTCATAATAAATAGCTAAAAAATCATTTTTAATTCATTCTTTTTGCATTATTTTCTTTAGGATATCTAGAAAATTCTAAAAAATAAAAATTGCATTTTATTTTTTATTTGATATTTTTCCCATATTTTCTAAATAAATGACATTTTAAATAGTTTCATTTCATGCATGATTTTAATAATTTTTGTTCTATTAGATACTTTCATATTTTTTGTTCATTCTTTTTAGGTTGTTTAGATTAGATATTGAACTTATGGATTCAATTTAGTTCCCATTTTTTAGAAATTAAATTTAGGTGCTTAGTGTAGGTTTGAACAACATGAACAAATTAGGGTTTTTAGGTGATGACTTAGGAAGTTTGATTCTTTCCCTTAGGACTTAGGGTTTGAATAGTTTAGCTATGGGACTATAGGGGCTATGGGTAGTTATTAGATCCCCTTAGAAAAAGTCAGGATTCCCCTACTGCTATTATTATACTGTATATCTGATTGACTGGTGTGGTGTGCCCTCTGGGGATTGTTGCTTGCTTGTTTGGGTATTGGGTTTGTCTGGGGACTTGGGGAAGCTGGAACTTGAGGAGATGAAGACCATTGGAGATCCAGAGATTTAAGATCATTTGTCAAGAGTTGAGGAGGTTCTTGCCAGCAGTTGCTGAGAAGATTAGGGTTTAGGAGCTAGGCAGAGCTCTAGATTAGAAAGCTTGTTTCTCAAACATGGAATGCCTTGTCTGCATCCATCCTTTCTCTATGATTCAAAGTCTCTTTCAAATATCCACCTCCTTCCTTTGGAAGGATCAGTGAATGTATTTGGAAGATAGAACTTTTGAGAGAAACCTGTCTGTATAATGTTAACAGTTAATGAGCCACCCTTGGTAGGCAATTTACTGTTTAACATTCCTCTCCTCTTGTTGACTGATGTTCATCCCTGAAGATTGGAGACTTGAAGAAAAGCCATTGCTTATAGAAGACTGATGATCAAAGCCCTTGCCTGAAGGTCTTGAAGATGGAGATTAATACTTGTTGAAGCCTGTAGCTGAGTGGAGATTACTTGGAGTTAGATGTTGATGCAGAGCTGCTG
Source organism: Lathyrus sativus (assembly GCA_963859935.3). Taxonomy (NCBI): domain Eukaryota; kingdom Viridiplantae; phylum Streptophyta; class Magnoliopsida; order Fabales; family Fabaceae; genus Lathyrus; species Lathyrus sativus. Next base: position 648,748,858 of record OZ012737.1, on the reverse strand, counting down.
TGGCTGTTTATTTTGATGTATTTCATTTCTTGATGTATTGATTGGTTTTCCTGACTGTATTGTTTGCTGTTTACCCTGTTGGGTTGAAAGTGAAGCCTGTTCACTTTTGCCTATTGTTTTCTAGGTTCGAGGTTGAGTGGGACTCCCTTGCCTCGCTTGTACTGTTGCATCCATGCATTTTACCGCTTTATTATATCTGTTATTGTTTCTGTTTCTGCCTATCCCGTAGGATCTCTGTTTCTCTCCGTGCAAGAGAGGAGCATGATAGACACTAGGTCTTAACCCATGCATGATAACATTAGGTTAGTTTGTTCCCCCCCGCAACCGTAGGTTAGAGTTCTGTCTCTTTCCATCTTAAAACAAACAGAAAATACAATAAAGATTTCAAACACAATAAAAGACACTTCTTCCGTAAAAGAATGTGAACTCATCAAGACGTTATTTTTTTGTCCGCTGGGACTGTTAATCAGAAAACCCTTTTTCAGAAGGAATAAAATCAATCAAGACAAGCCTGTGTCGTACGTGGCCCGAACTACGTTTGCTCTGATCTTTCATGCTGTATGAAAGTACGTAGGCATAGGATGCGATATCCTAGCGAGCAACCTTCCCCTCCTTTCCCGTAGGTAGGCGAACTACGTTGACTCTGATTTCTCGTTCCAGGCGAGAATACGTAGGCATAAAGTGCGATACTTTGCCGAGTCATTTTTATTTTCATCTTATTTCCTTTTTTTACCCCAGACCTTTAGCGTAGATAGAATAACAATCCATACCCGAAAACAAGCGTGGATCCCGTCGAGTACGACGGACGTGAGGGGTGCTAATACCTTCCCCTTGCGTAACCGACTCCCGAATCCAGGTTTTGGTTGCGACGACCATACCTTTCCCGTGTTGTGCGAGGTTTACTCTGAGCGTTTCCTTTCCCGCTCTGAGGGATAAATAACGCACGGTGGCGACTCTTCTGTTCAGCCGGCGCCGATTTTCGCAGTAGCGACAGCTGGCGACTCTGCTGGGGACCCAACGTCCCCTGGCTGCTAAGGACTGTGATAGTTCTTATGCATTTGGGATCCAACGTCCCTTAAGAGAGTCAATCCTAACGCTTGTTTTCCCGTCGAGGATTTTGTATGGATTTATATTTCTGACCTTTATTTTCAGCATTATATATATTGTTTATTATTGCTGTATTGGGGTGTGACGGGTGTTCTGATATTGAGAGATAAGCCGGACCTGGGCTTGAGTGCACCTAGAATTAGAGTAGAAAGTAGTGGGCGCGTGCCGGCTTTGCTTGCATTAGTGTCTCATGAAATCTACACTCGGACGAGGTTCTTCTGGTTGGCTTCTTTTTCTACCCTTTGGGTCGAAGGGGTTGTTGGTCAGCTGAATTGTCGACTCCGGGAACCGATCATTTGGAAGTTGGCTAAGTGAGGCCTCTTCAGGAGTTGATGATGCCACTCCTTCTGGGAATCGTATCATCAACCCTGAAAGTCTGTGACGCCGACGACCGCATAGGATGCCGTGCCTTGTGCCAGTTATAGGGCCACCCACCTGTGAGGGGATTTGGGGTTATGCAGGTAACCAGACCTTCAGATACCGGTTTTGTTCTCGATCAGAGATCCTGGGTATTTATGGAGAGTTATGAGGTCTGTCAGAGACCATTTGGAGATGTGTTCTGAGGTCTGTCAGAGACCAATTAGAGATGTGATTTGAGGTCTACCAGAGACCAGTTGGAGTTATGGTTTGAGGTCTGTCAGAGACCAGTAATGGAGCTTTGTTTTAGGTCTATCTGAGACCAGGGTTTGAGGACTTCTGGAGGGTCTATCTGAGATCTCTTGTTATGGTTCAGGATATTCAGCTACAGCTTTGGTCCCTGTTGCATGTTACTTGCATTGCATTGCCTGCATATCCATTACCACTTGCATTTCACTAACGTGTGTCTGTGCTGCAGGTGCATTTGCATATTCCCCAGTTCTAGTGCCCAGATTTCTGAGTATTGACTATGGCTAGTTTGAGGAAAACAGTTGCGTACAAGCTGCCTTCACCTGATATTACTTCTTTGCTTGGTCTGATATCTCTCGCTGATGAGGAGGTTAGGAGAAGCTTCAGAATGAGTCATGGGAGATTACTGAGATTAGTCTGTAAGCCCACTGCTGATGAGATGAACGGGCTATACACCTTGATGCAGTTCTATGACCCCGCATTGAGATGCTTTACGTTTGCTGACTTTATTCTAGGGCCTACCATTGAGGAGTATGTGGAGTTTACTGAGCTTCCCGTGCAGAACAAGGTTCCCTTTATTCACTCTGCTGCTGAGCCCAAGTTGGAGGACTTAGCCAAAGCCTTGCATATGAATGCTGCTGAGTTATTAGTGACTTCTTGGCTTGGGGTTCCCGGTTTCTCTCTAGATTTTCTGGTTGGCAAAGCTCAAGAGTACGCCAAGAACGGTTGTTGGGTGGTTTTCAATGCTATTTTGGCTTTATGCATTTATGGAATTGTGTTGTTTCCTAACTTGCCCAACTTTGTGGACCTGGACGCTTTCTATCTGTTTGCTGCAGGCAACCCAGTGCCAACGTTGATCGGAGACTTCTACCACTCATTGCACTACAAGAACGAAAACCGAAGGGGAAAAGTTGTTTACTGCTGTACTCCTCTGTTGAATATGTGGTTCAAAAGTCATCTCCCTATGAAGGGACCCTTTGCAGACAGTGCAACCTCAGCCAGTTGGTCAGAGCGCCTGATGAGGCTATATTCCGAAGACATTGTGTGGTTTGATCGAGACCTGTTGGGATCTGAGCTCATCTTTAGTTGTTCTGGGTACCCTAATGTGCCGCTGATAGGAAGAAAAGGGTGTATCAATTACAACCCTTCTCTATTCATTCGTCAGTTTGGGTATGTGATGAAGAATCCACCTCAGGAGGAAGAAGTACAGGAATCTCTGTACTTCACAGGTGACGTGAAGGGGGAGTTATTAGCCAAGTTGCAACATGCCTGGACGCGTATTAACCGCAGAGGGAAGCCTTTGTTAGGAAAGAATGACTGTCAGGCCTATGCACCTTATAGAGTTTGGATTCAGGAGAGGGCTAGTCAGTTGAGGATGTCGTTTCCAGATGCACCAATTCTTGTTCCCATTCCGGTAGCGGAACCAACTACTGTTTCTAGGGAAGTCTATGAGCAAGTTGTGAAGGAAAAGGAAGCCTTGATGAAGATCAACGAAGGATTGGAGCAAGAGCTAGCTCAAGCACGCAGTGAGAAAAACAAGGCCGTATATGCTTTCCAACAACAGATCGAGCTGTTAAACAGGTTAGGGGCTGAGTTGACCGAGGAAAAGAAAAAGCGCGAACGTCTGGGGCAAGAGTTCAGAAGCTCCCATGACATGCTGGAAGCCAAAAAGAAGGCGCTCGACGCAGCACACCGAGAAATCTCCTCTTGCAATAAGACTTGGAATGCTACACTCACCAACAATAAGAAGAGGGAAGATAAGCTGAAGCAGCAAATTTCCGACCTCGAAGAGAAGTTGAAGTCTAGCATCAAGAAGTGTGAGGAAGAAGTGATGACCCGGTATAGTGTCCAGCATGCACTGAACAAGGCAATCAGATCCAGAGATGAAGCGGTGTCTCAGAAGCGAAAGCTAGAAGATTGCTTCGGGGAAGCAACATGGGAAGAAACTGCTGAAGACGTGCGCCGCGTTCTTAAGAAGAGAAACCAACTGGTTGAAGGGTTGCTTGATCGACCAAGCCATCCGGAGACCAAGAAGTTGATAGAAGAGTACCAGACTTTTGGGAGGATGTGATCATTTCATATAGTAACTCGTAGTAACTTGTATGCTCTATTCGCATAAGTGCTGACCATCACCAGGATTGTTGGTTGAGGTCATGCCTTCTTATCGTACTTTCAGCGACATTGTATTCGGGTTTTCTCAGCAATACATGAGGCTTTCTATGATTCAGCTCCGATATTCCTGTTGTCAACACGGGCACTGCACAGACACCTTCACACTAGAACTGGGGGAATGAATTTCCCTAATGCACAGACACATTGCATTGCATTCATATTCATATTGCATTACAGGTAATCTTTGAATAGTGTCTTATTTCCTGCTCCATAATAGGTACTTAACAGGATTGCAGATCAACATCCGCACCGTTATTCTACCCGCTCCAATTGTCGAAGAATCATGGATCAAATGCAGAACGAGATGCAAGATGTGCGCGAGAAGCTCGCTCTCTTCATGCAGACCATGGAAGCTATAGCAAAAGGGCAGGAGAATTTGCAGGCCATGGTCCAGCCACTGTTGGCCCGAAACGCTAGTCATGGTAATGAAGATCATCAGTCCGTACGGGTCGATACTGTTCACGGAGACGGCACTCCCACGCCAGTGGCTCCGCCTGTAGTCAATACACCTGCTGCTAATGTTAACAACGCTACCGCTGCCGTAAATGGTAACGTCGGAGTTGGAAATGAGACTGCTGTCCATAACGTTGGGCTGGGGGATGTCAATTTGGGTGACAATATGGGAGGCAACGGCCTTGTCAATGCTGGATTCGGATTCAACGATCAGGGATTCGATAACACTGGCAAGTATGGCTTTAATGCTCAAGGCTTTGGGCAAGATGGTTATGGTATGGCCAATCAGGGCTACGGAGGTCTTGGAAACGGAAACGGTACTGGATTTATGGCTTTTGGTCCTGCTGGAGGAGTTCAAGGGTACGGCAACAGAGGCCGAGGTCTGGGGATGAATCAGATCAGAACTGGACGTAATAACGGGTATGATGGGTATGGAGCTGGAAATGGTATGTGGCAAGAAGATCAGCAAGAGGACGCCTTCTCTGCAGGAGGTTTCGAAGGGCCGATGGATGATTCCCAGAAGATCAGAATGCTAGAAGAGCAGATGAGGGGAGTCCTAAATCAAAGTGCTGTGGGATTGGACATGGCAACAATGGGCTTGGTACCTGGCTTAAGGGTGCCAATTAAATTCAAAGCTCCTGCGTTTGACAAGTATAAAGGAGATACGTGTCCAAAAGTGCATGTACGAGCTTATTACAGAAAGATGTCTGCATACTCAACTGATGAAAGAATGCTAATGCATTTCTTTCAGGATAGTCTGTCGGGCCCGTCCCTAGAGTGGTACATGGGGCTGGAGCCAACTGATATCAAGACGTGGAAGCAATTAGCAGAGGCATTTGTAGCCCATTACAAGTATAACAGCGACTTGGCACCCAATCGGGTCCAGCTGGCCGGGCTGTCGCAAAAGAAGGGGGAGAGTTTTAAAGAGTACGCGCAAAGGTGGCGCGATATGGCTGCCAGGGTCCGTCCTCCGGTGGAAGATAAGGAAATGAATGACATGTTTGTCGGCACATTCACAGGTCTGTTCCATGATATGCTGTTTCACACGTCTCTGGCCAGTTTTTCAGACCTAATTCTGATGGGGGAAAAGATTGAACGTAACATCAAGCAAGGGAAGTTCCAAGTCGAGGAATCAACTGCATCCGGCAGTAATAGGAAAGCTTATGGTGGGCGCCGTCAGGGCGAGGCAAGCGCAGTATTTGGAGGCCGAGGCCGAGGCCGAGGCAGGGGACGAAACCAATATCGTCAGCCGCAGCAGGTGGCGAGTGTTACTATCCCATACCAACAAACATCGGTCCCGCAACAACAACCGGTTCAGCAGCAGCCAATGCAACAGCAGCAGCAGCCTCAGCAGGGGGCACAGCAGGCTCAGCGAAGATTCCAGGGTAGTAAACCGAGAAGAGTATTTGAGAAGCCTCCCTCGACCTATGCGGATTTGTTGCAGACATTGTTGGGATTGAATCTAGTAGAGAAAAGAACTCTGGCACCGATAACGGGAGCTCCCCCGTTTGGGTATGATGCAAGCAGGCACTGTGAGTTTCATTCTGGGGCCCCGGGTCACGATATAGAAGGTTGCCATGCTTTTAAGCATGTTGTGCAGGATCTTTTGGACAACAAGACTATCAACTTCGGAACGGCAGGACCGAATATAGTCCAGAAACCCATGCCTAATCATGGGGCAAACGCCGTTCTGACTGAGGAAGGTTTGAATCTGATTATGAATGTCGATGATTTGAAGACGCCGCTGAGCGAGATAAAGAGCCGACTGTTACAAGGAGGTGTTTACCCAGGATGTAATGAGTATTGCTTAGACTGTTGGACCCTAGCTGGGGGGTGTGAGGATTTGAAGAAGGGCATTCAGGCTTTAATTGATGAGGGCATATTGCAGTTTGACCAAGCGGCAACTGAAGAACCCACAGGGGCAGTAGCAGATAATCAGAATGATGTGGCCACTGTGACGATTCCTCGGAAGACGATCACTATTGCAGCACCAGCTCAGCGCCCACCGATCACCATAACTAAGGCCGGGCCAATCCCGTACGAGAACACGAAAGCAGTCCCATGGTCATACGGTTTGGAAGTATATTGTGACGGGATAAAAATTGATGTTAACAAGCAGCCAGCGGAGACTGTGGATAATGTAGTTGGTTCAGGAGGCATGACGAGGAGCGGCAGGATCTTTATATCTCCTGAAGTGGAGGCTGAAAGACTAGCGAAAGGAAAAGGGAAAGTGGTTGAAAATGTTCCGGTGCAAGCAAGTGAAAAAGAAGCAGCATCGAAGGATGTAGAAGAGTTCATGCGCTTGATTCGAAAAAGTGATTATAAGATTGTGGAGCATCTGCAGCAGACGCCGTCCAAAATATCTATCCTGTCATTGCTGTTGTGTTCGGAAGCTCACAGAAATGCGTTGCTGAAAGTCCTGGATACTTCTTTTGTACCCCAAGACGTCTCCGTGAACCAGCTAGAAGGAGTATTGGCACATGTAAATGCAGGCCACAGCCTGGGCTTTACCGATTTCGACTTGACTCCGAAAGGGAGAGATCATAATATGGCACTACATGTATCTGTTGAGTGTAGAGGATCAGTAATGTCGCACGTATTGGTTGACACCGGATCATCTTTGAATGTGTTGCCCAAAAAGGCGATGATGAAGCTGGATGTTAGAGGAATTTTGTGTACACCCAGTGATTTGGTAGTCAGAGCATTTGACGGCACGCGGAGAACAGTCTTTGGATCAATCACATTGCCTCTGCAGGTGGGGCCGGAGGTGTTTGCAACTGAGTTTTATATCATGGATATACAGCCTGCGTACAGCTGCTTGCTTGGAAGACCCTGGATTCATGGAGCAGGGGCAGTCACGTCCACCCTGCATCAGAAGTTAAAATATATGGTTGGAGATAGCGTAGTCACCGTGTGCGGAGAAGAGGACATCCTGGTCAGCCATCTATCTTCATTTAAATATGTGGAAGTCGACGGAGAGATCCACGAAACGCCCTTCCAGGCATTCGAAGGTTTGCGCATCAAGGACAAAGGTCCCGGGCCGAGCAAAGTGCCAGAGATAGCTGTCTCATCGTATAAGGAAGCTCAAGCTCTAGTGGAAACAGGAGAAGCAAAGGGCTGGGGCAAAGTGCTGGACATTCCTGTGAAGATGGACCGGTTCGGGTTGGGGTACCAACCGTCGTCATCAACTCCTTCCGTGGGGGCACCCCGTTTCAGAAAGCCAATCACCACCTCTGCCAGTGGGGTGTGTCACGAAACTGTCAATGCTGCTTCGGAGTCTGACGAAGGGGATAGCGACTGTGATATGGATGCCTGGATTCAGCCAAGCACGCCAGGACAAGGACTGTGCAACTGGTCTATTCAGGAGCTTGTTCCTGTGACTTTTAAACAGTAATGCTTTGCTTTATTAATTGTTGAATAATCTGATGTCTTGCCCGGGGCATCGGGATTTGCTTAGGGCTGTGTTGTTATGAACATTGTGTGTTAATCATTAAATAAATGGCGTTTTTTCATGTGCAAATACTGTAATCCCTGTCTTTCTTGTTTTATATTTTTCAATAAAATGGCAACGTGGTTATTCGCTTTATACGCATTTTGAAGCACTTAACCATTCCTTTTGCAGGATAACATTTCCAGATGACATCCTTGAACCACCTATGACTCGTCCCGACTTCGATCACCCGGTATTCCAGGCCGAAGAAGAGGTTGTCGAAGATAGCGACGTTCCTGAAGAACTGTCGTGGTTAGTGAAGCAAGAGGAAAGAGCCATTCTGCCTCACGACGAGGTCATCGAAATTATCAATTTGGGGTCGGAAGGGGTTGAGAAGAATATTCGTATCGGGGCCGCACTGCAGGGTGATATCAAGCGAAGACTGGTTGAAATGCTCCGAGAGTATAGTGATGTATTCGCTTGGTCGTATGAGGATATGCCAGGGCTCGATACAGATATGGTTGTGCATCGCCTGCCACTGAAAGAAGATTGCCCGCCGGTCAAGCAAAAGCTTCGCAGAACTCGACCAGATATGGCAATGAAGATCAAAGAGGAAGTTCAGAAACAGTGGGACGCTGGTTTCCTGGCTGTGACGAAGTATCCTTCGTGGGTTGCCAACATCGTACCAGTGCCAAAGAAAGATGGCAAGGTTCGAATGTGCGTGGATTATAGAGATTTGAATAAAGCAAGCCCAAAAGACGATTTTCCACTTCCTCACATTGACGTGTTAGTTGATAATACCGCTCAATACTCCGTATTCTCCTTCATGGATGGCTTTTCAGGCTATAATCAGATTAAAATGGCGCCAGAGGATATGGAGAAGACTACTTTCATAACGCCTTGGGGAACATTTTGCTACAAAGTGATGCCCTTTGGTTTGAAAAATGCTGGGGCAACATATCAGCGTGCGATGACGACTCTTTTCCATGACATGATGCATAAAGAGATCGAAGTATATGTTGACGATATGATTGCCAAATCCCAGACGGAGGAAGAGCATCTGGGGAATCTGCTGAAGTTATTTAAAAGGCTTAGGAAGTTCAGGCTGAGGCTGAACCCTAACAAATGCACCTTCGGGGTGAGATCGGGTAAGCTCCTGGGGTTTATCGTAAGCGAAAGAGGAATAGAGGTCGATCCTGCTAAAATAAAAGCAATTCAAGAGATGCCGACGCCTAAAACAGAGAAAGAGGTGCGCGGGTTTTTAGGGAGGTTGAACTACATTGCTCGGTTCATATCTCACCTAACGGCCACGTGTGAACCATTATTCAAGCTGTTGAAGAAAGATCAAGCTGTGACGTGGAACAAAAATTGTCAAAAGGCGTTCGATAAAATAAAGCAGTATTTGCAGGAGCCTCCTATTTTGATACCCCCGGTGGCAGGGAGACCCTTGATAATGTATTTGACGGTTCTTGAGGGAAGCATGGGTTGTGTTCTCGGTCAACATGACGAGACAGGGAGAAAAGAGCATGCAATCTATTACCTGAGTAAGAAGTTTACAGACTGCGAGTCTCGGTATTCAATGTTGGAAAAAACTTGTTGCGCGCTAGCCTGGGCCGCCAAGCGTTTGAGGCAGTACATGCTGAATCACACAACCATGCTCATCTCGAGGATGGATCCTATCAAATATGTATTTGAAAAGCAGGCGTTGTCAGGTAGAATTGCCCGTTGGCAGATGGTCTTGACTGAATATGATATTCAATACGTCTCGCAGAAGGCTATAAAGGGGAGTGTGCTGTCTGAGTACCTGGCGGAGCAGCCTATTGAAGAGTACCAATCGATGAGGTTTGATTTTCCTGACGAGGATATCATGTACCTAAAGATGAAAGATTGTGAAGAGCCGTTGCCAGACGAGGGACCAGAGTTGGGTTCCAAATGGAAGATGATATTTGACGGAGCTGTGAATGCTTACGGTAACGGAATAGGGGCAATCATCACCACGCCACACGGGTCGCACATCCCGTTTACTGCCCGATTGACCTTTGCCGTTACCAACAATGAGGCCGAATACGAAGCTTGTATAATGGGGCTTGAAGAAGCCATAGATTTGCGAATCAAACATCTAGACGTATACGGAGACTCAGCTCTGGTAGTGAATCAGATAAAAGGGGAATGGGAGACCCGGCAGCCCAATTTGATACATTACATGAATTATGCAAGGAGATTGTTGCCTTTCTTCGACAAAGTTGAATTGCATCACGTACCGCGGGCAGAGAATCAAATGGCTGACGCTCTGGCCACTTTGTCTTCCATGTACAAGGTCAACTTCTGGAACGAAGCTCCCCGAATCATTATCTCTCGGCTAGACAGGCCAGCTTATGTATTTGCTATTGATGAAGCATCTGATGACAAACCGTGGTATTTCGATATCCTTAATTTCCTGAAGAATAAAGAGTATCCGGCTGGGGCATCCAGTCAAGATCAGAAGACTCTCAGGAGATTAGCGGGTAATTTCTACTTGAATCCGGATGGCGTCTTATACAGAAGGAACCACGATTTGGTGCTGTTGCGTTGTGTAGACGAAAAAGAGGCAAAGCTTCTCATGGAGGAAATACACGAAGGTACCTTTGGTACGCATGCTGGAGGACATGCTATGACGAGAAAACTGCTGCGGGCAGGTTATTTTTGGCTGACTATGGAAACTGACTGTTTCAAGTTTGCGAGGAAGTGCCACAAGTGCCAAATCTATGCTGATAAGATCCATGTGCCTCCAAGTCCTCTAAATGTGATGTCATCGCCTTGGCCATTTTCAATGTGGGGAATCGATATGATTGGAAAGATCGAGCCGACGGCTTCTAATGGACACCGGTTCATTCTAGTAGCAATCGATTACTTCACCAAGTGGGTGGAAGCGGCGTCATACGCAAATGTAACGAAGCAAGTGGTGGCCAGATTCATCAAAAAAGATATTATTTGCCGATATGGGATTCCCGAGCGGATAATCACGGATAATGGTTCAAATCTGAACAACAAAATGATGAAGGAGCTCTGTCAGAATTTCAAGATCGAACATCACAACTCCTCCCCGTACCGACCCAAGATGAATGGCGCTGTTGAGGCGGCCAATAAGAATATCAAGAAAATCGTTCAGAAAATGGTGGTGACCTATAAGGATTGGCATGAAATGCTACCTTTTGCTTTGCACGGTTATCGTACGACGGTACGCACATCAACCGGGGCAACTCCGTTCTCGTTGGTATACGGAATGGAAGCAGTATTACCATTGGAAGTTGAGATCCCTTCTCTGAGGGTATTGCGAGACGTTCAGCTAGACGAGGCGGAATGGGTAACAAACAGATTGAACCAACAGAGCTTAATGGATGAGAAGAGGCTAGCTTCTCTAGCATACGGTCGTTTGTACCAGAGCCGAATGAAGAAAGCGTACGACAAGAAGATACATCCGCGAAGCTTTCAGACGGGCGACCTTGTGCTGAAAAGGATTCTCCCGCCGCAAGCAGATCACAGGGGCAAGTGGACCCCCAACTACGAAGGGCCATACGTTGTCAGTAAGGTCTTTTCAGGAGGAGCGTTGTTGTTGTCCACCATGGACGGAGAAGACTTTGTGTCACCTGTGAATTCGGACGCAGTTAAAAAATACTTTGCTTAAAATAGACCCGCTGGACAGAAAAAGAGAGTCCAGGAAAAAACGGGGCATCCTGGCGAACCAAAAACAGAATGAAAGGTTCGGGCAAAAATTAGGGATAGAATTGAAAAAATGTACGCACGCGAAGTTGAAAACCTACACCGGGCGGCTTCGGCAAAAAAGGGTATCCCGGTGAACTGAAAACCCGTAAAGGGCGGTTCACGCAAAAGTTAGGGATTTGAAAAGAAAATGACTGCGGTCCGAATTTGATAATTGCAATAAGCATCAATGCGGGAGAATACGTTTGAGGAGCCAGTTATCGGATACAGTCTCTTCAGAAGTGGGGATACCGGGAAAGCATTAGGGTCGGGCGAGTCATGGGAGGATCAGTTCGTGGTGTTCATCTGCATCCCGTTGCCGACATGTGTACAAATTTAAGTTGTCAATATTCATGCTTCTTGTGCATACTTGCATACTTGTATATTTGCTTTGCGTAGCTTCCTCTTTTCAGGAGTTACATCCCGTGTACAAAAACTCCGCCCATTCAGGGGCCCAATCAATGAAAATATGTTATTCAGTACTTGATACTGATTCTTTACTGTTTTGTGCATGATAAATCGCCTAAGTTTACTGAAACTAGCACGCGCATAACGTCACTGGCCCTTGCCAACAGTTGCTAAAGCTTTGAATTAACTGAAAATAACGTCACTAACCTGAATTGATTTGGTTGCATAGGCTTGTCTTGTCTTGTTTGTGTTGTTGCAGGTTTCATAACCGTACGAGGAAGATGATCAAAAGATTGCAATAACTAAAGACTCGGCCCTCACGCAGGTCATGCAGGTTCTTCCCGAAGAAGGATAGAACTCTTCAGCTAGTCGTAGCGTGTGCAAAGGGGATTGACGATTCCAAGATCGTAAGGCTGTATTCAGACAGGTTCAAATTTCCCCGCAGGGTCATTCACTCTCCCCCAGCGGAGTTCTCTCCTTGCAGCAAATGTTCTTTCCTCCCAATGGAACCCGGAGATCAAGACTCTCCCCAGCAGAGTTGGTGGTGGGTCCTGGCATTTATTTTGTCAGGGATACTGTGTAATATCAGTTCACTCGCCAGCAGAAGTTCAATCGTACCAGGCACATCCGCTACTCCCCAGTAGAGTTATATTCCCCAGCAGGATGTTACCTCAACAAAGTGTTTGGGTCGAGCTCCCAACTTCCCAGCATGGTTGACTTCGCCCCTCCGGCATTTATTTTGTTGAAATATTTCTGTAGCATCCGGCTATTCCCGGCGGAGTCGGCATTATCCTCGGCATTTATTTTGCTGAAGCAGTTTCTGTATTATAGCAGTTCAGGGGGAGAGAACTCTTGCTCAAAGGAACAACCAAACGTTCAAGATCTCGGCATGAGACATCCAATGATAATGTCAGTTTCGGCAGTATTCCCCACAGAGTTATCAGGATAAGTTTCTCTTTATTCCCAAGCAGAGTTAGTTGTCATCAGGGGTTCCATGAATCAGAATTTCAGAGGCCACCGCCGGTTATCAGAGCAGGCGTCCGGTAGTTTGGTTTCCAGATATCCCCAGTAGAGTCCGCCTCACAGTCGCTGTCACGTTGGTGCTGAGAAGTTTGTGGGTTGGGATCAATGAAGAATTAAGTCCTGACGTGGACAATTTATCCCTATAGTGACGGGATTTCTTCAGAAGTGGGTGTCCTAACGTGGACATGTTTATTTCCCCGGGTTAGTGAAGTGTGTTAGTCCTAACGTGGGCAGATTCGGGTTCTCGAAATTGGTAAAATGGGAAGTCATGACGCTGACAAAAGTGATTACTCTTTGTGTTGGTGTCCTGACGTGGACCAGTTCCTCTCAGCAGTTATCTTTCTTCGTGTTGGCAAAGCATGGGTCCTGACGTGGACAGATCAGACAGGGGTGTGAGTCCTTACGTGGACAAGTCTTATTTCCTCAGCAGGTCGAAGACGCCTGAGTCCTAACGTGGACAAATCAAGACGAGATCAGTGTCCTGATGTGGACAGATCAAAGAAGTTATTCCTAACGTGGAAGAAGAAGATAGATTCCTTACGTGGAAAGTTTAGTCCTGACGTGGACGGATTCAGAAGAAGAAGTATTCCTAACGTGGAAAGAAAGAGTGTATTCCTGACGTGGAAGGGGTTTAGTTCTGATGTGGACAGACTCAAAAGAAGATTTATTCCTTACGTGGAAAAATTGGAGTCCTTACGCGGACAGATTAAGATGGTGTTCCTGACGTGGAAAGGTGGGTCCTAACATGGATGGTGTTTCCTTACGTGGAAAAATGGTGATTCCTTACGTGGAAAGATTGGAGTCCTTACGGGGAAAGAGAAAGAGTGCATTCCTAACTTGAAAGGTTTAGTCCTGACGTGGACAGATACAGAAGAAATGATTCCTAACGAGGACAGGTGTTACTCCTAACGTGGAAGAGTTTTATTCCTAACGGGGACGATTCAGTTTATGGAAAGATAGACAAATTATCCCCCAGCGGAGTTGTCGAGATTTTCTGGGTTAACAGCAAGCGGGGTCCTAACGTGGGCAGGATGATGAGAAGAATCCCCACCACGGTCGCACGAGATCAGTGGGTTGCCGTAACAGTTAAATTCAGCTGATGAATGTCGTTCCCCAAGCAGTGGCGCAGTTTATTTCTGCGGTTGACAAATTTCTGGGTTCCTAGTATTCAACCGTCTCGTACCGCGAATGTCTGAAGGCTCCAGGCCCTTCACCCAATCGGGTCCAAGTCGCTTGAATAGGGGCAGCTGTTGCACCCTAAAATTTGCCCAACCTTATTCACTTGGTTTATGTTTCAATATCATTAGCATTTGCATATAGAGTCATGTACATAGACTAACCATCTGCATAGCATAAGCATAGCAAGTCATTCAACAGGGGACAAATCATTATTCTCATCTCTAGAAGCCTATCAAGAGGTTATTATCTTAATTCCATCTCATTCAAGTCATCAAAAAAAAAAGAATTTGAAAGCAGAGAGTTCAGCAGATCAAGCCTTGAGTCCATCTCCTAGCTGAGGGTATCTGAGGGTCAACAAGAGGGTTGTGAGCTGTGAATGGAAGGCATGGAGAGCATCTAGACATCATGAGAGGACTTAGAAAGTCATTTGGAGAAGAAAACAAGTTGTTGAGGTGATCACAAGAATTGCAGTTGAAGACAGTCAACTAGGGTTTCATCTGGGTCAACCCTGGGTCAACTCTAGGTCAATTGACTGATTGAAAGGCATTAAGGGCTATTGGAGAGATGTGGGGTCCATCATTTGACATGGAGAATAAGTATATGTTGTTGTGCTAAGAGGAATTCAAGAGAAATCAAGGAGAAGAGGAGTTTCTAAATTAGGGTTTCTATGTAAAATCCCCTAGTTTAGGCCAAATTTCCAAGCAAGATAAGTCAAAATGCAAGCTTCAAATGGATCCTTGGCCAACATGAAACTTGTAGAGGATCTCAAGACCTTTAATTTGAGTGGTGGAAGACATCAAGGAGATTTATAGAACTCAAGTTATGGTCCTTGCAAGTTACAGGTCATCTGAGGTATCTGAAATTTTGTCTGTGAAAGTGACTTGACTTCCAAGCTAGTTTTACCCCTCAAGGAGATTTCAAATGAATTTCTGGTCAACATAAGAATTGTTCCTCATTGTCTTAGCTTTCTAGAATGGTATAGCATGCCCTCATATGATGTGTGGAGCTCAA
The DNA here is from genome assembly GCA_963859935.3 of Lathyrus sativus. Taxonomy (NCBI): domain Eukaryota; kingdom Viridiplantae; phylum Streptophyta; class Magnoliopsida; order Fabales; family Fabaceae; genus Lathyrus; species Lathyrus sativus. The sequence goes on along the minus strand of OZ012737.1, from coordinate 648,733,731 downwards.
CTTATGGTCTTGGCAAGCAAAGGGTATTTTGGTCATTTGTGAATTACAGGTCATTTTAACCTATGCCCAAAACTCATACAAGGAAGCTTCAAATGGAAAAACTTACAACATCAAACTTGCTCCAAATGACATTTTGAGTCTAGAAAAGTGACCATGAGAGATTGGAAATGTCCATGGCACAAGGTTTCAAAATTGGTGAATTTAATGAAGGAAAATGGCTTAAAAAATGGTATTTTTCATATCTTGGCCAAATGATGCAAAATTATAGGTCATTTTGAATGGGAAAGGCATTCTAAGGACATTGGCTAAAGTGGAATTTTGAGTCTAGTTCAAGATTTAAGAGTTATCCATGGTTGCTTGCAATATAAGAAACATAATCAACATTCAAGGGAATTTTGCACAAGGGAAACTTCTCCAAGTTTCTAGGAGGTTCCTATATCACCTATATATTCATGCAAGATGAATCATGCAAGGGTTGGTGCCATCATTTTGTCAAAAACCTCCATTTTCACTCATTTTTCCATTTTTGCATAAGTCCCTCAAATCCTCTCAATCTCTCATCAAACTTCAACATTCTTGATTCAATCTTCATCATCATCACACAGAGATCAAAATCCATACATTTCTTTGGAGAATTGAGCAAGGAATTGTGATATTCACCATCATCATTCAAAGTGCAAGAACCTTGGAATTAGAAGATTCAAAGCTTGGGAGCTTCTCTAATTGCATACAGAATTCATCTCCAAGATTACTGATCAAGTTCCCCACCTTTCAAGCATTGGATCAAGTGTATGCCATCACTGTTTTCAGCATCATAACAGGTTGGTTATCTCCTTCGAATTGCATAATTTAATGAGAATTTTAGAGAATTGTTAGTGTAGACTGGTTAGGATAAGGGAGATGATTGATTTGGATAAGTTTGAGCAAGTTTCATGGACATTGGTTATGGTGCACCATTTCTGTTGAAGCTTAGAATGGCAAGAATCGTGTGAAATAATCTTGGATTGAGTGCTTAAAATGACCAGGGTGAGGTGTAGGTTAGTTTAGGATGATTTCCATGGAGAATTGAGAGGATCCATATCAGTTGAACATGGTGGATCAGATCTGTTATACACATCGAGTTTGCTTTGTGAGTGAGTTTTAGGAAGAACTAAGGCTATGGCTGTGTAGAGGGAGAGATTTAGAGTAATTTTGCTCTTGACATCGAATGAATCCATGGAGAGTTGAAGGAGAACAGAAGGGTGTAAGGTTCGTGCATGGAGATGAGTTGCAGAACCTAGGGTTTGCTGGAGGTAGGAGACGATACATGAGCCACACGATCTTATTTTGACCTTTGACTTGAAGACTCATCCAACGGCCACGATTAAAGCTGAAAACGGAGGGAAACTTCAAAAGGACCGATACGCTGCATTTCATTAATTGGGGGGTTGGGCTCAGAGCGCTATCCACACCCCCCATGTTATCAAGCCCAATACCTTGAACGTGATTTCCCTGCTATTCTCACCCCCCTCCATTTTATTTCATTTTATTTTCTTTTATTCTCTTTAATTTTTTATGCATCTTCTAAAATTCATAATAAATAGCTAAAAAATCATTTTTAATTCATTATTTTTGCATTATTTTCTTTAGGATATCTAGAAAATTCTAAAAAATAAAAATTGCATTTTATTTTTTATTTGATATTTTTCCCATATTTTCTAAATAAATGACATTTTAAATAGTTTCATTTCATGCATGATTTTAATAATTTTTGTTCTATTAGATACTTTCATATTTTTTGTTCATTCTTTTTAGGTTGTTTAGATTAGATATTGAACTTATGGATTCAATTTAGTTCCCATTTTTTAGAAATTAAATTTAGGTGCTTAGTGTAGGTTTGAACAACATGAACAAATTAGGGTTTTTAGGTGATGACTTAGGAAGTTTGATTCTTTCCCTTAGGACTTAGGGTTTGAATAGTTTAGCTATGGGACTATAGGGGCTATGGGTAGTTATTAGATCCCCTTAGAAAAAGTCAGGATTCCCCTACTGCTATTATTATACTGTATATCTGATTGACTGGTGTGGTGTGCCCTCTGGGGATTGTTGCTTGCTTGTTTGGGTATTGGGTTTGTCTGGGGACTTGGGGAAGCTGGAACTTGAGGAGATGAAGACCATTGGAGATCCAGAGATTTAAGATCATTTGTCAAGAGTTGAGGAGGTTCTTGCCAGCAGTTGCTGAGAAGATTAGGGTTTAGGAGCTAGGCAGAGCTCTAGATTAGAAAGCTTGTTTCTCAAACATGGAATGCCTTGTCTGCATCCATCCTTTCTCTATGATTCAAAGTCTCTTTCAAATATCCACCTCCTTCCTTTGGAAGGATCAGTGAATGTATTTGGAAGATAGAACTTTTGAGAGAAACCTGTCTGTATAATGTTAACAGTTAATGAGCCACCCTTGGTAGGCAATTTACTGTTTAACATTCCTCTCCTCTTGTTGACTGATGTTCATCCCTGAAGATTGGAGACTTGAAGAAAAGCCATTGCTTATAGAAGACTGATGATCAAAGCCCTTGCCTGAAGGTCTTGAAGATGGAGATTAATACTTGTTGAAGCCTGTAGCTGAGTGGAGATTACTTGGAGTTAGATGTTGATGCAGAGCTGCTGTGGCTGTTTATTTTGATGTATTTCATTTCTTGATGTATTGATTGGTTTTCCTGACTGTATTGTTTGCTGTTTACCCTGTTGGGTTGAAAGTGAAGCCTGTTCACTTTTGCCTATTGTTTTCTAGGTTCGAGGTTGAGTGGGACTCCCTTGCCTCGCTTGTACTGTTGCATCCATGCATTTTACCGCTTTATTATATCTGTTATTGTTTCTGTTTCTGCCTATCCCGTAGGATCTCTGTTTCTCTCCGTGCAAGAGAGGAGCATGATAGACACTAGGTCTTAACCCATGCATGATAACATTAGGTTAGTTTGTTCCCCCCCGCAACCGTAGGTTAGAGTTCTGTCTCTTTCCATCTTAAAACAAACAGAAAATACAATAAAGATTTCAAACACAATAAAAGACACTTCTTCCGTAAAAGAATGTGAACTCATCAAGACGTTATTTTTTTGTCCGCTGGGACTGTTAATCAGAAAACCCTTTTTCAGAAGGAATAAAATCAATCAAGACAAGCCTGTGTCGTACGTGGCCCGAACTACGTTTGCTCTGATCTTTCATGCTGTATGAAAGTACGTAGGAATAGGATGCGATATCCTAGCGAGCAACCTTCCCCTCCTTTCCCGTAGGTAGGCGAACTACGTTGACTCTGATTTCTCGTTCCAGGCGAGAATACGTAGGCATAAAGTGCGATACTTTGCCGAGTCATTTTTATTTTCATCTTATTTCCTTTTTTTACCCCAGACCTTTAGCGTAGATAGAATAACAATCCATACCCGAAAACAAGCGTGGATCCCGTCGAGTACGACGGACGTGAGGGGTGCTAATACCTTCCCCTTGCGTAACCGACTCCCGAATCCAGGTTTTGGTTGCGACGACCATACCTTTCCCGTGTTGTGCGAGGTTTACTCTGAGCGTTTCCTTTCCCGCTCTGAGGGATAAATAACGCACGGTGGCTGTAACACGGTGGGAGAACTGACTTTAAACAATGTTGCGGATAGCAAGAGTCGCCACCGACTTTTATTTTATCCATAAGGAAAGGTTATAAAAGAACAGGAAAGACCTTAGAGAATATTTTGGGTCCGGGGGGTAGGTTATGAAAAGGGAAGGTGTTAGCACCCTTTTCATCCATGGTTATCCATGGGCTCTTAGGTACTTAAGCTCACTTTTGAATTGTTTTGAAAGTGTAGTGTGTGAATAGAAAATTTTCAGAATAGTTAATAAATAATCCATGTAAGGATGTGTTAAGAACTTGTTTGAAAACTTGTTGAAAATTTGTTTAAGTGTGAAAAAGTTTTGAAGTGAGCAAGTATCTAGGAGTAGCCTACCCTAATGTTTTAAGGTCTTTCTTATTCTTTATCCTTTCCTTAGTAAGACTATCCCTACTATAATGGAGTAGGTAGTCCTTACTTTGGATGTTAAGGGACATGTGAGGGACAATTGGATTTTTGAAGGCCATTGTGGGGTGTAATAAGCAAACTAGAGGGACTATCATCATTTTTCGAAAGGGACTCGATTCGTAAAGGCAACCATAAGGGACTTTGATGATTTTCTTTTTGAGGGACTTGCTTTATACACCCCACTTAACCAATATTCATAGGCAACTTGAGGGATATCCTTAAGAAGTGAGACGGCGATTAAAATCGACTTACGTGTGTGAAATGTTTAATTTAATTATCTTATATTAAAATGATCTAATTTATTTTTTAAATATCATACATATTGGCACTCCCTAATTACTAACCATAATGATAATAATAATTAAATGATTACAATTTACATCTAAGAGGCAATTACAAAATTATAATAAATAAAATAAATAGTAAAATATGATCAAAATAAATATAATAAAAAAAATAACAAATAAGTAAATAAAATATTGGGGTTAGTAAATAATAAGAAAAATTAAATAAGGTTAGTATAAATATAAAGTTAGTGAAAATAATTAGTTGAAACAATAATAATGAGAAAAATAGACAAAGTTAGAAAAAATAATAAGATAGAAATTTCAAAATAATAATAAGCAACAAAATATGATTAGCAATAATAATTAATTAATAACGTGATTAAACATAAGATTTGATTTTTATTTAGAAACATAAATGATTAAATAATTACTATAATATAAAGTTCTAAATATCATAAGATTTGATTTTTATTTAGAAACATAAATGATTAAATAATTACTATAATATAAAGTTCTAAATATCATAAGATTTGATTTTTATTTAGAAACATAAATGATTAAATAATTACTATAATATAAAGTTCTAAATATAACATAATTATAAATTTCTTAATCATTTACAAAAATTTAATTATCTCTAATTATATATTAACAATTATTAAGAAAAATATTTACACATTATGATGAAAACAAATTTTAACTAATCAATAATCACATTCACCAAAATTTTACATTAAGTGTTTATAAGGTTTAATTTTATTTACAAAAATTTACAAGAATTATAATAAATATATACATAGAATCATATAGAAAATTAAAATTAGGTTTTCATATTAATTTGGAAAAAAGATGTTAATGTCATTTATTTTAAAAAAACAGATTTTTATATTACAACAAATTTTAATAAATTAATGATAACAATAATAATAATAATGATAATAATGATAATAATAATAAATAATGATAATAATAATGATAATAATAATAATAATAATAATAATAATAATAATAATAATAAAGCAATAATGAATTTTAAATGTGCCAAATAACCCAACAATGTTGCTAACGCAGAAATGCGCTCATCGCAACCAGATCTAAATCGGACGAAACAAAATTTATCGCAAAGAAAAAGAAATTAAGCAAAAAATAGTATTATTGCTCACACAAAAATGCGATCATCGCAACCAGATCGAACTAACACAAATGTCACGCGTCATGCACACAAATGTGCAAACATCGTATCGACATAATTCGATCAAAAATCTTATATATATAAACTCTAACAATTTAAAAATTATATATATATAAACGCAACAGTAATAGATAAAGAGAAAGAAATAACGGTAATAGATGAAGAAAAAGAAATAACGGTAAAAGATGAAGAAAAAGAAACAACAGTAATAGATGAAGGAAAAGAAATAACGGTAAACGATGAAGAAAAAGAAACAATAGTAATGGATGAAGAAGAAAACTAAATAACGGCCAACGGCACTCACTCCTCTTAGGTTTTTTTCATTCTCTCTCTTTTTTTTCCAACCAGGCAACACATGTATATATAGGGAACAAATTAGGGTTAACACCAAATTGTCAATAATGTCCCTAAAGCCCATTTTAAAGCCCAAACTAAATAATTAGTTAAGAAAAAATAAAATTTAAATAATTTAAAATAATTAAAATAAACTTAAAATAAAAACTAATAATCCTATTGATTCCTAAAATAAAAAATATTATAAAAAGAACAAAAATTTTTCAATATTTTTTTATTTTATGATTTTTTGGATATTTTTATGAATAATTTAGAAAAAAGTGAAAAAAATAATATTTTAAAAAATGATTTAATTAAAATACGAAAATAATAATTAAATAATAATAAAAAACTATTTTTGTTATTTTTTTAATGAAAGATAGAAAAATTTAGAGTAAAAATAATAAAGACAACAAAAAGTGCCAAAGGTGAGATTCGAACTCTCAACCTCTCACACTCATAACTCCTTACACATGTCCTCCTGCCAATTGTGCCATTTTTACTTTTTAGAAAAAAAAGTGCATGCCATATGATATTTACCTGCAAAAAGTCAAACGACTACACAAATTTGTTAGTAATTGATTAAATGCAATGAAATGCGACGACAAATCTTAGGGCAAAATTTGGGGTATTACAGTTATTATGATAATATTTCTCACCCAACCTCTCTTTGATGTTGGCAAAAAAAATCATGAAGTTTGACTTTGGTTTGACCACAGTTGACCTCAGTTTGACCTTTTAACTGCATTGACTGCTTTTGACTTATCTGATCATCTGACTGAGCAAACTTTTGAGAAAAGTCTTGAAACTTGACATGGGGGTTCTTATACACATATAAGATGTTATGAAGCTCACTTGAAGTCTCGGAAGTCCATTTAGCCTGATTAAAGTCAAAACCCTAGTTTTAGATGCACTGCTTAGGAGATGCATTGTCTGAGGGAATTGTCAACTCTTCTGACCAATTATGAATTTTGTGAACCTTGTGAACCTTCTTGGAACACAAAGTCTTGTATTGTGAGGGCAAATTTTGGGGTGCAACAGCTGCCCCTGTTCAATTTTCTGAAACCTGAGGGGTTAGATTGGTATATTTGCCAGTCGTAACCTGGAAGGTTGAAGGGGATTGAACACAAAAGCCCAAAAATTTGCACTCACCAGCGCATGGAGTGATATTGATGGTTGGTTGAACATGATTGAGTGGGATTAAAGATGCCACTAGGGGAAAGTTCTTCAGTAGTATAATGAGAACTGTCAGGAGTCTGGAGTAATACTGATGTAACAACATGTCTTCATGAGGATAGAGCAATCAATAATGATAACCCTAAAGCAGTCTTGAAGTGATAAATCTGACCTCAGGAGGATAGAGCAATCAATAGCTCTAAAGCAGTCTTGAAGTAATAATGGCTTCAGGAGGATAGAGCAATCAATAGCTCTAAAGCAGTCTTGAAGTAATAGAATGGCTTCAGGAGGATAGAGCAATCAACAGCTCTAAAGTAGTCTTGAAGTAATGATTTCAGGAGGATAGAGCAATGAATAGCTCTAAAGCAGTCTTGAAATAATAACGTGATATGTCTTCAGGAGGATAGAGCAATCAATAGCTCTAAAGCAGTCTTGAAGTAATGATTTCAGGAGGATAGAGCAATCAACAGCTCTAAAGTAGTCTTGAAGTAATGATTTCAGGAGGATAGAGCAATGAATAGCTCTAAAGCAGTCTTGAAATAATAACGTGATATGTCTTCAGGAGGATAGAGCAATCAATAGCTCTAAAGCAGTCTTGAAGTAATGATTTCAGGAGGATAGAGCAATGAATAGCTCTAAAGCAGTCTTGAAATAATAATGTAATTTCAGGAGGATAGAGCAATGAATACTCTAAAGCAGTCTTGAAGTAATGATTTCAGGAGGATAGAGCAATGAATAGCTCTAAAGCAGTCTTGAAATAATAATGTGATATGTCTTCAGGAGGATAGAGCAATCAATAGCTCTAAAGCAGTCTTGAAGTAATGATTTCAGGAGGATAGAGCAATGAATAGCTCTAAAGCAGTCTTGAAATAATAATGTAATTTCAGGAGGATAGAGCAATGAATACTCTAAAGCAGTCTTGAAGTAATGATTTCAGGAGGACAGAGCAATGAATAGCTCTAAAGCAGTCTTGAAATAATAACGTGATATGTCTTCAGGAGGATAGAGCAATCAATAGCTCTAAAGCAGTCTTGAAGTAATGATTTCAGGAGGATAGAGCAATGAATAGCTCTAAAGCAGTCTTGAAATAATAACGTGATATGTCTTCAGGAGGATAGAGCAATCAATAGCTCTAAAGCAGTCTTGAAGTAATGATTTCAGGAGGATAGAGCAATGAATACTCTAAAGCAGTCTTGAAGTAATGATTTCAGGAGGATAGAGCAATGAATAGCTCTAAAGCAGTCTTGAAATAATAACGTGATATGTCTTCAGGAGGATAGAGCAATCAATAGCTCTAAAGCAGTCTTGAAGTAATGATTTCAGGAGGATAGAGCAATGAATAGCTCTAAAGCAGTCTTGAAATAATAATGTAATTTCAGGAGGATAGAGCAATGAATACTCTAAAGCAGTCTTGAAGTAATGATTTCAGGAGGATAGAGCAATGAATAGCTCTAAAGCAGTCTTGAAATAATAACGTGATATGTCTTCAGGAGGATAGAGCAATCAATAGCTCTAAAGCAGTCTTGAAGTAATGATTTCAGGAGGATAGAGCAATGAATAGCTCTAAAGCAGTCTTGAAATAATAATGTAATTTCAGGAGGATAGAGCAATGAATACTCTAAAGCAGTCTTGAAGTAATGATTTCAGGAGGATAGAGCAATGAATAGCTCTAAAGCAGTCTTGAAATAATAACGTGATATGTCTTCAGGAGGATAGAGCAATCAATAGCTCTAAAGCAGTCTTGAAGTAATGATTTCAGGAGGATAGAGCAATGAATAGCTCTAAAGCAGTCTTGAAATAATAATGTAATTTCAGGAGGATAGAGCAGTGAATACTCTAAAGCAGTCTTGAAGTAATGATTTCAGGAGGATAGAGCAATGAATAGCTCTAAAGCAGTCTTGAAATAATAACGTGATATGTCTTCAGGAGGATAGAGAAATCAATAGCTCTAAAGCAGTCTTGAAGTAATGATTTCAGGAGGATAGAGCAATGAATAGCTCTAAAGCAGTCTTGAAATAATAATGTAATTTCAGGAGGATAGAGCAATGAATACTCTAAAGCAGTCTTGAAGTAATGATTTCAGGAGGATAGAGCAATGAATAGCTCTAAAGCAGTCTTAAAATAATAACGTGATATGTCTTCAGGAGGATAGAGCAATCAATAGCTCTAAAGCAGTCTTGAAGTAATGATTTCAGGAGGATAGAGCAATGAATAGCTCTAAAGCAGTCTTGAAATAATAATGTAATTTCAGGAGGATAGAGCAGTGAATACTCTAAAGCAGTCTTGAAGTAATGATTTCAGGAGGATAGAGCAATGAATAGCTCTAAAGCAGTCTTGAAATAATAACGTGATATGTCTTCAGGAGGATAGAGCAATCAATAGCTCTAAAGCAGTCTTGAAGTAATGATTTCAGGAGGATAGAGCAATGAATAGCTCTAAAGCAGTCTTGAAATAATAATGTAATTTCAGGAGGATAGAGCAATGAATACTCTAAAGCAGTCTTGAAGTAATGATTTCAGGAGGATAGAGCAATGAATAGCTCTAAAGCAGTCTTGAAATAATAACGTGATATGTCTTCAGGAGGATAGAGCAATCAATAGCTCTAAAGCAGTCTTGAAGTAATGATTTCAGGAGGATAGAGCAATGAATAGCTCTAAAGCAGTCTTGAAATAATAATGTAATTTCAGGAGGATAGAGCAATGAATACTCTAAAGCAGTCTTGAAGTAATGATTTCAGGAGGATAGAGCAATGAATAGCTCTAAAGCAGTCTTGAAATAATAATGTAATTTCAGGAGGATAGAGCAATGAATACTCTAAAGCAGTCTTGAAGTAATGATTTCAGGAGGATAGAGCAATGAATAGCTCTAAAGCAGTCTTGAAATAATAACGTGATATGTCTTCAGGAGGATAGAGCAATCAATAGCTCTAAAGCAGTCTTGAAGTAATGATTTCAGGAGGATAGAGCAATGAATAGCTCTAAAGCAGTCTTGAAATAATAATGTAATTTCAGGAGGATAGAGCAATGAATACTCTAAAGCAGTCTTGAAGTAATGATTTCAGGAGGATAGAGCAATGAATAGCTCTAAAGCAGTCTTGAAATAATAATGTAATTTCAGGAGGATAGAGCAATGGATAACTCTAAAGCAGTCTTGAAATAATTAGATGGCTTCAGGAGGATAGAGCAATCAATAGCTCTAAAGCAGTCTTGAAGTAGTAATATGACCTCATGAGGATAGAGCAATGAATAGCTCTAAAGCAGTCTTGAAGTAATAGGATGATTTCAGGAGGATAGAGCAATCAGTAGCTCTAAAGCAGTCTTGAAGTCATGAGAGGCTATCAGGAGGATAAAATAACCCTGAGGTTACAATAAAGCAGTCCCAAAGTAATAAGAAGCTCATCAGGAGGATAAAGTAACCCTGAGGTTACAATAAAGCAGTCCCAAAGATCATAAGATTGTTTGTTGGATAATTAACCTGAAAACAAGGTAGCATTCTGTATAACAACATTAGTTTATGCTTTATGTATGCATGTATGACATGATGCACTTAGGTAATGTACTATAGACATATATGTTATGGTATGATGTAAATGATGTATGTATGCTATGACACTGCTGGAAGTGTCTGGATATCCTTGTATAACAACTGCTGGCCAAGGAAAATAAATCCCGATTCGTTGTTGAAGAATATATAACCCTCCGTCTGCTGGGGATAACAAGGTATAGATAACCTCCCGTTGTTGGGGATAACAAGGTATAGATAACCTTCGTTTTCGTTTGATAGTAGGATAAGTATAACATCCCGTCTTCGTTCATCGTGCCCTTATTGGAAAGTAATTTCCCGTATATCCGTATGAGGATAAAAGAGATGGATATAAATTCCAGGGGAGATTAGACTTTGTGAAAATGGATTAGTCCTACTGCCTTGTAAAGATGAACCGGCGAAGCTTCGTTGAAATCCTTCCCTCGTTCGTCCTTAGTAAATACTATTACTGCATTTTCATGCATCTCTGGTAAACATCAATCATATTAAAAGCATACATGCATTTCTGGTAAACATCAATCATATTCAAAGGCATACATACATTCAAACACAACCAATGGACGTTTCGCTTATGTAAATAGGGTAAAAGTAAATCTGGATTCAAAAGATGGAATTTATTTATATCAAAAGTGACCCATACACGGGTAAGTTTGTACAAGGAGACATAAACCCTAGTAAGAGAATTTTGTCATGAAGTTTTACAAAAAGAATCAACTATGTGGGAAATAATCCTATTGAGTTTCAATTCTACTATTGCCACTCAAGTATCTCATCTTCTTGCTGTTGAGACGGAAACGATTGGATTGAGCTTTATCTGTTTGAGCTTGAGTAAGTAGTACAACTGGTTGCAGTTTCATGAGTGATCCAAACGAGACATAGTCATACGCTTTAAACCCTAACTTTTGCCTGGATTGCCCTTTCAGGTTTTCAATCCACCGGGATACCCTTTTTTGCCCAAGCCGCCTTTTCAGGTTTTCGACTTGCCGGGTGTACATCTTTTTATATATATATCCCTAATTTTTGCCCAAACCCTTTTGGTTTGCCGGGATGCCCTTATTTTTGCCTAGGCCTGTCAACCTAGCGGGTCTCTTTTTATGCGTAGTATTTTTTTAACTATGTCTGCGTTTACAGGTTGTGGGAAGTCTTCACCATCCATTGTAGTCAATATCATGGCACCTCCTGAGAACACTGTCTTGACTACAAATGGTCCCTCATATGTTGGAGTCCACTTGCCCCTAGGATCACCCTGTGGTAATATGATACGCTTGATTACCAAGTCACCAGCCTGATATACCTTTGGCTTAACCTTCTTGTTAAAAGCTTTGATCATCCGTTTCAGGTACATCTGGCCATGACAAACTGCTGCTAACCTTTTCTCATTAATCAAATTTATCTGGTCAAGTCGAGTCTGAATCCACTCATCTTCATCCAAGCCTGCATCCTTCATAATTCTCAAGGAGGGGATCTGAACTTCAATAGGCAGAACTGCTTCCATACCATAGACCAAGGAGAATGGGGTTGCCCCGGTTGAAGTACGTATTGTAGTACGATAACCATGCAGAGCAAATGGTAACATCTCGTGCCAATCCTTGTAAGTAACAGTTATCTTCTGTACAATCTTCTTAATGTTCTTATTAGCAGCTTCAACTCCCCCATTCATCTTTGAAATCAACAAGGTAGTATGGGTCAACATATACTGTCTTAGTCGGCGAGCAGCCCGTGCCAAAGCGCAGCAAGTTTTCTCGAGCAGTGAGTATTTTGTTTCACAGTCGGTAAACTTTTTGCTAAGGTAGTATATTGCCTGCTCTTTTCGACCAGACTCGTCATGTTGCCCCAATACACACCCCATTGAGTTGTCTAATACTGTTAAATACATAATCAAGGGTCTTCCATCAACTGGTGGCATTAAAATTGGAGGTTCTAGCAAATATCTCTTGATTTCATCAAAGGCAGTCTGGCACTCATCATTCCATTCCATCACCTGATCTTTCTTCAACAACTTGAAGATTGGCTCACAGATGGTAGTTAATTGGGAAATAAATCTTGCAATGTAGTCCCAAGAAACCTCTAACCTCCTTCTCAGTACGGGGAGCTGGCATCTCTCGTATAGCTTTCACTTTTGCAGGATCCACTTCAATACCTTTTCCACTGACAATGAAACCCAGGAGCTTTCCAGATCTAACTCCAAAAGTACACTTGTTTGGATTTAATCTCAACCTGTATTTCTTCAACCTCTCAAACAACTTGTGCAGATGATCAAGATGTTGTTCTTCATTCTGAGACCTGGCTATCATATCATCCACATATACCTCTATCTCATGATGAATCATATCATGAAACAAAGCCACCATAGCACGCTGATATGTTGCCCCTGCATTCTTATGCTGAGCAGTGTTGTCTAAATCAGCCCCTATCTGGACCTCTTTTCTGTTTTCTTCAGTTCCCAGATTCACAACTTCGACTGGCTCTTCATGTGGCTGTATAGCTTTCTCTTCTTGTTGTAACAACCTAGCAAGCCCTACAGATATTTCACAATCGTCCTCGTTTCCGTCTTCAGTTTGATAGATCGGATTCTCGAAATTGTAATTGGCAATAGTAGAACTGTTATCAATTGGATCCAGAGTGGATGAGGATCGGCATTTTAGTGACGTGGGTGTGTGTAAGAACACATAGCTGATAAAGCAAAAATAAAAGAAAAAGAAAGACAAGGAACACAATATTTACGAAAACGAAACGTCCACTGATTTTATCGAATGAAGTATGCAAATGAGATGACAACCCGTAACAAGCACACCATTGTGCCCCGGGTAAGGCACATGGCTTGAAAGTTTTAATTGTTCCAGAAATTATAAATTTAAAAACATAACACAGTAATAGTATTTACTCCTGACTAAAGGAGATAGGGATAACATCTTCAGCTGTCCAATTATTGAGTCCAGCACCCACAGTAGGAAGAATCCATGCCTCCAAGTTGTAGTCTTCATCTTGATCTCCCACGGCATTGATAACCCCTTGATTGGTGATACGAACAGCACGGGCACGACGGACAGCCTTCTGGGACTCTTCTTCCACCATAGCTTTTGCATCATTGAGGGAGGCCATTGCCATTGTTGGAGGGTTTCTGATGACCACAGGAACCTTCTTCACAGCAGGAGGAGTCACACAATCCTTAACAGCCCAGGGAACCACTTCAAATGACTGACATGGAGTTTCAATGTATTCACCTTCTACTTCCAGATACTTGAAAGTGTTTACATGGCTGACAAAGTATTCTTCCTCTCCAAAGACAGTAACAACTTTTCCATTCGCCGGATATCTCAACTTTTGATGTAATGTGGAGGTCACCGCACCTGCCCCCTTGATTGGAAGATCAATTTCCCCATGCACTACTCTTCTAGAACCATCAAAAGCCTTTACCACAATATTACTGGGCTTCAATACCGTATCTTCAGGACTCAGCTTGTTCAGGACTTCCTTAGGCAACACATTCAGAGAGGAACCATTGTCTATCAGCACATGAGACAGGGTAGTGCCCCTGCATTCAATTGAAATATGCAAGGCCCTGTTATGATCCCTCTTGGCAGGGGTCAAGTCAGCATCAGAAAATCCTAACCCGTTGTCATAGGTCAGGTGAGCAACACAATTCTCAAACTGGTCCACAGAAATTGCACTGGGTACATGAGCCATCTTTAGAAACTTGATCAATGACTTGGCATGAGCCTCAGAACATAATAACAGGGAGAGCATAGAAATCTTTGAGGGAGTATGCCCCAGCTGATCAACAATATCATAATCACTCTTGCGAATGATTTTCAATACTTCTTCCATCTGCTTAGAGAGGTCATCAGCAGCTGGCACATCAGTAGATACAGGCTCAATAACAGGACCCTTGCCCCGAGCATCAGTGGTGGAAGTAACAGCAGGGGTAACTGCACTCTTAGAAGCAACTGGAGGAGAGAAGACTCTTCCACTACGAGTGATCTTGCTAGATCCAGCAATATTATCAATGTCAACAGGCATATCAGGTAAAGAATGGTATCAGCTCTTGGAACTGTGCATTCTATGCCTGGAGATCCTTAACTGATTGTTCAAGAGCCATTGCTGAGATAAACAGCGAGAAGATGAGAAACTTGTGCACAATTATAAACCTGTGATGCAATGATATGGGAATGCATATGCAATGTTTTCAAGGACCGCAGGATTTAAATTTGCTTAAACAAACAAGAAAGTAACTTTTTATTAGTAATAACTTGTTTTGCCTTTTAGGCTTACAAAAAATGAAAACGAAATAAGTACAAAAGATGGGGTTTTAAGTCTCCCATGGACGTTTCCTCTTGGTGTTGAGGTATGAGTTGAGGTTTCGTTCCTCATGAAGTAGCTTTGTTAGCTCTAGGATCCTTGCTTGGCCTGCTTTGTAATGAGCCTCGAAAGTATCCCTTTGCTCTTTCAGTTGGATCCATGATCTCTGCAAGTCTTCCATATCAGTAGGCATGTCTGGGTGAAGGATGGTATAAGCTGTGTCTCCTTCAGCAACAGGTTCCATGGTAACTGGTAGGATGGCAGGATATGGCATCATGAGTGTCTGAGCACGAAATCGTACCCATCTGAGATAAGCCTCCATAGGAATGGTGTACTTAGGCTCTAGTGTCTTGCTGTCAATCCTGTTTACCTTTCCCCAAGCTCGTATGAATCTCTGACGGTAACCTTGAAGATCGTTGTCGTAGTCAAACACAATGCCCTGAATCAACATGTCATGTGGACCATCGCTCCGGGCGTAACCAAACTGTCGTAAAGCTAGAGATGGGTTGTAGGTGATGCCTCCTCTTATGCCTAGAAGTGGAACATTAGGAAACTCCCCACAACGGTCAATGATGGTGACATTCTCCATAGATCTGGAGCACCAATGGATGTCTGAGTGAGAAAGTGACATGATCCTCTTGGACCATCTGAACCCTTGCTCATTCTTCATTACTGAGCGAGGAAGGTGAGAAATAAACCACCTAGAAAGTAAAGGTATGCAGCACATCAAAGTTCCTCTTGCCCTTGTGGTACGGGTGTGAAGAGAATGTAGGATGTCTCCAAGTAAGGTAGGCACTGGATTGTGACTCAGGAATATGTTGATGGCATGAACGTTTATGAACTGATCAGGATTGGGGAACAACACTAAGCCATAAATCAATAAGGCTAAGATCTCCTCAAAAGCATCGTAGCTCATAGCCTTCAAGAACATTTGAGCTTTATCCACTAATACCTTGGCAAGAATACCTTTAACTCCACTTCTCGTCTCTAGAACAATGTCAGACTTCTTCAGATGTAGAGCTGCAGCAACAACTTCTGGTTTAAGCTCCTTCTCTAAGCCTGTGAATGGCTTCTGATCAAGAACAGGTATACCCAGAAGTTTAGAGAACTCCTCCATGGTTGGAACTAACTGATAATCAGGAAATGTAAAGCAATGGTGCTTAGGGTCAAAGAACTGAAACAGCACACTCATCATGTCTTCACTGAACCCTGAAGTGACTAGATCCAATAGGTGACCATGTCTCTGGACGAACTGGGAATGATCAGACACTTGGGAAACCAACTCTTTGAGCTTGGGAGGTATCCCTACAAAGTTGATCCTGATGGTGTTTCTACGAGCAGAAGCCATGACCTGCAACAAAGAACAAAAATAAATCCCTTGGTCCTTGAAATGGTTAGGGAAAATGATATGCTCATGATGCATGATGATGTCATGATGTTATGTTCAATCACAAACATGTGGCACACACAAACAAGTCACACCACAGCCCTAGGTTTAAAGGCTTGCATGGGGTTCAAAGGCAAGTACCCTCCCCTGAAGTTAGATGGTTCATCCTGTCCTACAAAAGTAACCAGGTTCTAAGGGATCTCAATATCATTGATCCTTCACAAGGGTGGTTGTTCAGAAGGCAACTTACTTGCCAACCAAAACCCTCCAAGTTTAAGATCTCAATGAGCGTAGTATCGAGTGTCAACCAACTTCAGTCTGCATCAAAGCCGGTTACCTCACTACTTTCTAAAGGCCAAGATGAGTTAACTAGGGTTCTAAAAGTCAGTTAGTGCATTGACAACATATGGCAGCCTCAATATTATCCTCAACTTGACTTAAGGAATATAAGCACCAACCAAGAAGTCGCACTAACTATGGCCACCAGATCAACCGTATCGATATACGTCGTACAGTTTCCTTGGTCTATTGCCATTTACCTAAGGTACACTAGATCCGGGTTAGGACCTTTCACACATAAGAGCACCCCAACAATATAATAATAAAGCAAACAAGGCAAACAATTTAAAGTGATCTTAATTCCTAAGGGTACCCCTCTTAAATAGATCCCCAGCAGAGTCGCCAGTTCTGTAACACGGTGGGAGAACTGACTTTAAACAATGTTGCGGATAGCAAGAGTCGCCACCGACTTTTATTTTATCCATAAGGAAAGGTTATAAAAGAACAGGAAAGACCTTAGAGAATATTTTGGGTCCGGGGGGTAGGTTATGAAAAGGGAAGGTGTTAGCACCCTTTTCATCCATGGTTATCCATGGGCTCTTAGGTACTTAAGCTCACTTTTGAATTGTTTTGAAAGTGTAGTGTGTGAATAGAAAATTTTCAGAATAGTTAATAAATAATCCATGTAAGGATGTGTTAAGAACTTGTTTGAAAACTTGTTGAAAATTTGTTTAAGTGTGAAAAAGTTTTGAAGTGAGCAAGTATCTAGGAGTAGCCTACCCTAATGTTTTAAGGTCTTTCTTATTCTTTATCCTTTCCTTAGTAAGACTATCCCTACTATAATGG
The DNA here is from genome assembly GCA_963859935.3 of Lathyrus sativus. Lineage (NCBI taxonomy): Eukaryota > Viridiplantae > Streptophyta > Magnoliopsida > Fabales > Fabaceae > Lathyrus > Lathyrus sativus. The sequence goes on along the minus strand of OZ012737.1, from coordinate 648,716,352 downwards.
AGTAGGTAGTCCTTACTTTGGATGTTAAGGGACATGTGAGGGACAATTGGATTTTTGAAGGCCATTGTGGGGTGTAATAAGCAAACTAGAGGGACTATCATCATTTTTCGAAAGGGACTCGATTCGTAAAGGCAACCATAAGGGACTTTGATGATTTTCTTTTTGAGGGACTTGCTTTATACACCCCACTTAACCAATATTCATAGGCAACTTGAGGGATATCCTTAAGAAGTGAGACGGCGATTAAAATCGACTTACGTGTGTGAAATGTTTAATTTAATTATCTTATATTAAAATGATCTAATTTATTTTTTAAATATCATACATATTGGCACTCCCTAATTACTAACCATAATGATAATAATAATTAAATGATTACAATTTACATCTAAGAGGCAATTACAAAATTATAATAAATAAAATAAATAGTAAAATATGATCAAAATAAATATAATAAAAAAAATAACAAATAAGTAAATAAAATATTGGGGTTAGTAAATAATAAGAAAAATTAAATAAGGTTAGTATAAATATAAAGTTAGTGAAAATAATTAGTTGAAACAATAATAATGAGAAAAATAGACAAAGTTAGAAAAAATAATAAGATAGAAATTTCAAAATAATAATAAGCAACAAAATATGATTAGCAATAA